>CAWUHW010000059.1:0-71210 GCA_963922195.1 Panagrolaimus sp. PS1159
ATGTAGATGTTCAACATTGAAAAACTACTGTTGGCATTCAGTCACAAAAAAAAAAGTTGAATGCATTTTTTCTTTTGCGAACAAAAAAACGGGAGTTTTCTGAATTCTTGAACCCATGACTCAGTTTCAATTTTTTTCTCTTTTTTTCTTTTTTAAGGCTTATTAACATTAAAATTCTGATATTTTAAGATATAGATTGTCTAATAAAACAATTTATTCGCTGAGATTTTTAAAAAAGAAAAATAACGTTGCGACTCTCTAACGCTCGCTTCATTTTTCTCTCTCTCTCTTTTTTATAGTCATCGTTTTTTGTGTTGTCTTTTTTATTCGATCATTCCTTGCTGTTGATTTGTTGATTTTATGTTGCTGGCCGCTGCGCCATAATATTATTAATAAATAATTAACTAATAATTAACTTGCATAAATAAAGAAAACCTTTATTTACAACAGTGAATAAAAAACTGATCACAAAATCATGGCAAAAGAAGGTACTGATGGTGGAAGAACAACAACAGCAACGTCAAAAAATCTTCTTCAAATGAAAAAGGTTCGAGAATTTGAAGAATATGCTAAAAGGTTGGTTCTTGTTTTTACTTTCATCTTTAATTTGATCCTTTTTTTTTAGTTCTGCAAAACCTGGAATACATAATTATAATGTTTTACGGGTCCTAAATCGTTGCTATGATTCTGAAGATGAAATTGTTGAAGATTTTCAACTAGTTGAACAAGCTACTGGTAATCGTCTACAATATACAATGCAATGTATTGAATTGAAAGATCGATTAGCTGTAACTAATACTGTAAGTTTCTTTTTTTTTTTTTTGGGATTACGAGAGTTACTGTACTTATTTTTTTAGCTTCGTGAAATTCATATCCTTCAACATTTCGGTTGTGATAAATTTATTATGAGCATGTATTCTGTTTTTCGGCATCGACAATATATTGCTATGGTTTTTCCTGCATTTGTACCAATTCGAAATCATTTGGATGTTCGATATCGATTCAAAAATGAAGGTGGAAAACCTGGAACTGGTGAAGCAAGATTTCAAGAAGCTTCTGATAATTACTATGAAAAATTTGTAAAAACATGGCGAGAAGAAAATTATCTCAAAACAATTGGTCTCTTTAATCGAGATGCTGTTTCACATGTTATAAAGAAAGCTGCAAAAGGTTTTGTTTATTTTTTTGTTTTATGAAAATGATGATAGTTGTGTTTTAGGTCTTGACTTTGTTCATTCAAAAGGTTATGCTCATACAGAACTCTGTGCAAATAATACATATATTGATAGCCGAGCAAATGTTAAAATTGGCGGATTTCTTCATTGCAAAAAACTTGGATCAAAGTAAGTCTATACTTTTTTACAGTAATCTTGGTGCATTCGTTGTTTTTTATCGTAAAACCTTTAGAAGTCGTAATTTTACTGGTGATCCAAATTGCTTACCTCCAGAATGCTTCGATGAAAAAAATAAAGATTTTGTTGTTGATAAAAGCATTGATTATTGGTCATTGGGTCTTTTAACTCTTGAAATGATTACTGGTAAACGTCATTATCTTAAAGAAAAGAAATCTCAACGTCTTGCTCGTGAATATGTAAGGGTTATACTGTACTTTGACAATAACTTTATTCTTTTTTTTAGCTTGATGGTGTACGTCCATTACCAACTCTTGGTGCAAAAGATCCAAAAACTTTTAAAAATGGTGTTCAAATTTATCATCCATCAATTGATAGCTTTTTATCACATCTTATCACTCTTTTGCCTAAAAAGCGAATGACATTCAAAGAAGTTTTATCACATCCATTCATTGCTGATCCGGTCAATAAAGAAGAAATTATTCGACAATGGAAAAGTAAGTTTATATATATTTGTTACAGTGTTCTGTAATGATTTTGTTTTTAGTTACAATTGATCATTTTTCTGGTTGTGAAGGTCCTCGTTCACTTTATCATGATATGTATGCTTCACAAGGTTCAAATCCATCAGTCAATGAAGAACTTCTTTTGAATATTCTTGAAGCAATTCGACATGTTGAAGTTGATGATTACCCAGTTTTTGCTAAAATTCCTGAATCACAACTTTGCAAAAATTATGTTGGAATTGAAGCATCTGTTGCAATACCATATGATGATGCAAATTGGTCTCGAGATGTTTTGGATATTTCACAACGAAATCTTTATGAAAATGAAGATGCAAAGGAATATGATTCACAATTTCATCAACGTGATGATGATCTAGATTCTGAAGATGAATGGGAAGATTTAAAAGATGCACGTCGGAGAAAGCGACAAGTTCAAGCAAATGAAGATAATTTGAAATCTGGTCATCCTGGTCTTGAAAAAGATTATCAACGATTTGAAATTTGCTTCTTTGTTAAAAAAGCTTGGTCAACAAAAGAACGTCAAATATTTATTGCAATGCAATTTGGTCGTTGGTATCAACATGGAGTTATTCAGTAAGTTGTTTTCCGGAAGTGATTACTGTATTCATGTCAATATTTTTAGCTTTGTTGATCTTATTCGTGTTGTTGATGAAATTGAAGAAGTTTTACATAAATATGTTCTTAAAGAAACTCGTTTTACTGATGTTGAACATCATCTTCCTGAAGCAGTATATTTTGCATCACCGCGTGGAGAAATTCGTTTTCATCCAGAAATTATGGCAGATCGAGCAACCCGTTATCTTCAACATATTTATGTTGATGTTGCACTTCATGAATCAACAAATAAAACGAAGCTTCGTAAATTTGATGAACTAATGGAAGGTGATCCCCTTGAAATTCCTGATGGTCTTGCAACTTATCAAGCATCGGTTTGCTTTCAAGATATTGATCCACAACAATTTGAAGAACTTGAAGCACATATGCTTGGTGAAATTAAATGTGATGGCTGGGAAGTTGATGATTTACAACGGCAAGCTGATGCAACACGTCCTGAAACAAAAATTTAGTAAGTCTTTTTCGGAAGGTTACAGTAATATACATAAATATCGTTTTTTGCAGCAAACTTTTGTATGAACGTCGTCGAAATTGGTTTAATACTCGAAATGATTCATCAAATGAAGGTCAAGCAAGTAATCAAGCTCGATGTGAAAAAATTTGGGGTGATTTTCGTCGTGATTATATCTTTCGATTTTGTACATGGGCAGACTTACCACATCAAGTAAGCTTTTAATAGTCTTTGCAAATTTCTAATCATAAATTTTTAGGTTGATCGACCAGAAGCTAAAAAACTTTGGGGTGATCCATTTCTTGATAAAAAGGCAATGGATGAAGCAATTCGATCCCAAGAAATTACCGAAGAAGATCTCCTTGAAAAGCAACTTGCTCGAACTCAAATTAAACAAGAAAAGGATGTCGTTGAACAATTTAAACGGGTTGAAGATGTTGATTTACGCCAAAAAGCTCTTGAACAACATAAACAAGAATATCAAGGCCAAGAAGGATATTACAAATTGGAAAATCAGCTTTCACGTGGAAAAGGTGCAACAAAAAAAAAATTTGATCCCCTCGCAACTCCAGCTGCACATGGTACTCGTCGAATTGTTCGTAAACATTAAATTATGATTGATTTATATTGTGTGATGTATATATATATAATATCTGACAATAAAGTTTTTACTAACTATTTGATTTTGGAAATTTATTTAAAAAGGAAAAATTTTTAAAAGTCTTTTATATTTTCTATAAAAATTTTGAAAAAACTTGTATTATTACTTTAGTTTCATAAAGAATACAACATTGAAGAGTTTTTGAAAAAAATTAAAATTCATTGAATGCAGTGTTGTGCTTTCGGATTTGAAATGATTCCGGCTGTGACTCCGGAGTCGGGGTCGCTGGAGTCGACTCCGGAGTCATTTTTTTAATAGTTGAAAAAAATTTTTTATAAGAATTTTAGAATCCCAAACACGTTTAAAGTGTTAGTTTTAAGATAGCAATGTTAGAATAGCGTGATACTTATTACGTTAAAAAACAAAATCAGAAAAATAAAATTTTAATTTCTTTTAATTTTTAATTTAAAATTTCTTTTTCCGTTCCCGTCCGTTCCGGAACGGAAGAACGGACGTTCCAGAACGGAACGATGGAAACACTGAATGGCACTTTGTAATACCGCATTTTTACCTGAAAATGGAGATCGCCTAGAATTTGGAAATGGAATTATTCAAATTAGTATTTGAATATTTCAAAAAATTTAAAATTGATCTTCCAAAAATTAAACTTCCAAAAATTTTTGTAAAAATTTCAAACAAAAAAGGAATTATGAATTATAAATTAAAAAATGATTATAAAATCAATGAATATTGTATTAAAATTGGAAACTGCGAAAAAGTAATTCCATGGATTTTAAAGATAATTCCAGAAACTCATAAACATATTGAATTTTCAAAAACTATTACAAAAACGAATGCAAACGGATTAGGAAATGTTTTTTATCCAGAAATTCAAGGTTTTGATCCGTTAAGTTTTTCAGTTGGTCCAATATTTCATTTTCCAATTGAATTATTGTTCCACAAAAAATTTACAACTATAAAATTGATACAAAAATATTTGTAAAGCCTCCATCGCGGCGCTATTACAGAATACGCGTCCAATATTTTTATACGCGTCCGAAAATAATTTTTCTTTTGGACGCGTATATTGTAATAGTGAAGGGGGAACTGTAACAGTATAGGCGTCCAATGTTAAAAAATTATTTTCGAACGCGTATAAATTCATTGGACGGTTGAGTTTGGCTTTGGACGCGTATTCTGTAATAGCGCCTCCATCGCTCTTTAAACTTTTCATTTTCATCCAATTGAAAAAAAATTTCCATACAAAAATTACAGGAAAATGTATTGTTAAACTTGAGAATCCGGAAAACGGAAAAATCTATTTTCAAAAAAATTTCAAAAAATTAGTAATATGGTGACATATATGATCAAAAAAAGTGGTACACTTTTCTTCCAACCGGAGCAACAGATCCTTGGATTATTAGAATTCGATGGGAAAAAATTTTTGAAATTTATCAAGAATTTTTTGAAGAAGAAAATTTTGATTAAAAAGCTTATTTAAAAATTGATTTTGGAAAATAGCATGATTTTATTGTATTTTTATTTTACTTTTTCTCTGGATAAAAACTTTTTATTAAAAAATAATATTTTTTAAAAAAATACTAAATTATTTGGTCGTAAAATTTTTTCAGTTTTGACTGTGTTGGCATTGTGTGTTTTACCGTAATCAAAAACGAAACATTTTTTGCAGCAAAGAAACACGCTTTTTTCTTTTGATAAAACAAATATTTATTCCAATTTGCTTGTTTTACTTATTTATATTATATTTAATGCTAAATTAATTTTGGTTAACTTTGTACGTGCAATAAACACAATGATTCTAAAAGAATTTTATAATAAATTCTGTCCTGCTTATAAGAAAATACTGATGAACTTGAACACATGATTACTGCTACAAAGATTTTGAATGACGATAACGTCACCCCTTAATTGCATACGGGGTGACCCACCAACTTCCGGCGGCATTCATGTCTTTGCTAGTTCTTTGTTTGTTTGCACAATTAGGTTCCATGATGATTGGGGTCACTTTTCAGAATATTCGATATATTATATATTGACCCTAATCTTCCGCACCCTAGAAAAAATTCACAGTGATAGATCATGCCCTTAAATCTTTAAATTTTTTATTAAATTTTATTTTTGAATTTTATAAAAAGTATGAAATATTGATGTGAAACTTTTAAAAAAAACTTTAATAGCGAATTTTAAAATTGCAAAATTTAAAATTCATCATATGCATTTCATAAAAAATTTCTTATGTGAATTTATGTTTTAAAATGGCTTTTATTGGTGATCTTTCTGGAATTACTGAAAGAAATAAAACAAATGCTACATATCAGTCAATGATTGATGGTGAATCGATGTATGAATATGCAATTTACAGATTCAACACAAAGGGAACCAGAGCTACTTTTCGATGTTCTGGTTGTCGATCTGCATTGTATGCCAGCAGATATCGATGAAGAATTACAAGTAAGTAAAATATTTATTTTTAAAGATTTATAATAATTTTAACTTTTAGAAATCATCTTTTTCCAATGGATCAAATATTGTTCGTATCAATGACGAAGATTTTGTTTTTATTACGGAAGATAAAGGAATTGAGATTTTAAGAGATGCAAAGTATTGGAAGTTCGATGGAACTTTTGAAAAAATTTCCGTACCAAAATGTAGCCCATGCCCACGTCTGAAACTCAACAAGATCCACGATTTGTTTTACAAAATGTTGAACCTGCTGCTCCACAACATCCACCAGTTATTGCTCCTCAACCTCCACAACCACCTCCTCCACAACAATTCTTTGCTCAACAACCACAATATTTTTATAATCCTCGGTTTTAATTCACTGTTTTTATGTTTTTTACACTTTTACTGTTTTGTTATGTTTTTTACTTTGTTATAAATTTAACTTTACTTATTTCTTTTCTTACTTTATTTTTTTGACGCGCATTGATTAGATTTTTATTCAATTATTGGTTTTTTCCAAGTTTTTCCTATTTGCCCTAAGAGGTTGACTTTTTTTCCCTTTTTGCTTTTAGAGAAAAAGTGACCCCAATCTTCCGGACCCCGCACAATGGTTTATGCAAGAAAAAATTTTTTTCGATAATTTATTAACTTTTATCCTTTAAGGGAAGGTCACTAAATCAAAAAGTATTCCGAAATCTTTAAATAAAAAAAGATCAAAAGAATTTTGTTTACACCAAAATATTTTTGGAGATAAAAGTGGGAAAATAAAAAATAAACGCTATGAAAAAAATTAAGTGAAACATAAAGCATTACTGTAAAAAAATACAGTAAACACCAACAGATAAAAAATAGATTTTTCTTCATCAAATTTGCTTTAATCTCCTTCTTGTTCAACTGCAACGGTTTTATAATTTCTTGCTCGGCCGCCTTCAGAAGATTGTCCACGACTACGAAAATTTCGAATTGGTTTCATAATTGCTTCTGACATTGGTGTTAAGCCAGATGATTTATCACCAGATAATTTTTTGACAACTTCAGGACCACTAAATTCTGGTGGAACGCAAACAGAATTATATCCATCTGAATCAGTATAATGATAATGGGCAATTGTTAAACGTTTTGATGAACTTGGATCATTCAAATATGAATTATCGGAGCCATCCCAAACTTCATTTTGATCTGATGGCATTGATGTAAAATGTACTTGTGTCGTTGTTACGGATGAACGTTTGGATGATCGAGTTGGATCATCCTGAAAAAGGTTAATAAAAGGTATACATGATATGTATAAATTTCTAAAATAATCATTTTGATTTAATTTAATAAGTTTTTAATTTTTTCGTTTGATAAAAAAGTGAATATCAGTTTAAAATAAATGATTTTGGATTTATGCAATATTTTTAAGCTCCAATATGACAAGTGATAGTAACAAAAAAATTTGAAAATAAAATATTTGTGTTACTATCATTTTGTCATAATGGAGCTTAAAATAACACTTCGTTGTTTTTAGCAATGACAAAAACAATATTGTTTTAAAAAATTCATTTTTTTTTGACATTTAAAGTAAAAATGTTTAAGAAATATGTTTTTTTGAGTTGGAGTAATAAAATATTTTTACGGCATTAAATTAGCTCAAGTTAAAAATAGAAAAAAGTTGTAAAAAATAAATCTTTTCTTTTAATCAATTATAGGGCTAATTTAATATTCATAGTTTTATTACCAAAGATTTTTTAAATCATAAAGGCTAAAAATTATACCGGAAAACTTATAAATTACTATAAAGAAAATCTTGGGGGCTTAAAACAACAATGTTATTTAAAGATGCGGACTATTGCGCTTTCTTAAAAAATTTTTAATTGTCTTTGGAAATATCCACTATTTTTTATAATTTTTGCATATTTAATTTTCCCACGCTTTTTTAACCACTAAAATGTTTGGACTTTATTTCCATTAAGTTTTTAAAGTTTTGCTGTAAAAAAGGGAATGAAGATTAACTTTAAAAAATGTTAATCACCAACCTTTGTCACTTTTTATAATTTTTTAGCTACAAAGTAATCAATAGTCCTGAGGGGATTTATAATATCTCTTTTTTATATATGCAAATTAAATTCTAAAAAATTAAGAAAACAGTTCCTTTGGGTTACTATTAAAAATGTGGAAACTTATTGACGTAGAAAAAAAAATTCGTAACGGTTTTTATTACTATTTTAAACATATTTTTTTGGTGGTGGCTAAAAGGTAGTATTTATTTTTTTAAAAAATCTTCTTTTTCAAGCTTCGAAAAATTTTTTTGTGACGTCTGTCTTCTTTTTTTCCTAATATAATAAAAATATGTATTAAAAATTCATCATTTGTCTATTTAAAAGCTGGCAACAAATGCCATAAATGGTAGATAATTAAAATACTCCGCAAATTTCAATACTTTTTTTAAATAACAAAGTTTAAAGAATAAAACTTACACGTCGGCCACTCATTAAATTCCGAAATTTTGATCCTAATGAATTCATAATTCCTGGAGTTTGAACTGGACTATTTGTAAAATCAATTGTTTCATGTTCAAATGTAAATGAATCAGAATGCCTGAAAAAGTTTGATGAATGTTTAATGATGGAAATAAAAGTGAAAAAACAAACAAATTTTTAATCGTTGGAGTTTTTTCAACTGAATCTGTTAAACTTGGACGCTTTTGAAAATCGGGCGATTGAAGCTAAAAATAAGCCCAAACATGTGTATTTTGTTCCAAAATTGAATGTGGTTGAAAATGTTGAATGTTGTAGAAGCAGACGATCAAAATATTAAACATCGAGCAGGTAAGTTTCTTCTTTCTTTTTAACCATCTATTAATACTTTTATCTTTCAGATATTGCTCAAAGATGCTTTATTAATACTTGTTGGAACAATATTGGACGAATTTTATATATTTTATTGCATTATGGATCTTGGTGTATATATGCTTTGATATATTTTGTACATAATTTAGCCATGCGAGGACAATCCAAATATATCTGCAAGTAAAATACCATCTTCTGCTATAACAGTATCTCAAAAATGTACTAAATTGCCTTATGGATATATATTTATGACAAAAGACAACTTCTGCACATATACTTCAACATCCATGATATGGTAAAATATATAAAATTTGTCCATTATAGTTCAAATAAGTATTGATAAAGCATCTTTGAGCAATATCTGAAAGATAAAAGTATTAATAGATGGTTAAAAAGAAAGAAGAAACTTACCTGCTCGATGTTTAATATTTTGATCGTCTGCTTCTACAACATTCAACATTTTCAACCACATTCAATTTTGGAACAAAATACACATGTTTGGGCTTATTTTTTAGCTAGATATAGATGTTAGCTTGCTTACTAATGCTTTTAAGTAATATATAAGGCAATATTAGCTGATTCTGCGATAATCTACTGCAGCATCAGTTTTCGAAAAAGCGTTAAACTTTGTATTTTTACAAAAACCAACGGTTACCTATTTGTGAGGTCGTTAAAAACGATTCTGAAATCCAAAAATGCCGTTATCTGACCCACAAATGCTCAAAAAAAGTTTTAAAGTTTTGACCAAAATAAAGCTTTTAAAAAAATGTTCCCGAACGGAAATTAGTTTAATTTTTTGGCGGTCATAATCGTTTTTTAAAATTTGTCGTCCGGTGTAATAATTAAATTAATTTAAAAATTTACTTACCCTTCTGTTGGATCAACAACCAATGAATGCATTCCAAAATCATTGCTTAATAAAATTGTACATCCATCATTTGAATCAATTGGACAAGCTTCAATTCGACCAGATTTTTTTGTACCAACTCGATCAACAGCAATATAAACTTTTTTTGTTATCCAATCATATGATTGCGAAGAAATTAATTCATCTGCAACACCACTCTGCCGATTGATTGTTTTTGCAGAATTTAACGAAACTTCAGAATCTCCTATTTTTACAACTTGTATTCTATCATGTTGTTGATGAGATGGATCAACAAGGATAACAGTAGTCTAAAAATTAATATTTTTTCGAAAAAAATTCAATGTTTCAACATACCTGATTAACATCAACAACAAAATGTGTTGAAAATTTATCAATTATTCCATTTAATACAGTTTTTAATTCTGTAACATTTCCATTTTCTGTATTCAATTCAAATGTCACCAAAGATGTTGGACGTCGAGCAATAATTTTTACAGATTCAGAATTGGTTATTGAATTTAACAGTAATAATATTAGCAGTAATAGTAATTTTTTCATTTTTGTTTAACTTTAATCAATTTCAAATTTTAAAAAAGTTTAAATTTTCTGGTAATGAGAAAAATTTATTTATGCTCATCGAATAATAATAATAATAATTTGTTTTGTGATGAGAAAGTTTTTTTAAGGCATAATATAGGTGACAATCGATTTTTGGCTGGTAGCTCAGGTTTTGAATTAATCCCTAAAAACTTAAAAGTAATTTTAAGAAAAAGATGCAAAAAAAACCGAATGGCAATGGTTCTCCAAAAAAAACTTGGTCAATTTTTTTTTCAAAGTCCACAAAAAAAGATGCAATAAATTAAAAAAACTTTAGCAAAAAAAATGCAGTTTTTTGGATGAAAAAAAAAGAACCCAAGTAAAAACCCATTTTTTCTGGCAAAAAAAGACGTCGAAGAAGGCTCCAAAAAGAAAAGAAGCCGATGAAAAACGACTGACGTTTTTTTTTCTTCGATAGTTTCCTTTAGAAAAAAAAGTATTTTCATTTTGGTCATTCGTCATCGAGAAAAAAAGAAAAAGATCTTAAGCAAAAAGTAAGGGAAAAAAGAAGGAATTCTTTAAGGAAAAAATAATATAGGCTCCAGCTGCGTGTCACGGAAACAATGGCCTTTTCCTTTTTTCCTTCCATCGTTTTCAAAGAAGAGAGAAGACAAAAAAAAGATTTATGGAAAATTAAGAGTGTAGCCTATCCCTTCCTCTTTGTTTTCCCTCTTCCGAAAAAAATATTTATTTCATTAAAGCTAGAAAAAAAATGACCTCTCTCTTTTTGCCAAGTTTAAGAACAACAACAACAAAAGAGATATTTGGAAGCCATAAGGTTCGAATATTCTTCTTTCCAACCCAAATCCATTTAATCCAAAAAAAATCACATAAAAAACTTTTTTATGGTTATTTATCTAGCAATGTGCTTGAATTTTTCAGAGTTCTCAGATCGCGCTAATTTTGGTCTTAAAAGATAGAGCAGATCAATATTATGGATAAATAAAAAAGAAAATTATAAAAAAGAATTATTTTTAGTATTAAATTACTGTTTAAAATTTTTTAAAAATGTGAAAAACTTCGGACAAAAAAAATTTGACTCTGCTCCATAAACACCCTTTAATTATGCAAAAAGCGCGCGAAAATTCAATAATTGTACAGTTTGCGATGGTGAAAATTTTACTGTTAAATTAGGATTCTAGCAAATATATTAAAAATTTTAATACAGTGGCATTAAAAATGCTATGGAAATTCATGACCACACAAGAAAAAAAATTTTTTTTTGATTTTTAGACTGAAAAATCAGTTTTTTTGATAAATTTTTTGAGTGCTATACGTCGGCAAAATTTGATTCCATGTATTCGATGCAGAATTAAATTTTGCATCGAATGGAAATAAGATAAATAACAAATTCGATTGAAATCATACCAAAAACCGAAAAAAACGCATTTTCGAGGGGTCTTACAAGGAAAATTTTGTCCAAATTTTACAACTTCAGAATCTACGCAAAAAACTACATAATATGGAAATTAAAAGATAAATAAGGAGTAACACCGATCGATACAATTTTTGCCGGAATTATCAACTGAAATTGTCCGAATTTTTTTATGAAGAAAAGTGTGTTGGCGTTATGTTCCTGCAATCGCTATATTTATCCACATTAAAAACGGAAGAAAGATTTTCGAAGGAAGAGATAAATTGTTGATAGCCGCAACACGGGTTGCTGCTTCTGTGTTCTTCGACGGGTGTCAGGGATATGGGTGATCATTGTTTTTTTTGTGTGTTAGTTTTGATTCGGATCATTTATGGTCCAAAAAAAGTATGGAAGAAGAAAGGCATTCAATATTATTTTATTTTTAACGATGGCGACCCCCGATAAAAAAAAAGCAAAGGAAGGAACGGAAAAGCGTTAAAAAGATTGAAGGAAGAAAAAACCACAAACAAATGACCCAACAAAATACACCCCATAAAAAATTTTTTTAAACGTGAAAACAAACAATTTCTTTTATTTTTGAGGGAAAAGAAAATGGGATGCCGCAAATTGAAAAAAAGAAAGAAAACATTGTGTTTTTTTCAAAACTCAAAATTGAGAAAAAAACTACTTTATTTTTTTTTCTTCCAAGACAAAAAAAGTAGTATTAACTCCAAAACAACAAAATTAGCTTTTTACCATTGATATTCTTCTCAAAAAAGATGTTGGGCCAACATTTTTGCCTCTCAAAAAATATTTGGGGAAAAATGCTAACACGTGTTTTTCATTCTTTTGCAAATACACTTTGAATAAAAATAGTCAAAATCATAGACCAATTAAAAATTTTGGGTTTCTAAACTAAATAAATATTTCCCACGGAAATAAAGCAACAACATTTTTTTCTCTTCTTTCAGCAACAGCAACGATCTCCGTCAATGATATTTTTTGACGGCGCCGATACTCTCGCAGAAAATAAAAAACTATCGGAGGAAAAAAATGAATAATGCAGTAAGCGGCAGCCTCAAAAAGAAATAAAGCAAGAAAAACTCTTGTCATTCCTCTTGTTTTTGCGCGTTCTCTTTACATCACTCTTTTTCAGAAGAGAAAAAAAACAGTAAAAAAATTATCACAGTTTTTTATACATATAAAAACGAGACGATCAAATGAATAAGATAAAAAATATAAAAAAATCATACAATCAATAAATAAAAACACTTGTATTACTCTTCTCTGAGAACTTCTTGAATAAGATGAAATTTTCCGCTTTTCATAATATTGAATTTCTTTGTAAGCCGCTTTCGTCGAACTCTTCGACGTTGGGATGTTGATAGATCACTTGGTTCTCCGCCATCTTCAAAAACATCATCTTCTTCTTCAAAATATTCATCACCTTCCATAAATTCTCCATCTTCAAATTCTTCCTTCTTTTTCTTTGGCATTGCTTGGGGGCCGATACTAACAGGCACGGGCTTTCGATCTTCTGGCCAAGATCCAATTGATGAATCTTCTTCAGTTGGTTGTGAAAAATGCTAAAATTGAATAAACATTATGATAAAAAAGTCTTTGAAAGCTTACTTGTTCAAGCATTGCCAATTGTTGAAGCATTTCATCAGCTTGTGATAATTCAGGTGCTTTTCTTTTACGGGATTTCCTTTCTCCATCAGATCCAAGATTTTCAATGGGACTTGGTCTAAAACAAATAATTATTTCAGCAAAACTTTAAATTAAAACTTACTCTTTATTTCTTCTTTCAGCAACAGCTCGATGAAGGGCTTGAATACATGATCCTCTTTCAATTGTATGACCACGAGCTTTTTCAAATGCATCTAATGCAGCATCAGATTCCATATGTAATCGATCAATCAAATATCTACATACTAAATATCCACTTCGATTAATTCCATCAGAGCAATGAATACCAATTAACAAATCTAAAAAAAACAGATATATAAAATCCATAAAAATATATTAAGACATACTATCATCTTTATGGTTGTTTAAAAAGCTATCAACAGTTGAAAGAAATTTCTTAACAATATCTTCACGTCTTGTATAACCAGCTGGTGGACATGGAATATGTTTATGTTCAGTAATACAATCAAATACAGCAGGATCGTAATATCGAGTTGAAAAACTTAAATTAATAATAAGACCAAGTTCTTGACCACGTTGTACAAACTAAAATTAAAGAATTTTAAGTTCCAATAAGCGAACAAAAAACAAACTTGAAACAGTAAATCCCGTGTTGTAAATTGTTTTTCTTTACGAACTCGCAATCCACATTCAGCATCTACAGGAGTCTTAAAAATAATAAATCGTGTATTCTCCAGTGCTGGGAGCAAAGAGACAAAAGTGTCTCTTATAAGAGACAGTAGTGTCTTTTGAGAGACAAAGGTTTTTTGATTAATTTTGATATATTTGATGCTAGTAATTATATTTACGTTATTTTTACCCAAAAATGATATAGATTTCGCTTGTCTCCCAAAAGAGACACTTGTCTCTTTTGGGAGACACTTGTCTCTTTTAATAGACAATCATTATTTTGTTGAAAATAAAGTTGCAAAATTGCATATTTTTTTATTTTTGAACATTTTAATCATTTTTTAGTATATTTAAAGCTATTTTACATGGTTTGTGTAAACTGGATATCACTTTTTTATGCATTCTTGTATATGTTATATTGGTTTACATACAAAATAAAGTATTTCAGATTATTTGTTGTAATTTTAAATACTGTTATCACAAATTTTTGATTAATTTTTTACAAAACTTTTTCTATTGTCTTTTGTTTTATCGCAAACCATTCAAAAATAGTCAAAAAACGTTTTAAAAACAATAAAATTTCAAACTACACAGATTTATTTAAACTTAAAAAAAGAAAACCTTCAAAAAATATACTCGAAAAATTAATTAAAAATATTTCGGCACACATTTATGAACTTTTTCGTGAAAAATCAAAACAAAATTTTTTAAAAAAATTAATGGATTATTAAAATTTTAAACAGAACAAAAGAAGTTTTTAACTTCAAAAAAGTCATGCCGGCAGAAAATTTAACAACAAGTAATATGAACTTTAATCTTCTTCCTCTTCTAACTCTTCGAACCCTTCTTCTGCATCACTTTCAAGATTCTCGGTTTCATCTTCAGTTACTGTATCTTGTGGTTCGTATTCTTTGAATTTTATTAAATTTTTCATCGTAATCAAAGAAGAAACAGTTGCTGGATTTAAACTTCCTCGAGTACTTGTTACATTTCTCCCCAATAAATTAAACAAGCCTTCTGATGCAGCAGAAGACGTAACACAAAGAATTCTTCTCGCAAGTTTTGCAACAGTTGGATAATTTTTTTCTTCTTTGCTCCAAAATTCAGTAACATTTTGATAAAGAATTTGTAAAGATTGCGATGGCAAACTTAAATACTTGTTAATTTCAACATCCACCAAATCTTGTGGTGGATTTCCGTTTGCATCCGCAATATGAACGCTGAATGGCGAAGGAGGGCTGAGATCGTAGGGATCTGGTTGTACAGTATCTTGTCGTTGTACAGCTTTTACTTTTCGACGGAAAGTTGCAATAGCCTAAAATTCATTTTTTTATAGTTAAATGCAATTTTTAATTACGTCAGTAATAATTATATCATGACAACAGCGTTCTAATTCATCCTTTTTCAAAGGATCGAGTAAAAGGCCAAGTAAGTGAGTTTCAGAATTCGTAGAAGGAATAGTTTGATGATAATTTAAAACTTGTAATCCAGATTCAGCCATATGTCGGGTCAAAATATCAGCGCTTTGAGTATGTTCTTCAAAATTTTCTCTAATACTTTGATAAAGGACGAGAGCTTTATTAATGGTTGGGTAATTTTGAGCCTAAAAAATCTGACTTTTTCAAGCTCTTGTTATGTTTATCTTCTACCTGAAGGATGACAACTGCGTCTTGCACGGGTTCCAATAAATTAACATAGCTTTGAAAAACATCGGTATTTTCTTCAATAATATCCAAAGCTTCTCGGTAAATCCGTCGTCCATTAAATTTATAATCATAAAGTTGATCACGAACAAGCTGTTTTTGTTCTTCATTCATTTTAACGTAACTTAAGATTGACAAATATCTTGATAACCAACGAGTTTCAACATGGCGTTTAACAGCTATTCCAAGTGATTTGAGTTTTTTACGAAGCTCTGGCCGAGAACTTAAACTCATTGTTAGGAAATAAATTTAAAAAACAAAACATACTGAATGGCTTTAATAATTTTTGTCATTGCTTTTAAACATTTATCTACGGTTGTAAGAGATTCTTTCACAGCATCGGTTAATTGAATTTGATCAGTAATATAAGCAGCTTTATAAGGAGTAATAATTCTTTTCGATAAAATATTCAATTGATGGCAAAGATCGTCAACACGATTAAAATCATTCAAAGCAGCAATGAGATTAGAACCACGATCGGTAGTTATAATAGCATTTCTACGAAGAAGATATACGTCAATGCCATGTCCTCCCAAAATAGAAAAAAAAATTTTTCGCACTTCATCTGCATCAGTAGTTTTACAATCATATTCGGTAAAGCTAAATGTCCAGCTTAAAAGCTCCCTAAAGCAAATGAGATATTCAAAAAAGACGCTTTTTGTCAATTAAAGTACCAAGAAGAATTAAAAAAATGAATGGTACATGCAAAATAATGTGAATCTTTGGTTCCAAAATCCATAGTTAAAGCTGCCCCGTTTTCTTTAATATTTTCCAAAATAAAATTATTAAATGAAGTAATATTGCTCGTCACAAAATCAGTAACAAACTTTTTGACTGTTTTTCCTGTTGGAATAAATTCTAATATTGATGGTACTTGAACCCCAGGAGTTTTATTCTTAACAACACTTTTTCCAAAATCAAATCTGAAAACCTAAATTATTTTCATCTCTGTGCTTTAACTTCATATTACCCAGCTTTAAAAACCAATTCCAAAACCTCTTTAAATCCCTTATTTTCTACAACAGAAAATGGCACAATATCCCATGAAACCATATCAGCAAGTTTTTTGGTTAACATAACTTTAAAATAAGCTGGAGGCTGAGCATCAGTATCATCATCAGTATCATGTGAATTAGAATGCTTACTGAAACAATTTTGACTTTTCATTCACAAAGTCTCAAAATGTAAAAAAAAACTTACTGCAATGTACCCCTAACGGATTTACTGATTGAAAAGACTTGTTCACATTTTGAACAAATAGATGCTGCTTCTTTTTTAGTATCAGCATAAACAAGTGAAAAAATGCACCCAATAGTTTTGGCCCCTTTAATTAAAATACCAGATTGAAAAAGGCCAGCCACTTCCGCTCGAACTGGTTTTGACATACGCCCACGGTAAACTTTCTGGCTTTTCATACGAGCACCCATAAGCGGCATTGTTAAATATTTTCAGAAGAACGACAATTGAATACTTGAAAACATGGACATTAAAATTTGCATGGTTTATTGAATCCGGTAAAACTCAAAAACAAATATTTTAAAATTTAAACAACCAAATAAAAAAAAATGTTTATCCTTTACATGTATAATTCATCGTCAAATACTTTTCAAGAAAAAGAATAAACAAAGGATTTTCGGCATTTTCAACGAAAAAAGTTTTATGACTTTCATTTTTGTTCCAGCGCTGGGAGGGAGTGGACAAAAGTGTCCTTTCATATGGACGTATGTCCATATGAATGAAAAATAAGAAAACATAATTGCTTAAAATGTGTTTTCTTCTTTTTTAACATATTTCAAGCAATTTTACCATTTTGTGTCAATTTAGATATTCATTTTCTCGTTAACATACGTATATGGTTTACATAGGAAAAAACTTTTTTAATTTAAATTTTTTTTGTAACATTATTAGAACCATATTTTTAAAATTAACAATTTTATTAGTTTTGAACAATATTTTATTAGTTTTGAGTTTTAAAAATTATCAATTTATTAAAAATTATTTGAATTTAAAAAATTTATTTAAAGTTCGATTTAAAAAAAGAGACATTTTATAAAAATTACAATTTTGAATACAATTAAATTTAATATCTTGGCAACATAAAAAATGATTACAAATGAAATTTTGCCACTAACGGCTGGAAGGAGCTCGTTGAGTTTCAATGAATTTTGACCATGATTGGGCAATGCGACTGAAGAAGTAGCCAAGAATGAAAAAGATGATTGCGATGATACAGTAAGTGATGTATCCATCGCTTTGTCTAAAACATCATGGTGTTAAAATTATAATGAGCTTGCACTTTTCAGAATTTTAATGAAGTACTGATGTTTTAGATTGTTTTTTGATTTCAGAAGTAAAAGACCATATAAATGATCTTTCCGCCTTTAAACCTTTGCTATTTTTTTAAAAATTAAAATCAAGTATAACAATTTTGACTTAGTTTAGTTTCCTTCTCTTTTGGTTGATAAAAAAAAGTTAGTTTGTTACTTTTCATCATAAACTATTTAAACATATAAGACGCGGATTTGAAAAATGTTTTTATTCTTGGAAAAGGGAGATTTTCCAACTGTAGAAAAAATGTTATTTTTTACAAGGGAAAAAAATTTTTTTAACAAAAAGCGTTTTTTTGGCAAAATAGATTTTTTGTCTTTTTCAAATCTTTTTTAAATGGGGAAAAAAAGCATTTTTCAAAATATTTTGGGGTCGTTTAATTGTTTAGAACTATTATCTTTGGTGAAGAGAACGTAAAAAATCAAAAATCTGACCCATCCTTTTGTCACGAAACTAATTTGTTACTGAAATTAAACAAAAAAACTTACTTTTGATCATTTTTAATATTGACGATTTGTTCGTGATGTGATAAATTAAGAATTTTGGTACATTCATTTGTGCAAAAGCGGTGCATGTCGATAAAGCTAAATTTAGCGAAGCTGTCACAACTATTACCCATTCTTTAGTATTAGGAGAAAACTTTGCTGAAACTAATAAATATAATGTTTAAATTCATTAAGCAAAAAAAGTAATAACGACGTTTAAAAATTAAAGAAAAAAACTGATCGCAAGGACATTAAGAATGTGAAATGAAAGTTCAAATTCCAAACTTCGTTTTAGTGAAGAGTTTTCACATGTGGCAGTTTTCGTGAACATAAAACCATTGACTGATTGACAGCTTTCTTTGACGACTGCGCAAACTTTTTTCCACACCACGGTCTTTCTTCCTTTTTTTGGATAAAGAAATGCCGAAAAAAAAGGAAAAACAGAAAAAAATCAGTTGTAAAGTTTTCTTCTGCTAATAAAGAAAAAGTCCTCTTTTTTTCAGCAAAAAATTTTTTTTTAAAAAAGGCAAACAATGTTATTGTTTATAGCTTTTCTTTTTTTAAAAGACGAAATGGCAGATGATAAACGCTGAGGAAAAAACAAAAAATCTCAAAAATTTATTCTTTTTGCCAAATTGTACTTTGTCTGAGGGTAGATTTTATCATTCATTTTGATTATTTATATTTAACGTTTTTTGACTATTTTTGAATGGTTTGCGATAAAACAAAAGACAATAGAAAAAGTTTTGTAAAAAATTAATCAAAAATTTGTGATAACAGTATTTAAAATTACAACAAATAATCTGAAATACTTTATTTTGTATGTAAACCAATATAACATATACAAGAATGCATAAAAAAGTGATATCCAGTTTACACAAACCATGTAAAATAGCTTTAAATATACTAAAAAATGATTAAAATGTTCAAAAATAAAAAAATATGCAATTTTGCAACTTTATTTTCAACAAAATAATGATTGTCTATTAAAAGAGACAAGTGTCTCCCAAAAGAGACAAGTGTCTCTTTTGGGAGACATGTGTCTCTTTTGGGAGACAAGCGTAATCTATATCATTTTTGGGTAAAAATAACATAAATGTGATCACTAGCATCAAATATATCAAAATTTATCAAAAAACTTTTGTCTCTTAAAAGAGACTACTGTCTCTTATAAGAGACACTTTTGTCTCTTTGCTCCCAGCACTGGTTTTGAATTTTTATACAGTAATTTTTAAAATGAATTTTGAGAAAACTTAAAACTTTTTGGAGTTTTACTGAAATTTCTTTTATGCTAGAATATTTGGCACCTGTAATGAAACGGAATTTTGTTGGATTTTTATGAAATTTTGGGATGGCATAAATTTTTGGAAACATTTTGTTATCTTCCCATTTAATTTTTATTTGTAGATTTTCGTTTAATTTTTTATGGTATTCAATAATGCTGTTTTCAGTTTTATCAACTTTTTTGTATGTAATATTTCCGTTTATTTTATATCCGTTAAGTGTTTTTACAATTCCCACTTCTTTATTTAAAGCATTAACATAAAGGTTTTTACAAATGAAAGCATAATTATTTGAAGCTTTATCGACGCAAGTGATGATAAAATTTTTTTGTATATTTTGTAACTCTTTCAATGCATCTTTATTTAACAAAGGTTTTTTTGGTTGATAATTTTTTGAGAAAATTGGGTATGCGACTTTGTTAATTTGTTTAAATAATAAATTTTATGACAAACATCACAAACATATAATTACTGGTGACAGTGAATTTGTTAATAATGCAAATTTAAGAAAAATAATTCAACAAGGGACTAAATATCACGACCATATTAATACTAATTTCAAAGAAATAAAAATTTGGATACAAAATGTCTTTAATACCGCAAAAGTAAAATTACAAAATTTCAACATTGATTTGGCTAAAATTGAAAGCTTACAGAAAGAATTTTACAAACAAATTAACAAAGTCGCATACCCAATTTTCTCAAAAAAATATCAACCAAAAAAACCTTTGTTAAATAAAGATGCATTGAAAGAGTTACAAAATATACAAAAAAATTTTATCATCACTTGCGTCGATAAAGCTTCAAATAATTATGCTTTCATTTGTAAAAACCTTTATGTTAATGCTTTAAATAAAGAAATGGGAATTGTAAAAACACTTAACGGATATAAAATAAACGGAAATATTACATACAAAAAAGTTGATAAAACTGAAAACAGCATTATTGAATACCATAAAAAATTAAACGAAAATCTACAAATAAAAATTAAATGGGAAGATAACAAAATGTTTCCAAAAATTTATGCCATCCCAAAATTTCATAAAAATCCAACAAAATTCCGTTTCATTACAGGTGCCAAATATTCTAGCATAAAAGAAATTTCAGTAAAACTCCAAAAAGTTTTAAGTTTTCTCAAAATTCATTTTAAAAATTACTGTATAAAAATTCAAAACACAAATGGTATCAAATGTTACTGGTCTATCGATAATAGCTTGGAGGTTCTGCGCAATTTACCAAAATGTAATAAAAATACAATAATTTATACTGCAGACTTCGCTAGTCTATTTACTAATTTACCACACGAAACGATTAAAAAACATATGATAGAACTAGTGGGAATTTGTTACAAAAATGCTGGAAAAAGATACATTAAAGTTGGTTATAATAAATGCTATTTTACTGATGAATCAAAAACCAGTAATATTAAAAATTTAGAAAAAGAAGACGTCATCTATATGATAGATATTGTTTTAAAAAATTCTTATGCAAAATATGGTAACATTGTTTTTGAACAAATTAACGGTATTCCACAAGGAAATAATAGCAGTCCACTTTTAGCAGATTTAACTTTAACAAAAATGGAATATAATTTCTGTATTAACAAAGAAAACAGGTTTAAATTGAAAGGTTTTAAGATAGTTACAGATACGTTGATGACATTCATACATTATCTTCAAAAAATTTTAATTTTGAAGAAATAGCAAAAGAAATTTATCACAAAAGCTTGGCTTTAGAAAAAACAAACATATCAAATACAAAAACACAATTTCTCGACATTGAAATGGAAATCAAAAACAACAAATTTGACACAAAACTTTATAACAAAACAAATGATTACCATTTCAATGTTATTCGATACTCCAATTTTAACTCAAATTCACCAGAAATCTATAAAACTAACACTATTGCTGGCGAAGTACTCAGAACCGCAAGATTATCTTCAAATAAAGAAAATTTTAATGACGGTTACCAAAATATCAAAACTCATTTAATCAAAAACGACTACCCTCAAAACTTAATCAAAAAAACTACTGAAAAAATACTAAAAAAACATAATTTATATAATTTTTACAAAAAATAAAACAAAAAAGAAAATTTTCAAAAACATATATTCAAAAGCTAAGAATTTTGTACATCTCTACATTTTTTAAATGGATTGATAAATTCATTCAAAGGTTTTTCATAATCAATATCAAAAACTTCTAAATCAAAGATATAATGAAAAAGGATGACTTCACACCTATTATCAAAAAAACTTTTGGCGCCCAAAAAAAGTTCCATTTATAAAAAAGTTACATTTATAAAAAAATTTTTTTTCAAAACTTAAAATCATATTTTTTTGTCTTTTCCAAAGCAAAGAAATTCCGGCTCTGCTGAAGAATGACCGTCCGGATAAATTAAAAAATCTTTTATTTTTAACATATTTTAAGACGAATGGCGTCCAGAGGTAACGGTCGAAACGCCCTCTGCAGGTAAGTACTAACACAAATTTCAGATTTACAACATTTTGTATTATATATTTATATTATTAATTTATTACTTATTATTTTTGTTATTTTTATTTAAATATATCTTTTAATTTGTCAATTTATTTGACATAAACTACCGTATATCAAAGGACTGCAGCAACAATAAATAAAATATCAGATTCCACATTATTTGAAAGCTATGAAGAAAAAGAAAAAGTTCAAACATGGAAAAAGTCATCCACGACAGATTTATACTTATTTTGTTTTTTCTTTACTTTTAAAATATAAAAAAGAAGATTACTGTATTAAAGAAAGTGCAATTAACTTACTTTTAGCAGATTCTATGAATTAGGGGGTTGAACATTTGAGTTGCAAAAAATGAATTTTTTTTGATACAAAAAGAGGGCATTAAGAATTAATATTATTTACAAAAAAACACAATCCGAAAAAACAATGGCATTTTTTTTCTGTGGGAAAAGTGTACTTTTTGTTTATTAAAAATTTGGCTTTTTCGAAATATTTCCATTGTTCTTTTTTATTTCGCGTGGAAAACAAAAAGAAAGGTAATATAAACACAAAAAAAAGCATGTAAAACAAAAATTAATGATAACCTTTAAAGTTTTGAAAAAGCTGCTTCAAAAAGAAAGGTTAAGATTCGCCACCAAAATCAATTCGAGAATTGAAAAAGGTGAGAAAAGACCTCCCACTTTTCATTTTTTTACGACCACCTAAATACAAATTTGAATGAATTTTCTTTGTTTTAAAGCTTAAAATTTTTAAAAATTCTTTGACATTTACAAACTTTTTTGTTTGTTTAATTTTTAAAATGTCAGATTTCATTGATCATGGGAAAGATTTTTGACAATAAATACCTGCCATAAAAAGAGAGGTGCAACCATTTATTAAAAAACCCGGAGCCATAAAATTGCGTGAAGCGGATTTTCTTTTTTTGCTAGTTTTTTTAAAACAAAAGGAAAAAAACAGGAACTCTCTCTTTCTGCAAAAAAAAGTGGGAGTTAATTACTGGTGTACTTTTGAATAGAAAAATTTTATTTGAATATATAATTTTTGGAAATATAAAAAATGGCTGCTGCTGCTGCCGCAGAAACAACAACAACAGCCCTTTCATTTAATTCATCAAGTAAGATTTACTTTAAGCTGCTTTTAACATCTCTGTAAAAGTAGCAAAAATGAAAAAAATTGAAATTTTAGTCACAGCTGAAATTGAAGAATATTCTGAAGATTCGCCACCAAAATCAATTCGAGAATTGAAATTTATTAATAATGTTGTGGCGGATACTTTATCAATAATATTTAATATTTTAATGTTATTTATAATTAATACACAAGCAAAAAATCAATTAAAACAATATCGAAAAGTTTTATTAATGAATACAATCGTGGATTTAATTTATTCTATACACACTATCCTTTTTCAACCTGTAAGTTTTGGTTTTTTCGTGTGAAAATAAAAATGATAGTAACAAAAAAATGAAAATCTATAAAATCTTGTTACTATCAATGAAATAGCAGTTGTTCAAAAGTACACAAAAATTTTGAAATTTGTTTTTCAAATCACTAAAAACATTTTTTTAGACAGTATTTGTCGTTGATGGATACTTTTTTATGGTAATGGAAGGATTTTTTCAATATTGGCCCCAACCTTTTACTACCATTTTTTGTCATACACACTTGTTTATGCTTTATGTAACACTTACAGTAGTTCCGGTACAGTTTGTTTATCGATATTTGTTAATTTGCAGGTAATAATTTGATCCTGTAGTTTTCAACACTTAAATTTTTCATTTCAGAAACATTGAATTAAACAATTTTAATTTTCTTGTCTTGGTTGGAATTGCAATATTCGTTTCGGGAAGTTATGCCGGAACTTGGCTTTTTAATTTTTGGCCAAAAACATCCGATAAAATTCTTGAAAAATATTTGGATAATTCAAAATGGTGGCTTTCAAGTGATAAACATATTCCGCCGTTTGCTGTTGCATTTTATGTATGTTTTTTAATTTATGGGGGTTTAAAAAGAGATTTAATAATCGAATTAGTCATTTGCAATTGTTTCCTTCAAAAAAGGGATTATTTATTAAAAAAAATAGCTGAAAGGGATTTTGTGGATTTCAAAGAAAATATGAATAAAACGTTGTTTTAAGAACAGCTATTATTTCCAAATTAAAATTAAGAAATATCTCATAAAAGGACAGTTTTTTTCATAGAAATCTTTTAATAATTTTAACTGCTCAGAAGCTTTCAAAAATCCGAAGAATTCTTTCCATTCAAGACCACATACCGTAACCCCTTACAGGCCCGTAGACAGGGAGGGGGGCTAGAGGGGCACGTGCCCCCCCCCCGAAATTCGAGAATTCCTTTGATCTTTTGCCGCAAGCGGCAAAAGATCAAAGGCGTGCCCCCCCTGAAATTCAATCCTGGCTACGGCCTTGACCCCTTATATATTTTAGGACGATATGAGCTATGTTGCACCATTCTCAGCTATTATAATGTTGGTAATTTATATAATTGTAATATTTTGTTCTGTATGTATTATGATAACTTTGCACAAATGTCGAAATTCAATGTCCGTAAAAACTCGTCAACTTCAAAAACAAATTTCTCGGGTACTTTTTGTTCAAGCTTTTGTTCCATTTGTAACAAAGGTTATTCCATTAATTTTTGATATTTTAACAATTTATTTTGGAATGTATATGCCAGATTCTGGAACCCTATTTCTTATTGCATCTGCCTGGTCGCCAGTTGTAAATCCGGTTGTAACACTTTTAGCAGTAACACAATATCGGCAATCTGTTATTCGGTATTTTAATCAATTTTCACCAATTAAAATTGATGTTAAACAACAAACAAGTTTGAGTTTAACAAATATGGATAATCAGTTAACTGCTATTTCGGCATAAAAAAATGAAGAAGAATACTGTAACTTTTGTAGCTTTTTTTAAATGAAAATGTATGTTTTGAAATATTTTTATAAATAGGTTTTTACTTTCGTTTTTTTCGTTTAAATTTTTAAAAGTTTTATTTGTTTTTTAATTAAATCCGGAAAAGTATAAAAATAAAGTGGTTTAAAAAAACAGAATTTTAAAAAACACATAAAATACAATTTCCGAAGTGCAAAAATGCATTGTATTTTTTAAAAAACAACTCCCACGAAAAATTTTTTTTGAAAAAACAAAAAAGGGGTTTTTGCAATACAAACTTTTGACGAATTAGTTTGCGAACCAATTATCAGAATTGTTGACACATAAATAGAAATACAATTCCATTGAAAAATTTTTTTGAAAAATTTAAATTTCTCAGACGTTTTGTTTGTTTCTGACATAAAAAGCTGTGAAAATTAATTCTTAAAACATTTCTCTGAAAAGGGTCTCTTTTGTCTTTATTAAACTTTAACAAATACGAAAAAAAAATTTTATTTGACCGTAATCAAATTAGAGTATATATTACTTTTATTTCATTTAAAATGAATAGAACGAAATTGGTATAATTTGAAAATTTGGCAATGAAGTATATTTAATTAAAAACTATGAAAAAAATCTGTTTAGCTTTATTACACTTAAACATAAAAGTGTTGCATTTTAAATTAAACTAATTACTGGGTAAAATTTTTTTAAAAAAATTGGTAAATATCTTTGAACAAAAAAAACTGATATTCAAAAATGATGAAATGCAAAAAGGAAGAAAAGTAATTTAAAAAATGCTATTAGGGTATTTCTAATGATCTTAAGCAGCTAATACACTCATTTAGGAAAATGTATTTTCAAAACTAAATTAAAATTTGGGCAGTGCCGCTTTTCCGCCCTCAATTTTGCGGACAAAATTTTTGCGGCAACAATTTTGCGGCTGCAACATTTGCGGCAAATCATTTTTCGCAACCGTCAAAATAATTTATTTAACAAAATGTATTTTTATCAAATAATCAACAAAACTTATAATAAATCAAAATTTAACATCTTTGACTACATTGAAAAATTTTTAAATTTGAGTTTCCAACATCAAAAACACATACAGGATGAAACTACACATTTCGAAAAATACATATGACTGAAAAAAAAAAATGAAAAACCTCAAAAAACGAAGCTGAAAAATGACTGGCCGCAAATGTTGCAGCCGCAAAATTGAAGCCGCAAAATTGGGACTGCAAAAATTTGAGACGCAAAAAGAATGGCCGCAAAAATGTAAGACGCAAAATTGAGGGCGGAAAAGCGGCACTGCCAAAATTTGACCATGCTTTTAAGGTTCGATAAACACTAATAAATTTTGAAGAGACTTTGTTTGTTTCTCGTCCTTAAGAATAAAAAAGGTTTGCATACTAACATTTTATTAGTTTACACTGATATAAAAAAACCATTACCATAATTTCCGAAATACATATTAAATCAATTAATTTTAGTTTTATTGATAAAAAAAGCATCAGAATTAGTTCTTTTTTTCAATTTTTTTATAAAGGTTTTTTACTTTCTGTTTTTATAAATATTTGTTGATCTTAAACTCTTTGAATTGTAC
Source organism: Panagrolaimus sp. PS1159 (assembly GCA_963922195.1). Classification (NCBI taxonomy): domain Eukaryota; kingdom Metazoa; phylum Nematoda; class Chromadorea; order Rhabditida; family Panagrolaimidae; genus Panagrolaimus; species Panagrolaimus sp. PS1159. Next base: position 26,778 of record CAWUHW010000059.1, read on the forward strand.
GGGATTTTTAAAAACTTTTTTTATAAATATTTTTATTGTTTTGACTTCGAAATCTGTCACAAACATAAAACGATAATGCTACAACAAAAATAAATTTATAAAAATGATATGAAAAAAATATTAGGCTAAAAAAATCACAAAAAATTCGATGCAAGAACAAAAAGTTTGAATTTCTTCAATTTTCAGAATTTTCCATTTTGGCGACAATTTTCTGAACAAATACAAATTCCATGATTGATAAAATCTGAATTTTGTTTAATATTTTCAACAGTTTTTTGATTATGTGGACATAAATTTTCCCATAAATTTAAATATTCCAAACAAAGATTAAAATATTGATTATTTAAAGATTCATTGGTTTTAAAAATTTCATTATTTTTTGCTTTTTTAATTTCATTTTCCATGGATTTCTTTTTTCTGTAAATCCAATTATTTCTCCAAATATTTTGATTTTCATATTCTTTTTCAGATTCTGGACGTCCCCGAGAAGAAGAAGATTTTTCTGAAGGATTTTTAAGCCATTTACAAACTTTACATTTGCATTTTTAATAATCTGGGGTATTTCCTAAAAAATTATAAGTTATTAAAATTTATTCACGCTTAAGTAAATTTACCATTTTGAATATCATGTTGAACTTCATCATGAGCTTTATCAATCACATTGCTCCAACTAAACTGATCAGATAAACTTGGAATTGATGTTATAATTGAAGGCGATACGGTATTATTACTATTGTTCCATAAATTTTTTGGTGATGAAAGATGAGTTCCAAATGAATCATTTGAAACAAAATTTTGATAACTTCCATAATTTGTATTCCATAAACCATCGGACGAAGTTTCATTGAAACTACAGTTAAATCCTTGAAAATCCATTTTTAAGGTAGAAGAATTATTTATTTTTCAAAATTAACGTAAAAACTTCGTTTAAAAACTATGAATTTATTGAACATTATTTTTGAGTGTTTTTATATTGCGCTTTTATGCGTTTCATTTTTAATTATCCCTCCCAGATTTTTCAAAGCCTCAGACTTGGATGCTGGAAAAAATACTAACTTTTTTTGGTTCTTTCTTTGATTCAAAAACAGTGACGTAAATTAACTGCCTGCTTTCTTTTTTCTTTTTTGCTGACAGTCAACAACTATCAGTTGAATGAATCAGCATACCTTTCTTTTTCTTTTTTTGTTGTCCTGTTAAAAAAACTATCTTTTTTCCATCAGTTGCAAATAGAAAAATTAAAAAAATATTTATCAAGTAAAAAATTTTTTTATTGATTTCTTTGTTTTTGCATAAAACACATTTAAAAACTGCTGCAATCCTTGGATTAGCTTTTTAAATTACTATCTTCTGTTTCCAACTGTAGTGTAAAAAAAAACAATTGATGGAAACTTTGTTATTAAAAAATGTGGAATAACATTTCGATTCAATTTAAATTAGTTTTTTAAAAAATTTTGATTGATGAATATTATTACATTTTTGCTGGATTTTTAGAAGTTTTGATACAAACATTTTATTTGTTAAAAGTCCAAAATTTTATGAGAATAAACTGACATAAATCGGGCTTATACAAAAAATTTTATAAAATAAATAATAATTTTTTGCAACATTTAAAGCACTTTTTAATGAAACAAAATGTAATAAAATTATGGTACTTTTATAAGTGCATTAAAAATATTTAAACAATGTTCTGAAAGAGTAATTAATTCAAATAATCGATTTTCTTTGACATTTTCTTTTTCAACATTTTTATAAGCGATTTTTTATAAAATTCGACCTTTTTTACCATTTTTTCGGATTTCGAAAAAATGAAATTTTCAGTTTGAGAGCTAATTCTTTGCATGTAGACTAATTCGATAACGGAGAACGCGAATTTAAACTCCGTTTTGACCAAAAATGCCAAGGCACAAAGTTACGAGGTGCCGTGCCGTAAAAAATGCCAAAAATCAAAATTTTTAAAAAGTGCCACAAATTATATATCAATCGATTCGTCTTGATCTGGGGAGTCTGGCAAAACATAATTTAATCATTTAAAGTGATCTTATCGATGAGTTATGGTCCATTAAAGTGAGAGGTATACGGTAATTCAATATAAACATTCAAAATTTAAACGACGGGCATACTTTTTTTTTATCTTATCGAATTCTCCATGAAATTTTACATATGAATATTATTACATTTTTGCTGGATTTTTAGAAGTTTTGATACAAACATTTTATTTGTTAAAAGTCCAAAATTTTATGAGAATAAACTGACATAAATCGGGCTTATACAAAAAATTTTATAAAATAAATAATAATTTTTTGCAACATTTAAAGCACTTTTTAATGAAACAAAATGTAATAAAATTATGGTACTTTTATAAGTGCATTAAAAATATTTAAACAATGTTCTGAAAGAGTAATTAATTCAAATAATCGATTTTCTTTGACATTTTCTTTTTCAACATTTTTATCCCCCTAAAAACACCGACGTCAGATCTGGACAGCCCCTAGAGCTGACGTCTCTTTTCTTAAGTCATTATAAAATTGTGCTCTGTTGAGTGTAGTCGTCCCAACGGCCACTCTCTTATTTATTTATTGCTCTGTTAATAAAGTGTTAATATTATATTTGTTTAACCACGGTTATAACCAAGTGGTGACGAGAGTAGATTTATTATCTACGCTGCTGCTATTCTTTTCTGATATGACAAAATCTCCACCTCCTGGACAATCTACTGGTACAACTTCGGCCGCAGCTCCTCTTGGTATTTCTGCTGCCGATCTTGCTGCTGCTCTTCAAGCTTATGCTGCCACAAGCGGCCAACCTGCTCCACAACCATCTATACCGAAGTATGAATATGATCATTTCAATAACAATAACGCAAACTGTTGTTGGAGGTAATGAAATTTTTTCTTTTTCTTTACATAAACCGTCAACAATCTGTAAGAAAATAGTTTTAGAGATGTAATTTTTTGATGAATTTGTATTTTTATAATGATGAATTTTTAAAAATGGCAAGTCAGATGAATTTAGGGCAGAAAAAGAGAGAAAGCTACCGTCCCACGAAAGTTATATTAAGCGATGAAGGCGGGTTGGGGAAATTTGGGATTTGTGCCCCAGGACTCGACCGAAACGAATTTTGCCCCCTCTTACGTGAGCTTGAGTGTTCCAGTAAATCAAAGTATTCGTGACCATGAACGTCCCAGGACGTTCAAGAATTCTCGAAGATCACAGAATCTGAATCTTTTTATCAAAAAGTTGAGAAATAGAGAAAAGTTGTTTTTGTGTAGGCTTTTTGTAAAAGATTCAATTTAAAAATTATGAAGACTTTTTATATAAAATATTGATTTTAGGTTTTTCTCTGTGGGGTAAAAGTTTTCAAGGAGGAGGATTGAAAGTTGAAAAGTCATCGAGAAAGAGGAGATCAGAGAAAGAAGCGGAGATGGGCCATCTGCGACGGCAATTTTGTTGCATATGTTGACTATAATAAATTAAAGCTAACCTTTAAAACCAAATCATTTGCATTCTTTTTAACCCTTAAAACTTTTACAACAGGCACAGTTTGATATTGTTCAAAGTGTGATATTTCATTTTTACCAACAAAAAGTTTCAACTTTCTTCCCAATAAATTCATAGCGTTAATTTGTTTTGTTTTTCCAGCCATAATTTTTGCTTTTATTAAAGCACCAGCACAAAAATTAAATCTATCAAAAATGTGAAGATTATTATATCTGTTGCTAAAATAATCAAACAAATATTCACGGACTTGATGACCATAAATAATGGCATCAGGATTTTTTTGGCTTTTTTCCATTTTATGAATAAGGCTCTCAGTAATCCAAGTATTATCAATTGGTTTTTCACAAAAAATAAGTTGAAGTGAATCATTAATCACTTTCCAAATATGCCATGTTCCATAATTATGAATCCAAATAACGATAAAAATTTGATTATCTCATTGCATCAAAGAACATAGCCGTACAAGTGTCAATAATTTCAACAGCTTTAAATCCAGCTGCTAATCCATTTTCAATCAACTTTTTTCTAATATTATTGTTATAATTATAGCTGACATATTTTAAATCTCCAATGCAAATACAAATTGTTCCAAGATTGGAATCATTTGAAAACGGTTTTGTGACACTGCTTTTGAGATGGGCATACATATTTTCAATTTCATCATTGCATGATACTGTAAAATAAATTTGGTATTTTAAAATATAAAAACAGATCGCATATAAGATTTGCCACTTCCCATTTTTTGGGCAACGGAAACGGGGACCCCCACAAATCTAAAACTTCTCAGGGATGGCGAGACATAAAATTTGAATATTTTTAACCAGAAAATTTTAATCTGTTAAATTTGTAGTAATCAATGGGAGTGGAGAAAGGCTTGCTGGATAACTTTCAATTCTTTTTGTTTATTTTTAGAAATTTAATTTTTCTCGGGATGACAAATCTTCGGGGATGAAAAAAAAGGGGGGTGGGAGGGAAGACAGCTGCAATTACAAACCTTTGTGAATCCAGAAATCTTCAACATGTTTCTTTGTTTCACTTATATATATTTCAGCATCATGAAGTTCTGGAGCAATTCCAAAAATTAAAACCATTATAAAACCTGTAATTAATATTATTAAATAAACACAATTAGTATTAATTTACAGCCAAATTTAGCATTGATCGACGAAAGCACTGTTCTATTTTTAAAAAAAATTTATTATTTTTTTGTCAAATTTGATTTACTTAAACTTTAGGCATCAAAAAATCAATAAACACGGAAAGAAAAAAACTTTGAAAGAAAAACGAATAGAAAAAACACACACAAAAGACGTTTATTTTTTTCGGCGAAAAAGACGCAGTAATATTTACAAAAATAAATCGGAAATGCATAAATCATGACTAAGAATAAAGATCGCCGTGGAAACTTTTCCGGGAAACTTTTTTGAAAATTTTTCACGGCAAATTTGGAGAGTTAACCGCAGTAAAAACTAAAGCTATTTTGGTAGAAATACAAGCCTTCTTTTACTCTACCTTATATTTTTCGACCTTGAATGACACCCGTAATAACCGAAATGACGAACAGCAATCTCGTATTAAATAAACTATTAATAAAGCGTGGGAAGGATCGGACATAATAACACCTGAAAATTGGTGTATATGGGATTCTCGCGGGAATCCTTTCAAAAATTGACAATACCTCTATAGTCTCCAATTTTAAAGTGAAAAGTGAAAAGTTTTTTATCAACAGTTATTTTATTTAGCGCCACTATATTTTAAAGTGCTGTTTTTCAAGCTTTTCATGCATTTTTTAATCAGTCCCAACAGATTAAAAAAAGTATTATATAATACACAGCGCTTGTTTTGCTCTCTCTCTCGTTTGATTTGTCTTCAGCATCATATCAAATGAGAGAGCAAAAATATCTTTAATAAAGTAACAAAAAATTTGTAGTAAAATCACATGCTCCGGATTCATTATTTTATTTTTTAAAAAAATTGTCAAAAGGGACTTCTGAAAAACATAAAATAGCGCCTAAATTTTTTAAAAGCATAAAAAATGAAAATATAATAAGTTTTTTTTAAAATATTTATAAAAAACGATGAAAAAAGGGAAAAATTTAAAAAGAAAAGAAGGAAGGAAAAAAATATAAACAAGAAAAAAAGGTAGCATAAAAGTGTAAAATATGCCATAATTGAAAGCATACATGAATTTTAAATTTGTGATTAAAAAATGAGAGAAATGGAATTTTATGGAAGTTTTTAAAAAAATATGTATAAAACAAATTCAACTCATGTGAAATAATAATAGGGACCAATAATTATTAGTTTTTACACGTTCTTGACCTTTTTAAAACACAAAAAACTAACTTTCAAAGTTGCAGCTTTTAAATAAAAAAAAGTTTATAGCAAAGCAAAAAAAATTTAATTAAAAAAGTGACCTCTTAAAAAATACATTTTTTTTTCAGCAGGCTATTTTCACTTCTAGGGTTGCCGTCCCCCCTCGTTTCCCCGATTTCCCCGCGGGGATCCGCGAACGGGGATCCCCGTTTTCCCCTCCCCGAAAGATTTTTTGATTTTCGGGGATCCCCGTCTCCCCGTCCCCGAAAAATTTTCATCCCCGAAAAAATTAAAGTTTCGATAATAAAGGAAAAATCACTAAAAGGTTATCCAATTAGTGCTCCCCTAATGATTACTGTACATAATAAACGACTTTTACCACCTTTGAATTTTTAAATTTGTAAATATCCAAATTTTTTCTCTCCCCGTCCCGTAGAAAACAGGGTTCCCCGAACGGGGATCCCCGTTTTTCCCGTCCCCGAAGGATTTTTGATTTTCGGGGATCCCCGTTTCCCCGTCCCCGAAAATTTTTGCATTTCGGGGACGTCCCCGTCCCCGAATTTTTCGATTTACGGGGGGGGGGGGGGGGACGGCATCCCTATTCACTTCCTTAATTTTCATAGAAATTCTTTATTAATTTCATATTTTGGTGTAATTTGTAGCTAAACATTCGTTTAAAAAAATAAAATTTTATACGTTAATTTTGAAATTTTTTTAACATTATTTTTTCTGTATTTTACACGTTTTTTGCAAACGCTATATAACTTATGCATACACATTTTTTTATGACAGGCAATGCCAGCTTTTTAGTCCCTAAAATACTTTTCATTTTTTCCTAAAGAGCGAGTGTTTCGAAATTGCATCATTCTTATATTTTGCATCATCTGGGTTTTCCTAGTTTTAAAAAAACCATTTCAAAGTTTTTATGTAATTTATTTGTCCCTTTTTTTAAAATGCAAAATCGGTCACTTTTAAAAAAATTTGAGTTTATAAATCGTGGTTTTTCCGCTGCTATTTTAAATTTTTTTTTATTAAAATCCTTTAATGTTCGATAATTTGAAAAAAATATTTCTTAGATGATGGCAACGAAGGGATCAGTAAATAATCATCAACATCGCTCTGCTTCAACTGGGAAGGATTTAAAAATTGATTCCGAATATAATGATTTTCTTTTCAATATAACTCAGAATTCATGCGATTTCGTTCAATCTCGAAGCCAATCATTTAATAAAAATAGCAGTAGATATACGGGTAATATAGGAATATGGACTCCTGTTAATTGCAATTGCTTAAACTTAAAATTTAATGATATTATAGTTTGTAAAAACTGTAATTAATATTTTTGCGTATAAATGTTAAGCTTTTTTGGAGCACTTAAAAAATTAACAGGACTGCATTTTTTCATTAAAGCAACAGATTTTGATACTGATGATAGCTATCAACCAAGGGCATATCGAGATATGACAATTAACACAGCTTCTGAAATAACTAGTTATTTGGATACCACATCTGAAGAAATGCCACAAAATCATCGACGGAAAACAAATTCAACAAATCCAAATAATATTGATAACAGCATCCTTTCTCTTCATATTGCAGAATATGAAAATTCATCATCAAGATCTGTAAATCCAAAAACAAGTGGACTTTCGTTTGGTCCCCCATTGCGAAACGCAAAGACAGATTTAGATTTATCATTCGTAAATGTAATTTTAAAATAATATGTCAGCTGTTTTTAGCATTATTTTTTTGGGATCCACTTGAACCACTTCAAAGTGTTGGAAAAAAACCTGTTGCAGCTGAAACAATGCCATTTAAAACATCTCAAAAATTGCTCAATCTTAACAGCTCTGTAATTTTATCAGTTTTTAAATCAAACAAATTTCATGAAAAGCAAATATTAATGCTTTTTTAAAAACGTTTTCTGAATTCATTAAAAACGTAAAATTTTAAAAATGCATTTTTTAGTCTCGAAAAAGATTTCATCGCGCAGTAAAAATTTCTTTGACATCTGAGAAATCTGTTTTTTATTTGCGCTGCAATGTACTTTGTTACGGTACTTCACAGCTGAGAATGCACAACAGTATTGACACGAAAAACATAGAGTTTTTTTTGAAACGTACTTTGAACTTTTTCACAAACGTTTTTTTAGTCAGTTCCGCAAGGGGCTGTCCAGATGTTACGTCATAAGGGAGGCTTTGACTTTGTCGGCAAAAAGCTTTGATCTTTCATTACCTAAAGGGATGGAGGGGTAAAAAATGGCGATTTTAAGTAACATTTGGACAGCCCCCCAACTTGGATGACATTTAATCATTCCCAGTTGAAGCAGAGTGATGTTGATGATTATTTACTGATCCTTTCGTTGTCATCATCTAAAAAATATTTATTTCAAATTTTATATGCAATATGCACAATTCAAAATAACTTTTTGTATTAAACCTTTTATCTCATTTTTTATATCTTTCAGGTCATGAAAAAAATTCCACCAAAACCATTACCAAGATCAAGAACTGTAAATGTTTTATTATGGTTCAGTACTAGGCTATTTTTATCTCAATTTTTAGCGTCAAGCAATTGTTAATAATTCAAATGTTGTTAATGCTATTTCAAATGATGTTCGACATCAAAAAATGAAAATAACTCATTTAATTAACAACACTGTGTTGAATAATATCAAAATTCCAGCCAAATTTTGTTTTTAACTGTGTTGTGAACCGCAGTATATAAAATTTATATTGAAGATATCTGTTTACTTGGTAAGATGCAACAATGTTTACAAACAACAACTTGGAACAACCAACCCTTTATTATCATTATTTACACAAAAAAAAACAAAAACAATATTATACACAAAATTCTTCATCATTTTCTGCAGCGATTACAAATGGAAGAACTCGTTGAGAAAAAGATTTTGGAGAATTTTTAATCAAATAATTTTTATCCAGCTTACATGAAATTCCCCAAACAGTTTCACATTTTTTTGCGCCACTTGGAATTGAATTTTCGATATTGATTATTTCATACTAAAGTACAGGCTTTTTATTTTCAGAATCTTTAAGATGGATTCGATGCGCAAGAACACATTTTGGACATTGAAAGAAGAAAGCCGCGGATGAAATGGTTCGATTGAAAAAATCTGGAGAAATCATTGTATCAATCATTGGATACTAAAAATATAATGAATATTATAAACATAAATAATATGTTTACCTTTATAACAGGCGGAGAAAATGAATAAAAATTTCGTAATGTGCCATCTAATACCGTTCCATAACAATATACATTGTTTACAGTATTTTGTATAACAGTATCATTAACGCCCCAAAAATGTTCATTGGATTTGATTCGTTGTAACATGGACGCTAAAAAATATAAAAGTGATATATAATTTTATAAAAACAACATACAATTTCAACTCGATCAATATTACATCCGCCATCTGAAGAATTTGGAGTTGAAGATTTGTAGGTTTCAAAAAAGGATCTTCCATTTTGATATTTTGTAAAGCAACGACTCTAAAAATATATAAATAATAGATAATTTAAGTATAAGAGCACTTACATCGTCAATGATCGGTGCGATTGAATTTTCAACAGTAGTTTCCTTTTTTGTAGTTTGTATCCAAGAAAAATGATTGCAATTTTGAAAATTTTTTCCATTTAACATCGTTCGAATTTTTGCTTTGAATTCAGGTGACAATTTCATTTCTAATGTTGGCTAAAAAAGACGAATTAATAAAGCTTTATATATCTGTAACAACTAAGAGATGTATAATTGTTTTATCCAAGCTGCTGTAACAACGACCATTTCTATAGTAGTTATTACAGTAGCTTCAATGAACATTTCGCTCCATTGTTTTATAATCTTCAAAATATGAAAAATAACTTACATTTACATGAAAAATAAAATAAAAAGCAATTGTAAAAAATAAAAGTGTTAAACCACCCAAAAAAATATCCAAGAATGAAATCCATTTTTGATTTGAAAGTTTTCGAATCCATGAAATCTCATTTAAATGATCGTCTTCAATTTGTGAAAGATTTCCAACAATCTTTTGTAAAAATGGTTTTGTATTTGATCGAATTTGTGATGGCCGATTTGGACGTTGTTTTTTTTCTAAAGCTTTTTTTGAAACATTTGAAAAATGTCGATTTGAATCTTCAAAATATGGAATTCCAGAATTTGCTGGAATATGAAAAAGAGGTAATTGAATTGGTGGAGTTTCAACAGATTTTGGAGTCTTTACAGATGTTTCATTTGCAGTTAATGCCGAAGAAGATGATGGCACTTTTAATGATGATTCTGCAGTTTTTATATCATTTATTTCAAATGGAAAAGTTTTTGATGCTGCTACAATTTGTGGCGGCAGTGGCGGTGTTGAAAGTGCAGCAGAATTTGAAAATAAACTTTTTGATGGAGTTTCTTTTGACGATGTTGTTGAAGCTGGAGTTGAATCGCTTTTCATTTCTTTTGTAGTGTTGAAAAGACGAAGAAAAAAACGGCAGCGATTGAAAAATTATATTTATTTGAATGAACGTAAAAACAATCGAAAGAAAGTAATATATATATAGAGAATTTGAGTGGTAATATTACAAATTTGTATAACAATATACGATTTTTTGGGTAATTTTTGAAATTTACATGTTTTATTTTTTAAAGTAACCTTTTTGGTGTAATTTTTTTCACTATTTGTTTTTCAGCAAACAAACATTTTTAGAGAACCACAATTTACTATTTTTATTACTTTTTAGTTTTTAGAAAAAAGAAATAAAAATAGTAAATTGTGGTTCTCTAAAAGTTTTTACGTTTTGAAAAATTGTTTGCATTTTTGTAAAAATTCTTAAATCAATAAATTTGCAAACAAACAAAAGCTGCGAAATAAACTTTTTTGCATATTTTATATGATTTTTAAGAACCTCATTTTCTTTCGGTAAATTTTATTTCATTCTTTTTTTAAAACTTTCTCTTTTCTTTTCTTTTCTTTTCTTTTCTTTTCTTTTCTTTTCTTTTCTCATTTTTTATTTATTATTCTTTAAAAAATGTCTTGCTTAATTCCTGAAATTTTATTTGGAATTGGAAAAATATTAATTGAAGATGGAAATTTAAAAGCAATAAATAAATATGGTGTTTCTGGAAAAGAATCTTTTAATGTTTTAATGAATGTTTTTGCTTCAATTACATCTGTTGAAATTTATGATAATCAAATTGGAATTGGATGGGTATCTTTGATTTTTTTTATTTGAAATGTATAATATTCTTTTTTAGGATCAAAAATGTTCAAATTTTAATGTCGAAGAAATTACGAAATGTTTTTTGAATTGTATTGGTGAAAATGTAAAAAGTCTTTATTTTGAACGTGAAATTAATCTAATCTTTCAAACAATTATTGATAAAATTATTTCCAAAAAACGTAAGCTTTACTTAAAATTTATAATTTACAAACAATTATTTTTCTTAGAATTGATTTCATTTTCTGCTGGAAAAGATTCTTATTGCAGTAATACATTAAAAATGGATAAATTTCTTCCTATTTTTTCTTCAACTCTCAAAAAACTCAAAATTCCATTTCGTGCTTTGAATGAAGAAATTGTTGATTCTCTTAAAATTGAAAATTTATCATTAGTAAATTGTTTTAATTTTAGTTTATCTAAAATTTTTTACAATTGTGCAAGAACTAACAGGTTTGTTTTTTGTTTACATTAAAGACAAAAATTTGTTTGTAATGAAAATAATCAATGTTTAAAAAGTAAGTTATATCTAAATACAGGGGGGGGGGGGCTCACGACGGTTGGTGGAAGTAGAAATCGATCAAGCTCTTTTCGGATACACTTTCTGGGGGCGTAAAAAAGCAATCTCACAATTTAAAGCATGTTTTAGGTCCGACAGTAAAAACAGCTCGAGAATGTCCAAAATGTCGTATAGAAAAATGTATAGAATTGGGAATGAAATTACCACTCCATTTAATTCCATCCAAATTTGTTGTTTCATCTTCTTTAATTCCATTTCCAATACTCCCAACACGAACACCAACAATTCCAGCACTTTCAAATCAAACAATTATAAACCCTCCAACACTCGCATCCCAATCAGTCCCAACTCCACAAACTCCAACAACAATAAATCCGCCAACATTTCCAACTATAAATCCTCCGACTCTGCCATCTATGTCAACCCCAGTCCCACCAAATCAAACATCCCCAATTTCAAATCCACCACTATCAAATCCGCCACTTCCATCTCAATTATCATCGACTCCAGCCCCTTCAACCCAACCCCACCACTTTCAGCTCCAGTTCCGCTTCCAATCCTTCCACGACCAATTTTATGTTTACAAGACACTCAATCTTACGCTCGTACAATTGATACACTTTTGGATACATCTGTAAATTATCCAAAACTTTTGGAACTTTATTTAAATTATGAAATTCGAACATTATTAAATGTTTCTTTGGAAGTTTTAAAGCATGTTTCAATCAATGAAAGAATACATTATTTAACACGACTATTTTTTAAATATCCAATTATTTTTGATGAATTACATATTATTTGTTTTATTTGTATTTGCAAATTAGATTTTCATTGGCTTCCAGAATCTGAACAAATCAAAATTAAAGAATCACAAAAAATTGGATATAAAAGAGGTTATTTGTAAAATTCGACCTTTGACTCGGATTTCGAAAAAATGAAATTTTCAGTTTGAGAGCTAATTCTTTGCATGTAGACTAATTCGATGACGGAGAACGCGAATTTAAACTCCGTTTTGACCAAAAATGCCAAGGCACAAAGTTACGAGGTGCCGTGCCGTAAAAAATGCCAAAAATCAAAATTTTTAAAAAGTGCCACAAATTATATATCAATCGATTCGTCTTGATCTGGGGAGTCTGGCAAAACATAATTTAATCATTTAAAGTGATCTTATCGATGAGTTATGGTCCATTAAAGTGAGAGGTATACGGTAATTCAATATAAACATTCAAAATTTAAACGACGGGCATACTTTTTTTTTATCTTATCGAATTCTCCATGAAATTTTACATATCCATGGTCAATATCATGAAAAAATCAGAAGTAAGCGATATGATTTTTTCATTTTTTCTGCAAAAACTGTATTTTTAGGATCATGTTGGAGACATAAATCATCAAATTTTTGAGATATTCACTAGTGGTGACTTTCACCATGTATATCTATGCTATAAGAGTTATCCTGGAAAGTTTCAGAACTCCCGGATCATATTTCGTAATTTCGCGTCAAGATATAGTTTCAAAAAAAAGCAACATAGAGTATGCTAAGAAAATGGTCTTAAAATTCGAGTTTTTCAAATAAAATAAATATGTTTGCATTCTTAAAATGTTTAACACATGCTAAAATAATAAAAAAAAACCATCAAACATGATATTTATGGTAATTTCGATTTTCTAGGATTTTTTAAAAAAAGTGCAAAAATTCGAAAAAATTGATTTTTTCAAAAACAGTCAAATGTTTGTTTTTTATGTTCTCTTTGTCGAATACGATAAAAGAAGTTATGAAAAATATTTAAAAAATATATTCACTTATGTTATTAAAGCAAAAAATAAGTTTTTTATATTAAATCTGCTTAAAGTACCATCATTTTTTAAAAATTCCGCATATACCAAATATTGACTCCATATGTCTGAAACATCTCTTAAAAATCATAAAACCAGTGCTGGGAGCAAAGAGACAAAAGTGTCTCTTATAAGAGACAGTAGTCTCTTTTAAGAGACAAAGGTTTTTTGATAACTTTTGATATATTTGATGCTAGTGATTATATTTTTGTTATTTTTGCCCAAAAATGATATAGATTACGTTTGTCTCCCAAAAGAGACACATGTCTCCCAAAAGAGACAAGTGTCTCTTTTGGGAGACAAGCGAAATCTATATCATTTTTGGGTAAAAATAACGTAAATATAATTACTAGCATCAAATATATCAAAATTTATCAAAAAACCTTTGTCTCTCAAAAGACACTACTGTCTCTTATAAGAGACACTTTTGTCTCTTTGCTCCCAGCACTGCGCCGCACTAGCCGATAAAATAAAAAAAAGCGTCATCGTTGAAAAATATTAAAAGCGTTTTCCACTCGGGACCATTTTATTTGATTTTTCTTTGATAAACTTTTTTTGATCAAAAAAGTGCTTAACTTCTGGAATTCTTATCTCAGAATCTGTAAAATTTTTTATTATTTTTTTTATCCCACTGTATTCCACACATGCTAAACTACAATTCTATGCTTTTTCAGGTCTCCAAAATTTTGAAAAACATATATATAGTGCCACCAAGTAAAAACTTAAAGAAATCAGATTCCGGCCTGAATCTCAAAAATTTTGGTTTACACCGGGGCTGAATTTTTTACCAATGATAGTTACCTTTATGACAAGCATATTCGATATAGTGGGGTTTTTTTTTTTTTGCCTTTTTTGTATAGCTTGGGTTTAATATTGCAATTTTCAATAATGTATTCGAAATTTTTATTTCTGCAGTATCGAAAAAAGTGGTTAAACAAAATAAATGAGTTTTTAATTTTAAAGATTTCATTACTCTTCACTAGCCGATAAAATAAAAAAAAGCGTCATCGTTGAAAAATATGAAAAGCACTCGGGACCATTTTATTTGATTTCTCAAATTTTTTTTGACAAATTTTTTTTTGATCAAAAAACCGTTCAACTTCTTGAATTTTTATCTCAGTATCTGTTTTTTTTTACTATTATTTTTTTTTATCCCCCTGTATTCCACACATGCTAAACTACAATTCTATGTTTTTTCAGGTCTCCAAAATCTGTTTAAATGGTTTAAAACCATTAAAAATGGTTAAAAAAGGGTAAATTCTCGTTTTTATCAATTTTTAAGTAATAGGATCATGTTTATACATGTTTACTTACATTTTCCAACCATTTGCAGAAAAAAAATTTTTTTTCAAAATTTTTGATTTGACTTGGTCCCCCCTTACAGTTTATTTTTTAAAAAAAGTTTTTAATTTTTTTAAAATGATTCCCGTCAATTCCAAAAAACCCCCACCATATCGAATATGCTTGTCATAAAGGTAACTATCATTGGTAAAAAATTCAGCCCCGGTGTAAACCAAAATTTTTGAGATTCAGGCCGGAATCTGATTTCTTTAAGTTTTTACTTGGTGGCACTATATATATGTTTTTCAAAATTTTGGAGACCTGAAAAAGCATAGAATTGTAGTTTAGCATGTGTGGAATACAGTGGGATAAAAAAAATAATAAAAAATTTTACAGATTCTGAGATAAGAATTCCAGAAGTTAAGCACTTTTTTGATCAAAAAAAATTTATCAAAGAAAAATCAAATAAAATGTGGAAAACGCTTTTAATATTTTTCAACGATGACGCTTTTTTTTATTTTATCGGCTAGTGCGGCGCTGCCACTTTATTCTTTCTTACATCTGCCATTTATTACTTATCTGTGATAAGCATTTGCCATTTTTTCTTCCTTGATTTTTTTATTCTTCCTTCCGAGGTAATTATTTCTAATCTTTTAATCGATCGACCGTGTTTTTGCGCATTTTTTTTTTCTTATCATTTATGTTTCTTTTTATAGGGAATCAAAATGGCTGATGGAAAGCGACCATTTTTAAAGAAAGGTGCTGGTTTAGCAAGGCTTCGACAACGAAGTGTAGCATTAAATCCTCCTCGATCACCAGCAGCGGCAGCAGAAACCTCTTCATCTGAAAATTCACAAAGTTCAAAACAACCTTTACCATTAATAGAAAATTTATCTCCAATAACAAAAGAACCTGTATGTTTTTTACTATTTTTTAAAGTTGATTGAAAAAAAAACGTTTTTAGGCATCAAATATTCGACCAACAACTGCTGAAACAGGTGATTCAGCTGTTCGTGATATTAATGTACAAATTTCTCCATCAAATCATTCTGGAAGTATACGAAATACTGGAACAGCTTATAATCAAGGTAAAAATTTTTTACTTAAAAAATTGTTAACTTCTTTTTGGTTTTAGAACCTCCACCAAAAGCTGCAGCAGAACTTTCATCAAATTATTCTGAAGTATGTGATCGTACTTTACCACCACCAGCAGCAGCGGCAGCAGAAATCTCTTCATCTGAAAATGCACAAACTTCAACACAATCTTTACCATTAAAAGAAAATTTATCTACAAAAGCAAAAAAATATGTATGTTTTTACTATTTTTTAAAGTTGATTGAAAAAAAAAAGTTTTTAGGCATTAATTTTTCGACCAACAACTGCTGAAACAGGTGATTCAGGTGTTCGTAATATAATTCCACAAATTCCATCATCAAGTGATTCTGGAAGCGTACGAAGTACTGTAACAAATCGAAGTAAAACTTTTTTCTTTAAAAAATTTTTAACTTCTTTTTGGTTTTAGAATCTCCAGCAAAAGCTGCAGCTGAAACAAATGTCAATGAATCTGAAGGTGAAAATTTGGTGCAACAATATTTACAAATAAATTCAACATCTGCAAGATTAATTGAAAATCATGGCCCTGAACTAACTTCTGGTTCTTCATCACGAACAAATTCTTATACAAGCTTAGATCGAATTCAAACTCCACCAGGTGGCGATCGTACCAAAGAAAATGAATCTCCAGAACTTTCATCAAATATGTCTGAAAAAATTTATGCTTCTTCAAGATCAAAAGGTTCTACTTCAGTTGGAACTTCGGCAGCAAATGATGCATCAAATGAAACTGAAAATAATGATTCTGTTCAAGTTGTGCATGATAGTTCTGGAGTTAATAAACCTTCTCGTCTTGATTCAAGTTCACAGTTTAATGGAATATTTAATAGTAATAATAATCATTCACTCCCTCCTCCTACACAATATCAACATCATGATGATACTCCATTAAATAGCAAACGTCATGATCCACTTTGTAAAAGTAGTTCATCAAGCTCTCTATTATATGGACATCTTCGAAAACCTCAATCATATATTAGACAAACTGCTCGACGTTTTGGTATTGTTTCTCCGCCTGTAAGTTTTAAATTTACTGTTGTGATATGTTTGTCTTTTTGTAGAAATACGTTCTACCACCACGTCCAAAACCTTTGGAATCTCCAGATTTTGTAAATGGTTTAGGAACACCACAAGCAAGTTCAACAGAAAATAATATTTTTTGTCATACTCCAATGTTATCAGAAAATTTTGTTAAAAATGAAGATGGAAAAATTGTTCAAAGTTTAGCAGAACAATTACGTGCTGTACTTGTTTGTATTGATGTTGGAATGGATGAAAGAAAGCTTCGAGTTAAACGAGTAAGTTTCTTTAAAATATTTATGGGCTACTGTAATTCTATCTTTTTTAGCTTAAATTTATTTATGATGAAAAAGCTCGAGCTCTTCAACGAAAAGAACAAGAAATGAAAGAAAGAATGGCAGCAGAAGAAAATAAATTGATTGGAGGAAAAGCAAAGTTGAAGCTTGAATTTGATAAAATGAAAAGAACTGATGAAACTGTAAAGAATCTTCAAAATGAATTAAAAGAAGTTAAGACAAAACATTTTGATACTTCAAGAAAGCTTTCGGATAATCGAACAGCAAAAAATCAAATTGAACAAAAGTTGAAGAAAACTGAAGAAGAATTAAAAGAAGCAAGAGAAAAGGCAATGAAATGGGAATCTTTAAATGGTCGATTAAAAGTTTGTTTTGTTTTTTGTGAAAGGTTAAAAAATAGTTTTTTTTAGAATGAATTGGATTTCGAACGTATGAAAAAACAATCGTTGGCCAAACGAGCACAACCACATGTTTTTGCACCTTCACAACAACAACCATGATTTAAGTGATTATAATGACATTTTTGTGTTAGATTAAACTGTTGCAATAAATACGTTTTTTATACTTTCAAGACTTTCTTTTTCATCTACAGCAAAAAGAGCAAATAAAAATGTTACCGTATACAACAAACGATGGCTTAGTTTCGAAAACTTTAACAGCATCTTCAAAAAATTTAGGTTTCTCTTCATTAAAGCTGATAAACATGCCCTTTCCATATACACCTAAAAAAGTTAAATTTAGAAAAAGCTAAACGTTTTTAAGAGACGGTCTACGAGAGGATTAAAATGGGGCGGACCACAAAATTTTTTTCAAATATTCTGCGATTATGAATCGATAAAAATAGGTAAAAACTGAAATTTTCTGGTAGACCGTCTCTTAAGTGCAGAAATGTTATAAATAAACGAAATTTGTTGGACGAAATTCAGATAAAAATAAGATGTCAAAAAAAGGGAGGGGGTGGATTAAATTTAAAAATAAATATTTCTCCTTTTGTAAAAAAAAAGACTCACCATTCCATTCATCCATTAATTCAAAGCTCTTTGAATCACTTGTTGGAAGACAAATAAATAAAAGATTGTAAAAAAAACATGACCACCGGAACCTTTAATTTACAAACTCTGTCACACATACTTGCCAGTTGTTCCATTTCTCGTTGAATAATTGGTTTTAATTCTACAGTCGGAAAATGTTCAGCATCAAGTGAAATATCAAAGCGATAATAATGACATTTTTGCGATAGATTAAACTGTTGCAACAAATACAGTTTTGGAGAAGAAGAATCACGGAATGTAATCTAAAATAATTGAGGTAGAATATCCCGCAAAAACAACAGCCTTTTTGTTAAGCCTTGACAAAACAAATGATTCTTTGTATGGCAAACTTCGATTTACTTCAAACAAGTTTACTTTTTCCTTTATCTTCAACAGATTTGTCGGAGCTGTAATATGCTCTTGATGATGCTTAGCAATGTGCTTGAATTTTTCAGAGTTCTCAGATCGCGCTAATTTTGGTCTTAAAAGATAGAGCAGATCAATATTATGGATAAATAAAAAAGAAAATTATAAAAAAGAATTATTTTTAGTATTAAATTACTGTTTAAAATTTGTTAAAAATGTGAAAAACTTCGGACAAAAAAAATTTGACTCTGCTCCATAAACACCCTTTAATTATGCAAAAAGCGCGCGAAAATTCAATAATTGTACAGTTTGCGATGGTGAAAATTTTACTGTTAAATTAGGATTCTAGCAAATATATTAAAAATTTTAATACAGTGGCATTAAAAATGCTATGGAAATTCATGACCACACAAGAAAAAAAATTTTTTTTGATTTTTAGACTGAAAAATCAGTTTTTTTGATAAATTTTTTGAGTGCTATACGTCGGCAAAATTTGATTCCATGTATTCGATGCAGAATTAAATTCAATGGGAATAAAGGGATAGTGTGACATTTTAAATGCTACAATGAACGATACCCCCGACAATATAAACAAACAAAAAGCAGTGTCGCGACGGTTGGCACCATCGTCGCGCTTTCCACCACTTTCAAAACACCTGCACCTTTAAAGGGTAGCAGACAAAGAAGAAAAAGGCGCCAACGCATCCTTTTTCTCCCTCTTTTCGATTTCTCTTTTTCTATCTTTTTTATAGTTGAATATTTCCAAGCTTGCGGTCGGCCGACCAAGACTTTATGGAAAGAATAAATATATTTAAACCAAATAAAAGTAATCTACATTTACTCTAAACGATATGGTGCATCGACCAGTTCATTAATTGAACGACGAATCTTGACCAACTTTATTATTGTTATTTTTTTACAAAATACGTTTATTAATCGGTTAAAACCTTCTTAAATTTTGTAATTTTTATTAAAACCCGCGTGGCAACAATTAGAAGCAAGCTCAAACAAATTCCATTTGTTTATAAATGTTAGTGCTAAAACAATTATTTTATTGATTATATGGCTACAGTATTAATATTATATTGCTAAACAAGCTAATTGATCAAAAGCAAAAATCTCAAAAACTGAATTATTACGGATCGAATTTCTATTGGCGTTTAACAACACCACAACAATCATCTATTGTTGCAGAAAATCCATTAATTCAATAGCAAAGAGATATTTATTTGGCGGGGAGGGCTGCTAATTGGCATTAGCATTCCTTCAAAATACACATTTTCAAAAATATTAATGGCAACTTATTATGTACAGGTGAACCATCAAACGACGCAATTTAACAGTTCAAAGAAAAGTTATTTCTCAGTAGCAACTAATCCTGGATACCCCGAGAATTTCCAACGAGTGGTTAGCTCTGCAAAAAGAGTTATAACATCAGAACAAAGGCAGCGTCAATGAATCAAGTGTTCACATTCTACTAACAAAATGCATGGCAAGAAACTTGGATAAACAAGGCTGAATCATTATGGATTGTAAGTCATATAAGTTGTCAATGAACACTTCCCTGTGCATGCATTTTCATATTATCAGACCTTCACAAAATAGTTTATACCATTGCATGTTTTTTCTTTTGTAATTTATACTAACCCCTTAGTTGTCATTATTGTAAATTAATATGTAAAACTTTAAGCCAAAACTTAAAATTGTTACTAACTTTAAAAGCTTCTCTTTTCGGCGGGAGTGTCGCGACGGTTGGCACCATCGTCGCGCTTTCCACCACTTTCAAAACACCTGCACCTTTAAAGGGTAGCAGACAAAGAAGAAAAAGGCGCCAACGCATCCTTTTTCTCCCTCTTTTCGATTTCTCTTTTTCTATCTTTTTTATAGTTGAATATTTCCAAGCTTGCGGTCGGCCGACCAAGACTTTATGGAAAGAATAAATATATTTAAACCAAATAAAAGTAATCTACAGTTACTCTAAACGATAAGCAGCTTACCATTTTTTGTGAAATTTGTTCAAGTTTTGCCAATAAACCAATTTTGGCATTTTCAAATGGAGTCGTTGTTGAAATTGCACGCATAAAATAAAATGTTTGTGATAAGCGATCTGTAGAATCTCGAGATGCAGCAATAACACCCAATAAATTAAATACAATGCCCTGTCCAGGAAGAAGTGAAAATGCAATCCAATATGCTTTACATGCACCACCAAATGGTTCATTCATTATATTACTTCGATATCGAAGTAAATCACCTTTAAATAAAAATAGCTTTGAATGTGCTTGAACTTCTGACTTAAAAAAAATGGAAAAAGATAAACGAATTTTAAGAAAGAAAGAATCTTACAAATGTTAATCGCTTTCGAATAACACAAGCTTCAATGGGAAAAGCAGTTGAAAGATTTTCGAGCGAAGAACATTGAATCCAAGATTGTGTAGAACCATATGAGCCAACTTTTTGGATAATTTCTTCAATCAATTCAATAAACTAAAAAGAGTAATATTAATAATACAATTCTAATATTCATGCTTACCGTATCAACAGTTGAAACAACAACATTTCGTCCAAGTTTTGTAATATTTTCTTCAGATTTAATTAAATTTAAAATTCGATGAATTATTTCTGCAATTATATTCAATAAACCAGCACTTTGAGAAGTAAGCAACTTTTCAATAAGGAAAAAATTTCCAACTTGTTTAATACTTTCAACGCTTAAAAAAATAACAATAAAAAAAAGAATGTTAAAAAAAGAGCGCTTACCAAATATTTGTAGTATCTTTTAATGTCTGAATTGTAACATTCGTTTCAAAACGTTTTACACAATCACGTGTAAGACGAAGAGAATCTCGAAGACCAGTATTTTTTAAACAATATTTATCACCATTACTACTTCCATCAGAAAAACCACCAACATCATTTTCATCATCATTATTAATAATATTATTATTGCTATCATTCATATATGATTCATTAGAGATTGAAGATGTTGTTGAAATTGAAATTGTTTCATCACCACCTTCATTAAGCATGTTCGCGTTTATTGTCGTCTCTCTTGTGTTTGATTGATTTCACATTGTCAAATTGATATCAATTTCTGTATGCAAATTTTATGATTAAATATTATTGGGAAAAAGTACTTTGCTTAAAAATTATAATATTTCACATCCCAAAAGTATAATTGAAAATGTGGATGTTTGTTTGTTTGTGTGTCTGTTAGTTTTGACATTTCTATGTCATGTTTGATATCAAAATGTTGGAAATTTGCAGTCTTGAAATTTTTGCTGTTAAAGACAAAATTCTTTGTTTCCAATTTTATTTTAATAAAAATATACGGAAAACATTTCTACTTGTATTTTATAAAAATAATAAAACAGTATTTTTTTGACTGACTCAATTTTAGCTCCTTCTAAAATAAGATTTGTACATGGGCGAAAATTTTTGTAGCGGTACATCAGTAACAAAAATGTCATTGTGGAAATAACATTTTTTTTTGAAAAAACTTTAACTGCCATAAATCAGGAATTTTAACAGTTTCATGAATTCTCTAATTGAAACTGTTCAAAGTTACTTTCTTCAATATTTTTGTTGTCTAACAAAAATCGAAAATCATTGCTTTTTCACACTTTTTCTGGTATAAAAACATTTTTAGCTAAAACAAATATATTTAAATTGTGTCAACTTCTTTTTTTGCATTCTTTTACCCCCCTTTTCTTTTCTTTATTTTTTTACGGGTAATGTACCCTCGGTTCTTTTATGCTTAAAAAAATTAGCGACACTTTTTTTTCAAGATTTTTTAAAAGTGTAACAAAAATAGAGTTTCAAGAAGTTGAGTTAAAAAGCAGCAAAAAGAAGAAGAAGAAGCAACAAAGTGGACGACGACGACGATGTTTTGGTCATTTGCGGGATTTGGAAAAAAAATATGAGAGAAGAATCAAAAGCATAAAAAAAGAAAGAGAGAGAGAAAAACCCTTTCACGTCTTTTTTAGGTAATTTGAGATGATTATCTTCTCTTTAAAAAAAATACCGATAACGGTGTCTTTTTAGAAAAAAGTTTTAATTAAAGCAATACAGAAAAAAAAAGTTAAGTAACAGTTTTAAAAAACTGTTTCTAATTTGGTACAAAAAATCGGGTCAAAAACTAATCCGTTTTTTTAAAAGTCTCGAAATGCATTTTAATATGATTCATATATCCTTGATTTTTTAACATCCCTGAACTCTTTGATTCTTTATTTTTTCAATTTCCTGTTTTTCTTTAAAGTTTAAAGCTAATTCAAGAAATGAAAATCACCCCAAAATTTTATTGTTCTCTTTTTTCCTTTTTAAGCTTCTCTATTTCTAAAAAATTTCGTAATATTCAAATTAAACTCTAATACATTTTTTTTTCTCAAAGGTGAAGAAACCGGATAGACCAAAAAAAAAGCGAGAGACAAAGCTTTGACGAAAAAAAACCATTCTTTTTTAGGGGGATCATGAGTAGCGATGTGCAGGAACATAACGCCAACACACTTTTCTTCATAAAAAAATTCGGACAATTTCAGTTGATAATTCCGGCAAAAATTGTATCGATCTGTGTTACTCCTTATTTATCTTTTAATTTCCATATTATGTAGTTTTTTGCGTAGATTCTGAAGTTGTAAAATTTGGACAAAATTTTCCTTGTAAGACCCCTCGAAAATGCGTTTTTTTCGGTTTTTGGTATGACTTCAATCGAATTTGTTATTTATCTTATTTCCATTCGATGCAGAATTTAATTCTGCATCGAATACATGGAATCAAATTTTGCCGACGTATAGCACTCAAAAAATTTATCAAAAAAACTGATTTTTCAGTCTAAAAATCAAAAAAAAATTTTTTTTCTTGTGTGGTCATGAATTTCCATAGCATTTTTAATGCCACTGTATTAAAATTTTTAATATATTTGCTAGAATCCTAATTTAACAGTAAAATTTTCACCATCGCAAACTGTACAATTATTGAATTTTCGCGCGCTTTTTGCATAATTAAAGGGTGTTTATGGAGCAGAGTCAAATTTTTTTTGTCCGAAGTTTTTCACATTTTTAACAAATTTTAAACAGTAATTTAATACTAAAAATAATTCTTTTTTATAATTTTCTTTTTTATTTATCCATAATATTGATCTGCTCTATCTTTTAAGACCAAAATTAGCGCGATCTGAGAACTCTGAAAAATTCAAGCACATTGCTATACATGGTCAGCATGATTGTGGTATTTGCCAACAAGCAATAAATACTGCTGATAAGTAAGCTATGAGATATTTTAAATTAATAAGACTTAGTAAAAAAATTTTAGTTTTAGAAAAGATTACTTTAGTGCTGGTGGATTTAAAAAAGGTGATGATGATAAATCAGATGAATGGATACAATGTAAAACTTGTAATCAATGGTTTCATATTCTAAGAAAACATATTAATTTAACTAACTATTTTATGCATTAAAATTTTTTTCAGGCTTGTGCAAAAGTTGAAGAATTTGAAACAAAATTAATTGATATCTATCATTGTTCAGATTGTATTAAAAATTCTGGTAAAAGTATTATTAGTATGTGTTTATTGTATTTTTTTTCTGTTACTATATTAGCTAAATTTTAGTGAAAAAAAATATTGTTCCAAATCGATATAAATTTTGGAAAGATTCTGAAAAAGGTAAACCGACTCAAGTTGGAACTAAACCATGGATAGAGAAGCATATAACAGAAGAAGCATCATTTCCAGAATTGTAAGTTCCTTTAAAATCCCTTAAATTTCGAAATCTTTTATTTTTAAGCTCTGATTTGAAATTATATGAAAATGGTCACGATTTTAATAATAATTTTAATTACAATGAAGAATGGAGGCAACCGCTTAAAGTTTTGAAGAAAGAAGGTCTTAATATGCAATTACCTGATGGAGATTTTACCATTGATACAATTGTTGATCTTGTTGGAAGAGATGAAGAGATTCAAGTAATTGATGTTTATATGCAAGAAAGTAATACAATGTCAATGGGAGCATTTTATGATCGATGGAAAGATGAAAACCGTGAAAGGCTTTACAATATGTTAAGTTTTGAATTTTCCCGTACAAAGTAAAAGCTTTTATTTTTTCCCTTCAGTCCTTTAGTAGTACTTTAGGTTAATGAAGCTTGTAAAAGCTCCAAAACTAATGTGTGATTTAAGTTGGGTTCATCGATTTTGGCCACCTGATGGCTCTTCAAGTGAAGGGTATATTGTTAGCCCAGAAGATGTTGAATTTAAACCTGATGTTGCAATGTTTTGTCTCCTAGGAATGGGAGGGTCATATACTGATTTTCATATTGATTTTGGTAAACTATTTCCTTAACTGTTTTTAACATAAGGTTTAATGGCTTTTAGGTGGATCTTCAGTTTGGTATCATGTTTATAGAGGTAAAAAAGTATTTTATGTAATTCAACCAAGTAAAGAAACTCTTGCAAAATTTGTTGAATGGACAAATGGCCCAAATCGTAGTGAAAAATTTTTTGTTGATCTTATGCCACCACGACTTATGAAAAAAGTATAAGCTTCAATTATCTTCTTTATAAATAAAATAAACAAATTTTAGGTTGAAATAAATGAAGGTGAAACACTGATGATGCCTTCAGCTTGGATACATGCAGTATATACTCCTGTTGATTCCATTGTTTTTGGTGGTAACTTTATTCATGAACGATATTGTAATTTTTATCATTCAATGTTTTACCACTTATATTTTTTATAGTTGATAATTCACCAGATGATGTTATTGATGGATTTCGAAATCTTGTACCGTATCTTAAAAAATGGGTACAACGTGATAAAGAGCAAAAAGAAAATTATAAACTTCCAAATATTTTTCGTAATACAATTCCACGTCTCGAAAAAATGATTCGTCAATATGATAAAGATCGTTTTGATTATTATGAACCAGAAAGTTCAAAACCAAAAAAGAATCTTTCAACAAAGAAAAGAAAGCTTTCCACTAAAACCAAAGATACACGAAAAGAACCAAAGAAAGCAAAGATTACTGAAAAAAATGTGCAAGTTTATCATTCTGGTCGATCCGATATTCCATCAACAACAACAACAACTGCTGAATATGATTCAAATGTCCTTGATACAAATGTAAGTCAAAAAATATTCTGCATTTACTAGACAAGTGGTAGGGTTGTTTAATCTCCTGGGAAATCAAAAAAGCGGGAGATTCTCCTGGCAGATCTCCCGCAAATTTCCCAAAATCTCCCGTTTTTTGAAATGGGCTATTTTAGCTTCAAAAAATTTTCATAAATTTAAACAATAAAAATTTGAAGTTTAAATTTAAACTTTTTAGTTGATTTTGCAAAAAAATTTGGCTAAAATTTACCAAAAACTGTCCAAAAAATATAAATTAGGCTGTTTATAAAAGTATTGGCATGTTTTGCAACAAAAAAAATTTAGGAAGAAAAAAAATTGTTGTATATTTAAAAATATTTTTCGGGAGATTTTCCCGCAAAAAGTGGGACAACCCTACCAAGTACCATTGTTTATAAAAGAGGGTTTGAATATTTTTCTTGCTCTGAAAACGCATTTTAAAACGATGTCTGCGTTTCGTAAAATTCTCAAAAAAATTCTTAAAACTGTTTGAATTTTAATCGACCATTTTAAATTTTTTAAGGCTGAAATAATTGACTTTGATTTTGATGCCGGTGAATCATTTTTTGGTCGATCCGATATTCCATTAACTACAACAACCACTCCACATAGTGTTGATGAAGAAGAACCAGCAAATCAAACACAAGCTGATTCAAATGTCCTTGATACAAATGTAAGTCAAAAAATATTCTGCATTTACTAGACAAGTGGTAGGATTGTTTAATCTCCCCCGGGAGATCAAAAAAGTGGGAGATTCTCCTGGCAGATCTCCCGTGAGATCTCCCGCAAATCTCTCAAAATCTCCCGTTTTTTGAAACAGGTTATTTTAGCTTCAAAAAATTTTTTTTTTCATCATAAATACTGGCGGAAGCTCCGTGATTCTAAAATAAGACACGGGAGTATTAAATTTTAACGTAAATTTAAATAATAAAAACTTGAAGTTTAACTTTAACCTTTTTAGTTGATTTTGCAAAAAAATTTGTCTAAAATTTACCAAAAAACTGTCCAAAAAGTATAAATTAGGCTGTTATGAAAGTAATGGCATGTTTTGCAACAAAAAAAATTTGGGAAGAAAAAAAATTGTTGTATACTTAAAAAAATTTTTCGGGAGATTTTCCCGCAAAAAGTGGGAGATCTCCCGGGAGATATCCATACCAAGTACCATTGTTTATAAAAGAGGTACTGAATTTTTTTCTTGCTCTGAAAGCGCACTGTCGAAAGAGAAAACGAGAAGAAAAAACTTCGCAAAAAATTCTAAAAAAAGCGAAAGACTGAAACTACAAAATATTTATTCATCAAAGTACAAAAAGCAAAAGCATAAAAATTAAATAAAAGATACATGTGAGATTGAAACCAAACTAAACAATATTTGATAAAAAATTAAATGATTATAAAAATGAAAATACGTAATCTCCTACACTTTCCATAAGATTTTTAATGTTATAGCTTAAAATATATCTTACATGACTACGCTTAATAACTAACAAATCTAATAAAGAACTTGAACCATGTCAACATCATCTTCGAAATATTTATATATTATCCACGGACGAATTTTTGCTAAATTTTTGTAATAAAATTTATGAATGAATAAAAAAACGAAACTTTTATGCCCAAAAGCTAAAGTATAATCAATATGGTTTTAATCAAATTCTTTCCTAACCTTAAAAAGGTAAAAATTGGATCACAAATAGGATATTCTGCTCATAAATGCTTTGAAATGATTGAATTTAATTTATCTTCTATTTAATTTTTGGCATTTTTGCTTTGCCTTTTTACTTTGATAAACATTTTGTAGTGTCAATCTTTCGCTTTTTTTATTTTTATAACTATGTTTTTCCTTCTAGTTATCACTTTTTGCAGTGCGCCTTCATAGCAAAAAAAAGTTCGCACCCTCTTTTATAAACAATGGTACATGGGATCACCTGTCTAGCCATACGGTATTGTAGAATTTCGCTTTTTTAAGTTTTGAACGGGCAAAAACAAAAGCTGATTATTTATGAATAAAATTTTCAGATGTTTGAAGCTGATATTGCTTTTAATCGTCAAGGCAAAAAACAATTATATATCATTCCAGACAACAATGGAGCTTTTAAAATATTCAATGTTGATTCGAGAACAAATGATAATTCTGAAGAAAAATGCCTTCTTTGTAGCAGTTGTGGAAAGTACTCGTACAAATACAAAGCAATAGGAAAATTTGTGACAGATCCATTTCAACATCATCTTGATAAATGTAAAGGTTATGATTATTCAACAAAGGAAAGAATTGTTAAACAAAAGTAAGAATAATATTAATATAAGCATGATAAAAAAAAGTTTTTTTAGTTCATTTAATCATGATTTGATTGAACTTGATGTAAATTCTGCTGAACAGTTATTTGAAAAATATGTTGAATTCATGGGTCTTGATATTGAACAGTTTGCGAATGAAACAGCAAAAAAAGACAAAATGAGACGAATGTTTAAAAAGGTAAGATTTTCGTTATATAAAAGTTTAATGAAAACTAATTTAATTTGCGGTTTAGTATTCTGATTCAAAAAATTCACAAATTACGAAAACTGCAACAATTAAAAGAAGATCAAATCGTCAGATAAATTAAAAGATGAATAGCTAATTTTTCTGGTCCATTTTTTACTTAAATTTTCTGTTTTCAATAACCCATGTTTTTCAAACTTGTTATGCTTTTTTTGGCTTTTCCGTTTCACATTTTTTCTTCCCTTTTTATTCGTAAATAGCAGACAGCCATTTTTTTTTCTTCATTGCTTCCTTCTTTTTTCATCTTTCATCCTTTAACCTCGTTTCCCCACTTTTATTTTTTTAGCGTCTATTTATTTTGATGCTTTTTTTAGTTTTGTTGTTGTGTTTTCCCTTTTCTTTTTTTCCTTCCTTTTTTACCGTCTACATGATATTTTTTTGAAGCAAAAAAGGATCACTAGCCGATAAAATGAATATTTTTTACAAGAAATTTATTTTAAATTAAAAAATATATTATATATTACAAAAATATAACTACAATTTGCCTTAATCCTAAACACATTTATACTGTCGAGGTCTCGAACGTTCCAAAAAGAACGGAGAAGAAAAGAGAGGACGAAGTCTCTCGAAACGAAAGTAAAGACCTTGAATGTGGCCAGTCAAACATCATCACTTTTTTCCGATGTAAATTAAATTTTATGAATGCTTCAGGAGCATTGTAGAAAATTTTTATCAAACAACAAACAAACGAGAAACAAATTATTAAATAACACAAAAGACCGACTGGCGGCTTTATTTACGGCCTCTTTTGGATGTGGATGGTCCACCATGGCCTTTATCTTCATATTTTCGTTTTTGAGTTGAAGTTCCGCCAGCACCACGATCATATCTTTGACGACGATCTTCAACACGACGATTTTCACCACGACGATTTGTGAATGATGATTGAGCAGGTCTGAAAAAGGTAGTGCATTGGGTGGGATCCTTTAATGGGAGGGTTGTAGTTATATTTTTGTAATATATAATATATTTTTTAATTTAAAATAAATTTCTTGTAAAAAATATTCATTATATATTACAAGAAATATAACTACAATTTGCCTAGTTTGACCCTTGATCCAGCACTGCCGCTTGGAAAGACTCCTCAATCTCTTTATGATAAAAACGTTGAAAAGTCGATCCATGTTTGCTCCAATTTGCTGCTGCCATAATCTGATTTGCTGATAAACCTTTTTCTGCAGCTTTTGAGGTAGCAGCTGAACGGGTAGAATGTCCAGTGTAGCCCAAAACACCCGCTTCCTGGAGCGTAAGCTTTAGCCATCGAGCAACTGTTGCCGATGTAACAGGTTTATGTGGAGCTTTAAAAGATAAAAATAAACGAGATTCAGAATTTCTAACAGGTTTTGTAGCTAGAAGATATGCTTCCAAGGATTTGATTGGACAAAGTCTAGCATCTGGTTCAAATAATTCAAATGTTGCCGCATGAGGTTTACCACCTCCCCTGTTTTTTGTACGAAGAAGTCTGAATTCCCATTTTGTATGAGATTGTCTCAGTTCGTCAAGCGACAAGGCCGCTAATTCACTTGCCCGTTTAGGGCTACAAATTGCTAAGAGTAGAATACAACGCCTTGTAAGATTTTTGAGAATCATGGATTCCAAAGGCCACTGAGATTTGATCCATGCCAATACTGGTTCAATATCCCAAATTGCTGCTTGTTTTGGAGCAGATGGCTTTTCTCTAAGCATTCCTTTGTGAAACCGTGTTAGTAGAGATTCCGCTTCCTGTAAAATATTTTTCTTGCCCAAAGATGAAAGTAATGCAGTAATGGCGGCTCTCTGAGTTGCGACTGAGCTATGACCATTACCCTTATCCAATGTTTCTTGAAGAAAATTCAAAATCTGACATGGATCAGGTTCTAAAGGATTTACTAAAGCTGCATCACAAAAAGTTTTCCATTTATTTAAAGCGCAATTATAGCTCTTAAGTGTACCAGGGGCCCAGGAAGCCATGACGGTTTTTGCAGCACCTTCTGATAAACCCATATCTATCCATACCTGCAAGAGATCTTCCATGCATTCAACCTCAGCCGACCTAAAATATGTAAAGGATGAAAATCACCATTATGTGGATTTCTTATGGAGGAGCCATTCAAGATCATTGGAGGGGCATCAGCCAAATTAATCAGCATTGGCCAAAATGGAGCTGATTCCCATTGTGGGGTAATTAAAATAATGTCAGCACCATCTGATTGTGCTTTACGAATTGTCCTTCCTATCAAGTTAAAAGGTGGAAAAGCATAAGCAAATAAGTCCTTCCAGTTATGGGCAAATGCATCAATTCCTGTAGCTTCCGGATCTGGATTCAAAGAGAAATAAGCATTACACTTCTTATTAACTCTTGAGGCAAATAAATCAACAGTTGGACTGCCAAAATAATGAAAAACATGACTTAAACATTCAACATCAACTGCCCATTCAGAACATTCTTTGAAACTACGGGATTCCTGATCAGCTTCAATATTTTTTACGCCAGCAATATGGGTAGCCTTGAGGTAAATATTTTTAGATAGGGCCCATTGCCAAATTTCAGTTGCAATTGAATTCAGAAGGCGGCTACGTGTTCCACCACGACGGTTAATAAAAGCGATAGCTGTGGTATTATCTGATTCAACACGCACCCCAACATTTTCAGCTGTTTTGAACGCTGTTTTGAGACTAAGTTGGATTGCCTTCAACTCCAGTGCATTAATATGTAGAAGCGATTCTTCTTGCGACCATCGACCACCTGTTCGCATTCCTTCCATCTGCATTCCCCATCCTTTCAATGACGCATCTGTTTGAATTACATGAGACATTTGAGGTTCAACAACTCGATTTATAAACGCATGAGCCGGTGCTGCTGCCCAAAAGGCTGCTTCTTCTTTGGCTTCTGCAGATATACTGATTAATTTATTGAAACCTCTGTTATTACGCTCAATCCCTTTGAGAAGGCGCTGCAATGCCCGGGATTTTAATCGTGAAAGCTCACTTGCTAATTTAAGGGAAGCCAGCAAACCACAAAGTTGCGCAACCTGCCTGGCAGGAGCTTTATGCAATTTGCTAATAGAAAGTGCTAGCCTTTTGACTTTTGTAATTTTCAATGCTGGGGCAGCAATGGTCATAGCCAATGAGTCCAATTCAAACCCCAAGAATTCAATTCTCTGAGAAGGAGCGAGTTCAGATTTATCATCATTGATTACAAAGCCTAAGGAATTTAAGACTGAGAGAGCTAACTCTATCTGGCTGATTAATTCATCTTCCGAGTTTCCAATGAACAGCCAATCATCCAAGTACACCACTAATTTGAGACCCAATGAACGAAGGTAAGTGGCTACAACTTTAGTTACTCTTGTGTATGTATACGGAGCGGTAGCTAATCCGAAGGGCAGGGCCCGAAAAGCATAAAGCTTTCCCAAAGCACGAAAAACAAGATATTTTGAGTCTTTACTATCAATTGGAAGACCAAAGTAAGCATCCTTTAAGTCAATCTTTGCCATAAAACAACCAGGGGTTAACAGATCTTTCACATTAAGCAGTCCTTCCATTTTGAAATGTGGAATATTTAACTTCTTGTTAAGCTCTTTCAAATTAATGACTGGTCTCAGGGAACCATCTTTCTTGGGAACAAAAAACATTCGAGAAATCCATTTAGCTTTAGCTGGAGAAATCTGGAAAATAGCTTCTTTTTGCAGTAGCTTTTCTACTTCCGCCTTTGCCTCTTCTGAATGCGGATCACATTGTCTTGCGCAATCTCTTTTTGAATAAGGTCTTTTATTTTTAAAAGGAATACTGTAACCTTTAACTGCTTGAAGTACAAATGGATCCGAGGTAATTTTTTCCCAGTTTGCAGAGAAAGCCGCAAGGCGACCAGATGCAATTGGAGCTTCAATTGGAATAAAGACTAAGCGCGCTCTTGGGAGTAAAGGTTTACTAAGCTTAGCGGGAGCTGGATCATATCTTATTTCTTTCAAACATCCATATGAAAAAGGAACCAACCGAGCTTTTGCTGCATCTTTACGTTCTTTTTCTTTTTTGCGTTCCTTAATTGCTTTTTCAATGTCACGTTCAGCAGCGGGGCCAAAAAGGAAATGAATCTTATCACCGTCTTTGTTGGGATTATCATGTTCCTTTAGATCCAACAACATTGATGAGCTACCAGGGATAGCTTGACGGGAAATGGCAAGATTATCCAAAGCCATCCATCTGCGCCATACAGTTACTTGATGGACCATCATAGAGAGCAAACTACCAACACAATTCTTTACTTGAGTTTGATCATGATCCATATTTCCTATTAAAGATGATACACCCAAAGTACGATATAAAAGATCATGATGTTCGATCAGCGATTGTTCGCGAATTTTAAGTTGCCCTTCCCCATGTCGAAATTCTCGTTGCAGATATGGAGCTCGATTTGCGACCGAATCAACCCGTGCAACTTTGTCCAACCAATCTGAGTTTTTTGTTGATAGCGTTCCTTTTGCAAGCTTCTC
Source organism: Panagrolaimus sp. PS1159 (assembly GCA_963922195.1). Taxonomy (NCBI): domain Eukaryota; kingdom Metazoa; phylum Nematoda; class Chromadorea; order Rhabditida; family Panagrolaimidae; genus Panagrolaimus; species Panagrolaimus sp. PS1159. The sequence continues at coordinate 59,417 of CAWUHW010000059.1, forward strand.
ATACCAATTTTTATCCTCATCCTTTAAAACGATCCGGAGCTGGGCTCGGTCAGATGAGGCCATTGCATCAGGAAGTAAATCTTTTGCTGGAACCTTGGGGACGCGGTCTTCTGGAGCCGGTGTGATTGATTGTGAACGATTTTTTGAACGACGAACATATTCACCACTTCGTGGGCTTTCAGTTGGTGAACGGCTTGGTGAAGGTGAACGGCTTGGTGAAGGTGAACGACTTGGTGAACGTCGAGTATTAGAATGACGACGAGATTGCCAACTTTCTTCACGACGATAATGGTGTGCATCTGGGCTTCGTGAAGTTGAAGCTGCATCATGAGATTTTGATCTGCGAGGAGATGGTGTTAGTCGTTTAGCCATAACGAAAGTACCTGAAGTTTGTAAGCCTCGAGGGCAGATTATATCACGAATAACGAACTCGAAGACAAGGAATACCAGGGGTACCCGATATAAAAGATAAATATTAAAACAAAGTCGAAGAAATTATATGAATAATTTTTATAAATAATAAAATTTTTAGAGAGAGAAATTTATAACCGACCTCACAGTCTGTGTCGAGGAAAAAAGTGATGATGTTTGACTGGCCACATTCAAGGTCTTTACTTTCGTTTCGAGAGACTTCGTCCTCTCTTTTCTTCTCCGTTCTTTTTGGAACGTTCGAGACCTCGACAGTATAAATGTGTTTAGGATTAAGGCAAATTGTAGTTATATTTCTTGTAATATATAATAAAAAAAAGCGTCAGCGTTGAAAAACAAGAAAAGTGTTTTCCACTCGGGACCATTTTATTTGATTTATCTTTGATAAATTTTTTTTGATCAAAAAATTGCTTAAATTTTAGAATTTTTATCTCAGAATCTATAATATTTTTTATTATTTTTTGTTATCTCATTGTATTCCACACATACTAAACTACAATTCTATGCTTTTTCAAGTCTTGAAATAACCTGTAACATATTTTTTATTCAGCTTCTGATCATCCAATGCGAAGATTGTCTATAACGTATTCGAAAATTTACATTCACATTAACCAAAAATACATTAAAAATAACAAAATAAGAGGCCAGAATAGTATACAAGCATTGCAGATGCTACACGCAACAAAACACATACGAGTGTAAATCATCATTTTTCGAAACTACAGTATATATCCATGTTGCTGTGTAAGCATAAATTGATCTGAAAAAACAAAATTAGTATAAGTTTATAGCTTTAATACTTACTTATATACCAGAATAAGGTTATTCATCTATTTTATTCTTCCAGATAACATTATTTGATGATATTTGTCCATTTTTAGAAAGATTTTGATGTTGCAGATTGGATGATCAGAAGTTGAATAAAAAATATGTTACAGGTTATTTCAAGACTTGAAAAAGCATACAGTAGCGCTCATAAGTTTTCGTACACTTTGTTATTGTGTCATAACTTTAACAACAGTATTTTATAACCCCTACACATATTTAAATCCTCTATCCATGGCCTATCTTTTGGTAACAATAGGATTAAAATATGTGTAGGGGTTATGGGAGTAGAAATACTGTTGTTAAAGTTATGACACAATAACAAAGTGTACGAAAACTTATGAGCGCTACTGTAGAATTGCAGTTTAGTATGTGTGGAATACAATGAGATAACAAAAAATAATAAAAAATATAACAGATTCTGAGATAAAAATTCCAGAAGTTAAGCAATTTTTTGATCAAAAAAAATTTATCAAAGATAAATCAAATAAAATGGTCCCGAGTGGAAAACACTTTTCTTGTTTTTCAACGATGACGCTTTTTTTTATTTTATCGGCTAGTGGGATATATTTTTTTTATTTAAAAACAAAAACAACCAAAATTTAAGGACTCCTCATTTTTTTTTCAAAATTGAGTTGTTTATGGAATTTTTTAAGTTTTTAAAAAAAGAAAGAAAAAAAGGAGGGAAAAAAGAAGAAAGATGTTTACGCATTTTTTTTGCTCTCATTTTTTCTCTCTTCTTCTTTTTTGAAGACGACTTTTTTCCAGTGTCTGATTTCTTTTGTTGACGTTTTTTGCTGTTTTTTTATGTTATGGGAAAATAAGCTTTTTTTTTGTTGCTGCTACTGCAGGCTGTCCTGTTTTTTTGTGGAAACTTTTTTTCTGTTTTTCTCTCTTGTAATTTTTAAACTGAACACGTTTTATGTTTACATCTGTTTTATGTTCGCTCTGTTTTTAATAACTCACTATTATTTTTTTATAAAAAAGCGTCTCGGAAATTCAATGTTTTTTTCTTGGAGACAGTAAAGTAAAGTCACGGTGATGTAGGAATGATGTTTTTGAGTAAAACTTTTCTTTTGTGTTTTTTTTCAATAATATTTTTATTTTTGGGAGTAAAAAAGAAGAAATCATGAACTTGCGATCTTTTAAGTGAAAACTTAAGACAAAAAAATATGATTATTTTTTAATTATTTAAATTATTTTTTTGGCTAATATAGTTTGATTATTAAAATTATCATTTTTGATCTTTAAATATTTAAATATTGGATTATTTTAAGATGAAAAAAATTATCATTGGATGATAAAATCTTTAACCTTCTTAATTAATTTTAACCACGAAATTTCAATGTTTTCATTTTTAAAGATTTCATATATCTTTTCATTATCTCATGATCTCTATTTATAGCCTTGTTTGGTTTTCTAGAATTTTACCCATTTTTTTCCATTTTGATTTCCATATTTCCGACCTTAATTTGGTTGTTTTTTTTTTTTGTATATCGTTTTTTCCTTGTCTCATTCGTCAGCTTTTTTTCCACAAATTTTGTTTTTGTTTCTGTAATTTCGCGGCATAGATGTATCTCCACTTGAACTTCATTACTGGTTTATCAATCACTATTTGTCAGGTTTTATCTATCAAAATTGAAAAATGAGATATCCGTAAACAGTGATTAGGGAAAAAGGATCAAGTTTTGGAACTTGTTTAAAAAGGAAGTTTTTTATACTTCATTGAGACAATGATTTTAGTATTGTTAAAAGGTGATGATAGAGTTAGATAAAAATATCACTGGTATTAGATTACAGCTTGTTTCCTTATAAAATACTACAAATGAAATTTCTAAAAAGTTGCTTGTAAGAGAATTTTTTTATGAAGCATACCTTTTTTCTGCTGCAGTTTTTTAAGCTTTCTCCCGTTTCCTGTTTTCCCTTTCTTCTTTTTTCTGTCAATGCTTTTGTGAGAGATAAGCTCAAACTGGACAGTTTTTTCTTTCATCAACCAACAGAAAAAAAGCTCCCTTTTTGCAGCAGCATCTATCGCCTTTGGCGAACTTTTTTTTTCTAAAAAAAATAATGACCATTTTTTACCCATTGTTGGAGCTCCCAGTTGAAAATCGCTTTCTTTTTTTGGGGATGAACGTTTTTTCCCGTTTTCTTTTTTCGTTCATGGAATTTTTTGACCACAAGCAGCAGCCAACAATCCCTATCTCCATCCTCCTCTTTTGACGATCTTCAAAAAAAAATGAAAATGGCGTGTTTTCAAACTATTGACCCTTTTCCACCGGTTTTTTTCTATATTTGTGATTCTTCTTCTTCCCCCATTTTCTTTTTATAAAAAAGAGGAAATATATAATTTCGAGAATTGCTGATAAAAAACAAGATTCAAAAAAGTTTATCCTAAAAAAGGGGGTTTTTTTACGTAAAACAATTTTCAAGAGTTGTTTAGTTTAGTCTTTTTTCTTTCGATAATGTTCCAGCAATAAATTTGCATGTCAAATTTTTTTCTTTCTTTTGTTAAAAAAAAAAGTTTCTACTTTTTTTGCACGTTAATTTTCTTTTCGTTTTTTCCGTAAAAAGTAAAGTGTTTATTTACTTCTTTTGTTAAATAATAATAAATCCAATCATCCACATTTATTAAAGTGAGATGCCCGCTTTGGATTATTTGGTAATAATCAATTAATGAAGGATATTATCCACAAGTGATGATCCGTCTAGTTGTTGCTGTTTTTTTTTTAAATTTTGCATAAATGTTTAAACTTTTTAAATTTCTGATACATCTGAATAAAATTATGCATAAAAGTACTTGGGAGTTGAAGATCTGCTCTTAGCGAAAACTTTTAAATCTCCCTTTTTTCAAAAAAAAACTGACCTGTATTTTTTACACTTTTTAAAAAAAGACACCCATAAATTAAGCAATGTGCAGGGTTTTTTCAAAGTTCGCCAAATGCTATAAGTTTGGTAGCATTAGAATCGCCATGAAAAAATGATTAGAAATAAAAAAAGAAAAAAGCAAAAAAATATTAAAAATAATGTTTAATTAAGCGTTGAAAAGTTAAAAAAAGTTTTTTTTTCAGTCGGGGAACACACTTGTTTCATAAATATTTTCGTGTCGCCTCCGCAAACAACACTTTTTTTGCAGCAAAAAAAATTTTTTTTTAAAAAGAGACAACTTTTGCTTTATTTTTTTTATTGAATTATTTTTTTCTGCAATTTTTTTGATTTAATTATTTCCAGACTTTGTGTTTTACAAATTTGTAATAAAAAAAACTTTAATATATATTTTTATTATAAAGGAATATTAAATAAAATGCTGTAAGCAGTGTAATTAATTTTCTTCATCAGATTCTTCAGCCGTTTCTCGAGTGGGATCTGAATTAATAAGTTGTTTTAAATTATTGATTAATTCAGTGCAGGTTTTATGATAAATTTATTATTTTCATTTCAGTCACATTTTTTTTGATTTATTTAGAGAAACCTCACACTAGGTCTATGCAGTTTTTTTCGTTTTTTGCAAAAATCTCACAAGGGAACCGATTAACATGTGATTTCGCTTTTGAAACGGGGCCTATTTTAGAATACTCCCTTGATATTCAAACGTATTTTCCCAAATTATGAGCTGCCCCTTATCCGAATGTATATTTTTACCTAATCGACTATACTACTATAGTATACATTATCGTATGCTACTTATACCATTAATTTCTTATAACTGCATTTTTGCAGTTCTATAATGATTCAGAAAGTTACAAAACAATCCTTTAACAACTGAACTAGTTATGGATTAACCAGAAAGCGTAAAATGCAAAAAAATAAGTAATTAATTGGTATAAGTAGCATACGATAACGTATACTATAGTAGTATAGTCGATTAGGTAAAAATATACATTCGGATAAGGGGCAGCTCATAATTTGGGAAAATACGTTTGAATATCAGGGGATTATTCTAAAATAGGCCCCGTTTCAAAAGCGAAATCACATGTTAATCGGTTCCCTTGTCAGCTAATCTGTAGTGTTAAAAGACAAGCAATGGCTCAAAATATTCGATTTTCTATCCTTTAAAGCTTCAGATTAAAAAAAATAAAGAAAAAAGTGTGAAATGCTGACAAATACACAGCGTGCTGTTTGTTGCGTTTTTAACTTTATGCCAAAAAAAATATTTCTCAAAAATTATTCTTTTTGTTTTTGATCGCATTTACTTTGTATTATTTATTTTATTTTTTGCATATCAACAATGTTGCATATATACTGTAATCTGTGAATATTTTATGTTTGATGAAAGATGTCATATTTTGCATCTTATATGATTATACAAAATTTCTGGAGCATTTTTATACTAAATGTAACATAAATGAATCAATTCAACGTTAATATTAACATATAAACCACTTTAACGTCATTGACTTATAGAATATTGTTGATACACAGTTTAAAAGCTACAAATCATACTTTTACAAAAGCCAACAATAGCTTTAAAATTTCTCATGTTCCTTATATATGAAAAATTTAACGGCAGCAAATCAGAAAAATCGAATTCAGGTGTCCATAAAATATTCATAGATTACATTATATATGTAACATTGTTGATATGCAAAAAATAACCTGAAATTGCAAAACTAATACAAGTTAATATATTTAATACTTACATTTATGTGAGAAAAACATTTTTCATCTATTACAGCCTTTCAGGAAACATTATTTGATGATATTTTGTCGATCTTGATTAATTTTTTGATGTTGGAGATGTTGATGACTTTGAGTATAGTTGTCGCGAATATATTCATTTAAGAAGTGTTTCTATCATTCATAATTCATTTAGTTGATCATTTTAGATTGAATTATTGCTATTTTGAGTAATCATTGAAGAAAATGTTAAGAATAAATGATGTTGTAGTACATGGTGGTGGTATAGAATTTTGAATAAAGATATTTCAACTTCTTAAAGACCAAAAAAAATTCTGACTGGACTTTTGACTAATTCGATCCTGCTGATCATTTCTGTAATCTCAGATTTTATAAAACACCGTTAAAAACGAAAGTTCTGGCACTTTGAAATATAGGTTACTTTTCAGATACCCGAAAAACGTATATTTCCATAGCTTTTGGGTAAATTTTATATCGTTTTATCAGATTTCTCACCTTTTTTTTACCCTAGAAATAAAAAAAATCCAAAAAAATTAATACAAAGTAAATGCGATCAAAAACAAAAAGAGTACTTTTTGAGAAATATTTTTTTTGGCATAAAGTTAAAGACGCAACAAACAGCACGCTGTGCTTGTGGATAATAACAACAGGAGAGGTTCATAACTTAAAAGAGGATCAGCTTATGTATTTTCAGATTCTGAAGCCGGAAAATTTTTTGAATCTCCAAAATATATTTCATCGTGATCACCATATTTTTTTACTCCAGACCCAACCTTTATCCCCCATTCATTAAACACAAAAACAAACCACTTTTCCACGAAAAAAAAATATAAAACATTCACTTTCAGTGAAAAAAATGATGTCATTTTTGCTTTTCCTTCGTTAATGAATGTTTCTCAAAAAACAAGTTTAACAGCAATTTTTCATGTTCAAATATTTTTCGATATTATTTATTGCAAATATCGAAAATCATAGTTTAACAGATATTTGAAAAAAAATGTAATGGTGGATTAAGTAAAACAAGCTTAATTATTAGAAACGTATGTTATAAACGATACTCAAAATTTTATCGCAAAAACAACATTAAATATTTATATACACATGAAAGCATGAAATAAAGGAGTAAAATAATTAATCTGAACAACAAGAAAATAAGGATAAATAAAATGAATCAAAAGTTTTCATGGATTAAACAGAATGACAAACTCTTTTTTGAAAAACCTTAACAAGAATATCTTTATCAAGAATTTCAATATCACTTAATGGAGTTTTTGAAGCAAAAGAATTCAATAAAAATTCCATACATTTATTCTTGAGTTTCAAAGAATTTGAAAGAATTGAAGCATTTGTTAAACGACAAACATTTGCAGCAGAAATTTGAGTAATCAAAAGTGGTTCAACTTTGTTCTAAAAAAACTCCTGTTAAAATTCTTACAGTAATAAATAAAGTACAAACCTTGAGTGATGAAATATTGTATTTATCAAAGAACTGCAATAGTGACAATTGATCATCGATTGACAAAAAAGTTTCGAAATTACAGTGATATATCATTTTAATTCCAGTTTCAACAACATCGAATGAAAAATCAATAATTTCAACTTTATTTTCGACAGATTCTTTCATTTTTGAATCAAACATTGCTCGAAAAACATTGGAACTATTTTTAAGAATAAGCTTGTGAACCTAAAAAGAGAAATAATAATGATAATTTCGATAAAAAATGTTTTTGCTTACTTTAATTTCTTTATTTTCAACAGAAATTGTAAAATCTTTGTCATCCTCTTCTTCCCATAATCCAGTGCCAAGTTCTCCACCACTCCATTTTTGTTGTTCAAAATCAGAATTATCTTCATCAGTCTCAAATTTAAAAGTTCCAAAAACATTAATAGTGAATTTTCCATCAACAATAAATTTCTTTTCAGGATCGAAAAAATCTTCCGTTGTTGCAAAAATTGGTCCATAAGCAGTTGTTTCTTCATAAGTATAATTTCTTTTGATTGAATAATTTGCAGAATCAATTTTAATAGTAACGTCAGCTTCAACTTTCTTTACATTTCCAAGATCCAATTGTAAGCAGATAATTGATTTTCCTCGATATTTTTCATTATCTCCATTTAGAAAAATTGATAAACCATATTCAAAACCAGGAATATTTGAAACTAAGTTAGAAGCCAATGAACCATTTTCATTTAAAGAAATAAATTGATTTTCAGGAATTATCCATTGAAGAGAAAATGGAATTTGTGGCATCTGAAAAACACAAAATTGTATCAGAATAAAATAAATAATGAAGTTTACCTTTTTATTAATTCTGGTTATAAACAGCAGCAAAAAATTGACGTTTGCAAAATCAAAAAATGATAATAATTCTTCAAATTTTTCCTTTAAAATTGTTTTAAACAAACAAATCTTTTTTTTTCTCTCTTTTCGTAGCTCAAAAAACTTTGAGCGCGGCAAAAAAAAGAGGTAATCAATAAACGGCAGCGAGCGATGATTTTCAACTCGCAATAATTTTTTTCCCTCTTAAATTTTTGAATTTGAAAAAGTTAATCAATCGATAAATATTTATGCAACATTAAAAAAAATCAACAACGATAATGTTCTGCAAAAATGCACTTTTAACTCACTAAAATAGGGCCCCTATTGTAGGGGTAGGCTCGTGCAACAACGCAAAAAAAGGAGCTCACTTTTTTTGCGACTGAAAATGCGCACGCTCTCAAGCTGTAGTAAATGGTGCATTAGTTAAAAAAATAGAAATGCGCGTACTCTTTTTTTATACATGTATTTTTTTATCGTTTTATATACAGAAAAAGCTGGAGAAAAGGCTTATAATAATAAAAATAGCAAAACAAAGAAGAAATCAAGTTAAAAAAGCAGTTTTGTAAAAAAGTGGGAAATTTGAGAATCAGTTTTTTTGGTCGGAATCAAAAGTGGTATCGAGGGATACGCCCAATCTTTTATATATCCTTTGTATCATTATAATACATATTCTGGAAAAATACTGAGTACTCCCGAGTGCTCCGAACAAAGTTATAGAGGATTTTCAATATTCTTCAAAACTTTGCAGTAAAACAGCTGTTATTTGCTCAAATATAACCTGTTGCTGCTTTTACAATGTCTCTATCCATTTTTTATGTAGTTTTTATCAATTAGATACATTAAAAAGCATAAAATAAACTTAAAATGTCTTTTTTTAAGGATTTTTAGATCACCTATATCTCCAACATCAAATCTTAAGGGGCACTTATTGGACGCTTATTTCGTGCTGTAAATTTTTTTCAACATTTTTTCAAACAAAAAATGTGCTCCTGCGGATTCTTTTTAATTCTGAAGTCATTTCATTTTTTAGTTGTTTTTTTTTATACTAAGGTTATTAAATACATAATTTCCAACATTTTGAGCCATAGTTTGCCTAACAAAAATTTTTTTGCGCTGAGAAAAAAAATAAAGAAAAATCCCGTTACACGTGCCTATGTAGGGGGCGTCATCAAAAAAATAAAGAAATTGTGACTAAAATTTATTCATCGAAAAACACGTTTCTTTAAATCCAACTTGTAATTTTTAGCCATTAAAACATGTTATTCGAGTCCCAATTGAATAGCAAAGCCTGCTGATGAAATACAAAGATCGAGAAATAGAAAAACAATTTGGATAAATTTTTTTACTTTTGATCTCAATTTTAAATTATTTGCTGGTTTACAATAAATTTTCAACTATGAACTTATTATTTGTTGTATATCGGCATCGAAAATCGGCAAACGAAAAGAAGTTAAAAAACAGTCAAAAGTGCCAATAAATAAACCTGAAAACGAATGAGAAGTAATTTCCTAATAGTAATAATTTCTTAGTTAAAAAAAAGCACACACACACACACTTTCTCCCCAATTATTCGGGAGACTTGTTGCTCGGCAACGTGACGCGTGGGGGGACTCGAACCTGGATATGTTGAATCCCCCCACGGTTCTGATGGCTGCGCGCGCAATCACTTGTCTATGCGTGCTATACAAAAATGGTGACAAAACTTGCCTTTATGAAAAAAAGTTTTTCAGTGCGCAAAAAAAATTGTGTTAATAAAAAAATATACCAAAAAACATTGCATCTCTTTAATGATTAAAGATAACAACAAATATTTCTTGACTTTTTTCTTATACACTACAACTTCTGTTTTTCTTATACTTTTTATTCTGCTTTTTTGAACATCATTATTTACTAAAAATTTATTTTTTTTACGAAAACACATGGATTAAGATTTTTTTTACTGTTATATTTTTTAGAATTATTAATTTTTACAAGGGAAGTACGCGAAGTGAGTTTCGAGTTTTTGCTCAAAAATAGATTTAAATTAAACATATGATGCCCAGTGCTGGGAGCAAAGAGACAAAAGTGTCTCTTATAAGAGACAGTAGTCTCTTTTAAGAGACAAAAGTTTTTTGATAAATTTTGATATATTTGATGCTAGTGATCACATTTATGTTATTTTTACCCAAAAATGATATAGATTACGCTTGTCTCCCAAAAGAGACACTTGTCTCTTTTGGGAGACACTTGTCTCTTTTAATAGACAATCATTATTTTGTTGAAAATAAAGTTGCAAAATTGCATATTTTTATATTTTTGAACATTTTAATCATTTTTTAGTATATTTTAGTATATTTAAAGCTATTTTACATGGTTTGTGTAAACTGGATATGACTTTTTTATGCATTCTTGTATGTGTTATATTGGTTTAAATACAAAATAAAATTGTTTTACTGCAAGTAATATGTCATTCGACGCGTCTTGACGAGATACAACTTTTTTAAAAATGGCTTACATGTCTAGGATAACTTTTTACATGTCAAAAATACATTTAAAGTTGGAGCATTTTAGTTGACCTTATTAAAACTTTTTTTTGAGTATTACCGGTGGCTATATGGAACACTGCACATTGTTTCCCATTTAATTCTACATCATATATGTCAATTTCATGAATTTTAATAGCCCCGAACATTTTCAAAAGTCACTTTGAATTCAAAAAAGTACATCTATAGCATCGTCTCAAGAGTAAAACTCAACGGATATTTAAGATATTGACATGTAGTGACTTTCTTCATGTAACTCTATGCTGGTTGAGTTATTATGGCAAGTTTCAGAACTCCCGCACCATATTTCGCAATTTCGCTTCAAGATACAATTTCAAAAATTATCAACATTGGGTATATTATGAAAATTGTCTTAAAATTCGGGTTTTTCAAACAAAATAAATATTTCTGCATTATAAAAATGTTAAACACATGCTAAAATAGTAAAATAAATTATAAAACATAATATTTATGGTTATTTCAATTTTTTAGGACTACTTTTGAAATAATCTATTTTTTTAATATTAGCACTACTTTTTTAAATACATTTTTGACATGTAAAATTTTGTCCTAGACATATGAACCCTTTTTAAAAAAGTTGTTCTATTTTTTTAATATTAGCACTACTTTTCAAAAATACTAAAAAATTGAAATAACCATAAATATTATGTTTTATAATTTATTTTACTATTTTAGCATGTGTTTAACATTTTTATAATGCAGAAATATTTTTTTTTTTTTCAACCTGTAAGTTTTGGTTTTTTCGTGTGAAAATAAAAATGATAGTAACAAAAAAATGAAAATCTATAAAATCTTGTTACTATCAATGAAATAGCAGTTGTTCAAAAGTACACAAAAATTTTGAAATTTGTTTTTCAAATCACTAAAAACATTTTTTTAGACGGTATTTGTCGTTGATGGATACTTTTTTATGGTAATGGAAGGATTTTTTCAATATTGGCCCCAACCTTTTACTACCATTTTTTGTCATACACACTTGTTTATGCTTTATGTAACACTTACAGTAGTTCCGGTACAGTACTCTGCGTTGATACCACTGCTT
>CAWUHW010000060.1:0-67199 GCA_963922195.1 Panagrolaimus sp. PS1159
TATGCAAGGAAAAGAGAAAGAAAAGCATGCCTAAAAAACGTTTAATTCGAATTGTGAGGTTGCAGAATTAATTGCATTGCGTTAAAAAAGCATTTTTTACAAAATTAACACTTACGAATTAACTTTGTTTTTACTACATTCTTCCATTTTTGGATTTTTCAAAACTATGCAAAAAAGAGAAAGAAAAGCATGCCTAAAAAACGTTTAATTCGAATTGTGAGGTTGCAGAATTAATTGCATTGCGTTAAAAAAGCATTTTTTACAAAATTAACACTTACGAATCAACTTTGTTTTTACTACATCATCCATTTTTGGATTTTCAAAATATGCAAAAAAGAGAAAGAAAAGCATGCCTAAAAAACGTTTAATTCGAATTGTGAGGTTGCAGAATTAATTGCATTGCGTTAAAAAAGCATTTTTTACAAAATTAACACTTACGAATCAACTTTGTTTTTACTACATCATCCATTTTTGGATTTTCAAAATATGCAAAAAAGAGAAAGAAAAGCATGCCTAAAAAACGTTTAATTCGAATTGTGAGGTTGCAGAATTAATTGCATTGCGTTAAAAAAGCATTTTTTACAAAATTAACACTTACGAATCAACTTTGTTTTTACTACATCATCCATTTTTGGATTTTCAAAATATGCAAAAAAGAGAAAGAAAAGCATGCCTAAAAAACGTTTAATTCGAATTGTGAGGTTGCAGAATTAATTGCATTGCGTTAAAAAAGCATTTTTTACAAAATTAACACTTACGAATCAACTTTGTTTTTACTACATCATCCATTTTTGGATTTTCAAAATATGCAAAAAAGAGAAAGAAAAGCATGCCTAAAAAACGTTTAATTCGAATTGTAAGGTTGCAGAATTAATTGCATTGCGTTAAAAAAGCATTTTTTACAAAATTAACACTTACGAATCAACTTTGTTTTTACTACATCATCCATTTTTGGATTTTCAAAATATGCAAAAAAGAGAAAGAAAAGCATGCCTAAAAAACGTTTAATTCGAATTGTGAGGTTGCAGAATTAATTGCATTGCGTTAAAAAAGCATTTTTTACAAAATTAACACTTACGAATCAACTTTGTTTTTACTACATCATCCATTTTTGGATTTTCAAAATATGCAAAAAGAGAAAGAAAAGCATGCCTAAAAAACGTTTAATTCGAATTGTGAGGTTGCAGAATTAATTGCATTGCGTTAAAAAAGCATTTTTTACAAAATTAACACTTACGAATCAACTTTGTTTTTACTACATCATCCATTTTTGGATTTTCAAAATATGCAAAAAAGAGAAAGAAAAGCATGCCTAAAAAACGTTTAATTCGAATTGTGAGGTTGCAGAATTAATTGCATTGCGTTAAAAAAGCATTTTTTACAAAATTAACACTTACGAATCAACTTTGTTTTTACTACATCATCCATTTTTGGATTTTCAAAATATGCAAAAAAGAGAAAGAAAAGCATGCCTAAAAAACGTTTAATTCGAATTGTGAGGTTGCAGAATTAATTGCATTGCGTTAAAAAAGCATTTTTTACAAAATTAACACTTACGAATCAACTTTGTTTTTACTACATCATCCATTTTTGGATTTTCAAAATATGCAAAAAAGAGAAAGAAAAGCATGCCTAAAAAACGTTTAATTCGAATTGTGAGGTTGCAGAATTAATTGCATTGCGTTAAAAAAGCATTTTTTACAAAATTAACACTTACGAATCAACTTTGTTTTTACTACATCATCCATTTTTGGATTTTCAAAATATGCAAAAAAGAGAAAGAAAAGCATGCCTAAAAAACGTTTAATTCGAATTGTGAGGTTGCAGAATTAATTGCATTGCGTCAAAAAAGCATTTTTTACAAAATTAACACTTACGAATCAACTTTGTTTTTACTACATCATCCATTTTTGGATTTTCAAAATATGCAAAAAAGAGAAAGAAAAGCATGCCTAAAAAACGTTTAATTCGAATTGTGAGGTTGCAGAATTAATTGCATTGCGTTAAAAAAGCATTTTTTACAAAATTAACACTTACGAATCAACTTTGTTTTTACTACATCATCCATTTTTGGATTTTCAAAATATGCAAAAGGAGAGAAAGAAAAGGATGCCTAAAAAACGTTTAATTCGAATTGTGAGGTTGCAGAATTAATTGCATTGCGTTAAAAAAGCATTTTTTACAAAATTAACACTTACGAATCAACTTTGTTTTTACTACATCATCCATTTTTGGATTTTCAAAATATGCAAAAAAGAGAAAGAAAAGCATGCCTAAAAAACGTTTAATTCTAATTGTGAGGTTGCAGAATTAATTGCATTGCGTTAAAAAAGCATTTTTTACAAAATTAACACTTACGAATCAACTTTGTTTTTACTACATCATCCATTTTTGGATTTTCAAAATATGCAAAAAAGAGAAAGAAAAGCATGCCTAAAAAACGTTTAATTCGAATTGTGAGGTTGCAGAATTAATTGCATTGCGTTAAAAAAGCATTTTTTACAAAATTAACACTTACGAATCAACTTTGTTTTTACTACATCATCCATTTTTGGATTTTCAAAATATGCAAAAAAGAGAAAGAAAAGCATGCCTAAAAAACGTTTAATTCGAATTGTGAGGTTGCAGAATTAATTGCATTGCGTTAAAAAAGCATTTTTTACAAAATTAACACTTACGAATCAACTTTGTTTTTACTACATCATCCATTTTTGGATTTTCAAAATATGCAAAAGAGAGAAAGAAAAGCATGCCTAAAAAACGTTTAATTCGAATTGTGAGGTTGCAGAATTAATTGCATTGCGTTAAAAAAGCATTTTTTACAAAATTAACACTTACGAATCAACTTTGTTTTTACTACATCATCCATTTTTGGATTTTCAAAATATGCAAAAAAGAGAAAGAAAAGCATGCCTAAAAAACGTTTAATTCGAATTGTGAGGTTGCAGAATTAATTGCATTGCGTTAAAAAAGCATTTTTTACAAAATTAACACTTACGAATCAACTTTGTTTTTACTACATCATCCATTTTTGGATTTTCAAAATATGCAAAAAAGAGAAAGAAAAGCATGCCTAAAAAACGTTTAATTCGAATTGTGAGGTTGCAGAATTAATTGCATTGCGTTAAAAAAGCATTTTTTACAAAATTAACACTTACGAATCAACTTTGTTTTTACTACATCATCCATTTTTGGATTTTCAAAATATGCAAAAAAGAGAAAGAAAAGCATGCCTAAAAAACGTTTAATTCGAATTGTGAGGTTGCAGAATTAATTGCATTGCGTTAAAAAAGCATTTTTTACAAAATTAACACTTACGAATCAACTTTGTTTTTACTACATCATCCATTTTTGGATTTTCAAAATATGCAAAAGAGAGAAAGAAAAGCATGCCTAAAAAACGTTTAATTCGAATTGTGAGGTTGCAGAATTAATTGCATTGCGTTAAAAAAGCATTTTTTACAAAATTAACACTTACGAATCAACTTTGTTTTTACTACATCATCCATTTTTGGATTTTCAAAATATGCAAAAAAGAGAAAGAAAAGCATGCCTAAAAAACGTTTAATTCGAATTGTGAGGTTGCAGAATTAATTGCATTGCGTTAAAAAAGCATTTTTTACAAAATTAACACTTACGAATCAACTTTGTTTTTACTACATCATCCATTTTTGGATTTTCAAAATATGCAAAAAAGAGAAAGAAAAGCATGCCTAAAAAACGTTTAATTCGAATTGTGAGGTTGCAGAATTAATTGCATTGCGTTAAAAAAGCATTTTTTACAAAATTAACACTTACGAATCAACTTTGTTTTTACTACATCATCCATTTTTGGATTTTCAAAATATGCAAAAAAGAGAAAGAAAAGCATGCCTAAAAAACGTTTAATTCGAATTGTGAGGTTGCAGAATTAATTGCATTGCGTTAAAAAAGCATTTTTTACAAAATTAACACTTACGAATCAACTTTGTTTTTACTACATCATCCATTTTTGGATTTTCAAAATATGCAAAAGGAAGAGAAAGAAAAGGATGCCTAAAAAACGTTTAATTCGAATTGTGAGGTTGCAGAATTAATTGCATTGCGTTAAAAAAGCATTTTTTACAAAATTAACACTTACGAATCAACTTTGTTTTTACTACATCATCCATTTTTGGATTTTCAAAATATGCAAAAAAGAGAAAGAAAAGCATGCCTAAAAAACGTTTAATTCGAATTGTGAGGTTGCAGAATTAATTGCATTGCGTTAAAAAAGCATTTTTTACAAAATTAACACTTACGAATCAACTTTGTTTTTACTACATCATCCATTTTTGGATTTTCAAAATATGCAAAAAAGAGAAAGAAAAGCATGCCTAAAAAACGTTTAATTCGAATTGTGAGGTTGCAGAATTAATTGCATTGCGTTAAAAAAGCATTTTTTACAAAATTAACACTTACGAATCAACTTTGTTTTTACTACATCATCCATTTTTGGATTTTCAAAATATGCAAAAAAGAGAAAGAAAAGCATGCCTAAAAAACGTTTAATTCGAATTGTGAGGTTGCAGAATTAATTGCATTGCGTTAAAAAAGCATTTTTTACAAAATTAACACTTACGAATCAACTTTGTTTTTACTACATCATCCATTTTTGGATTTTCAAAATATGCAAAAAAGAGAAAGAAAAGCATGCCTAAAAAACGTTTAATTCGAATTGTGAGGTTGCAGAATTAATTGCATTGCGTTAAAAAAGCATTTTTTACAAAATTAACAATTACGAATTAACTTTGTTTTTACTACATTTTCCATTTTTGGATTTTTAAAATATGCAAAATAGAGAGAGAAAAGGATGCTCAAAAAACGTTTAATTCGAATTGTGAGGTTGCAGAATTAATTGCATTGCGTTAAAAAAGCATTTTTTACAAAATTAACACTTACGTATCAACTTTGTTTTTACTACATCATCCATTTTTGGATTTTCAAAATATGCAAAAAAGAGAAAGAAAAGCATGCCTAAAAAACGTTTAATTCGAATTGTGAGGTTGCAGAATTAATTGCATTGCGTTAAAAAAGCATTTTTTACAAAATTAACACTTACGAATCAACTTTGTTTTTACTACATCATCCATTTTTGGATTTTCAAAATATGCAAAAAAGAGAAAGAAAAGCATGCCTAAAAAACGTTTAATTCGAATTGTGAGGTTGCAGAATTAATTGCATTGCGTTAAAAAAGCATTTTTTACAAAATTAACAATTACGAATTAACTTTGTTTTTACTACATTTTCCATTTTTGGATTTTTAAAATATGCAAAATAGAGAAAGAAAAGGATGCTCAACAAACGTTTAATTCGAATTGTGAGGTTGCAGAATTAATTGCATTGCGTTAAAAAAGCATTTTTTACAAAATTAACACTTACGAATCAACTTTGTTTTTACTACATCATCCATTTTTGGATTTTCAAAATATGCAAAAAAGAGAAAGAAAAGCATGCCTAAAAACGTTTAATTCTAATTGTGAGGTTGCAGAATTAATTGCATTGCGTTAAAAAAGCATTTTTTACAAAATTAACACTTACGAATCAACTTTGTTTTTACTACATCATCCATTTTTGGATTTTCAAAATATGCAAAAAAGAGAAAGAAAAGCATGCCTAAAAAACGTTTAATTCTAATTGTGAGGTTGCAGAATTAATTGCATTGCGTTAAAAAAGCATTTTTTACAAAATTAACACTTACGAATCAACTTTGTTTTTACTACATCATCCATTTTTGGATTTTCAAAATATGCAAAAAAGAGAAAGAAAAGCATGCCTAAAAAACGTTTAATTCGAATTGTGAGGTTGCAGAATTAATTGCATTGCGTTAAAAAAGCATTTTTTACAAAATTAACACTTACGAATCAACTTTGTTTTTACTACATCATCCATTTTTGGATTTTCAAAATATGCAAAGGAGAGAAAGAAAAGGATGCCTAAAAAACGTTTAATTCGAATTGTGAAGTTGCAGAATTAATTGCATTGCGTTAAAAAAGCATTTTTTACAAAATTAACACTTACGAATCAACTTTGTTTTTACTACATCATCCATTTTTGGATTTTCAAAATATGCAAAAAAGAGAAAGAAAAGCATGCCTAAAAAACGTTTAATTCGAATTGTGAGGTTGCAGAATTAATTGCATTGCGTTAAAAAAGCATTTTTTACAAAATTAACACTTACGAATCAACTTTGTTTTTACTACATCATCCATTTTTGGATTTTCAAAATATGCAAAAAAGAGAAAGAAAAGCATGCCTAAAAAACGTTTAATTCGAATTGTGAGGTTGCAGAATTAATTGCATTGCGTTAAAAAAGCATTTTTTACAAAATTAACACTTACGAATCAACTTTGTTTTTACTACATCATCCATTTTTGGATTTTCAAAATATGCAAAAAAGAGAAAGAAAAGCATGCCTAAAAAACGTTTAATTCGAATTGTGAGGTTGCAGAATTAATTGCATTGCGTTAAAAAAGCATTTTTTACAAAATTAACAATTACTAATTAACTTTGTTTTTACTACATTTTCCATTTTTGGATTTTTAAAATATGCAAAATAGAGAAAGAAAAGGATGCTCAAAAAACGTTTAATTCGAATTGTGAGGTTGCAGAATTAATTGCATTGCGTTAAAAAAGCATTTTTTACAAAATTAACACTTACGAATCAACTTTGTTTTTACTACATCATCCATTTTTGGATTTTCAAAATATGCAAAAAAGAGAAAGAAAAGCATGCCTAAAAAACGTTTAATTCGAATTGTGAGGTTGCAGAATTAATTGCATTGCGTTAAAAAAGCATTTTTTACAAAATTAACACTTACGAATCAACTTTGTTTTTACTACATCATCCATTTTTGGATTTTCAAAATATGCAAAAAAGAGAAAGAAAAGCATGCCTAAAAAACGTTTAATTCGAATTGTGAGGTTGCAGAATTAATTGCATTGCGTTAAAAAAGCATTTTTTACAAAATTAACACTTACGAATCAACTTTGTTTTTACTACATCATCCATTTTTGGATTTTTAAAATATGCAAAATAGAGAAAGAAAAGGATGCTCAACAAACGTTTAATTCGAATTGTGAGGTTGCAGAATTAATTGCATTGCGTTAAAAAAGCATTTTTTACAAAATTAACACTTACGAATCAACTTTGTTTTTACTACATCATCCATTTTTGGATTTTCAAAATATGCAAAAAAGAGAAAGAAAAGCATGCCTAAAAACGTTTAATTCTAATTGTGAGGTTGCAGAATTAATTGCATTGCGTTAAAAAAGCATTTTTTACAAAATTAACACTTACGAATCAACTTTGTTTTTACTACATCATCCATTTTTGGATTTTCAAAATATGCAAAAAAGAGAAAGAAAAGCATGCCTAAAAAACGTTTAATTCTAATTGTGAGGTTGCAGAATTAATTGCATTGCGTTAAAAAAGCATTTTTTACAAAATTAACACTTACGAATCAACTTTGTTTTTACTACATCATCCATTTTTGGATTTTCAAAATATGCAAAAAAGAGAAAGAAAAGCATGCCTAAAAAACGTTTAATTCGAATTGTGAGGTTGCAGAATTAATTGCATTGCGTTAAAAAAGCATTTTTTACAAAATTAACACTTACGAATCAACTTTGTTTTTACTACATCATCCATTTTTGGATTTTCAAAATATGCAAAGGAGAGAAAGAAAAGGATGCCTAAAAAACGTTTAATTCGAATTGTGAAGTTGCAGAATTAATTGCATTGCGTTAAAAAAGCATTTTTTACAAAATTAACACTTACGAATCAACTTTGTTTTTACTACATCATCCATTTTTGGATTTTCAAAATATGCAAAAAAGAGAAAGAAAAGCATGCCTAAAAAACGTTTAATTCGAATTGTGAGGTTGCAGAATTAATTGCATTGCGTTAAAAAAGCATTTTTTACAAAATTAACACTTACGAATCAACTTTGTTTTTACTACATCATCCATTTTTGGATTTTCAAAATATGCAAAAAAGAGAAAGAAAAGCATGCCTAAAAAACGTTTAATTCGAATTGTGAGGTTGCAGAATTAATTGCATTGCGTTAAAAAAGCATTTTTTACAAAATTAACACTTACGAATCAACTTTGTTTTTACTACATCATCCATTTTTGGATTTTCAAAATATGCAAAAAAGAGAAAGAAAAGCATGCCTAAAAAACGTTTAATTCGAATTGTGAGGTTGCAGAATTAATTGCATTGCGTTAAAAAAGCATTTTTTACAAAATTAACAATTACTAATTAACTTTGTTTTTACTACATTTTCCATTTTTGGATTTTTAAAATATGCAAAATAGAGAAAGAAAAGGATGCTCAAAAAACGTTTAATTCGAATTGTGAGGTTGCAGAATTAATTGCATTGCGTTAAAAAAGCATTTTTTACAAAATTAACACTTACGAATCAACTTTGTTTTTACTACATCATCCATTTTTGGATTTTCAAAATATGCAAAAAAGAGAAAGAAAAGCATGCCTAAAAAACGTTTAATTCGAATTGTGAGGTTGCAGAATTAATTGCATTGCGTTAAAAAAGCATTTTTTACAAAATTAACACTTACGAATCAACTTTGTTTTTACTACATCATCCATTTTTGGATTTTCAAAATATGCAAAAAAGAGAAAGAAAAGCATGCCTAAAAAACGTTTAATTCGAATTGTGAGGTTGCAGAATTAATTGCATTGCGTTAAAAAAGCATTTTTTACAAAATTAACACTTACGAATCAACTTTGTTTTTACTACATCATCCATTTTTGGATTTTCAAAATATGCAAAAAAGAGAAAGAAAAGCATGCCTAAAAAACGTTTAATTCGAATTGTGAGGTTGCAGAATTAATTGCATTGCGTTAAAAAAGCATTTTTTACAAAATTAACACTTACGAATCAACTTTGTTTTTACTACATCATCCATTTTTGGATTTTCAAAATATGCAAAGGAGAGAAAGAAAAGGATGCCTAAAAAACGTTTAATTCGAATTGTGAGGTTGCAGAATTAATTGCATTGCGTTAAAAAAGCATTTTTTACAAAATTAACACTTACGAATCAACTTTGTTTTTACTACATCATCCATTTTTGGATTTTCAAAATATGCAAAAAAGAGAAAGAAAAGCATGCCTAAAAAACGTTTAATTCGAATTGTGAGGTTGCAGAATTAATTGCATTGCGTTAAAAAAGCATTTTTTACAAAATTAACACTTACGAATCAACTTTGTTTTTACTACATCATCCATTTTTGGATTTTCAAAATATGCAAAAAAGAGAAAGAAAAGCATGCCTAAAAAACGTTTAATTCGAATTGTGAGGTTGCAGAATTAATTGCATTGCGTTAAAAAAGCATTTTTTACAAAATTAACACTTACGAATCAACTTTGTTTTTACTACATCATCCATTTTTGGATTTTCAAAATATGCAAAAAAGAGAAAGAAAAGCATGCCTAAAAAACGTTTAATTCGAATTGTGAGGTTGCAGAATTAATTGCATTGCGTTAAAAAAGCATTTTTTACAAAATTAACACTTACGAATCAACTTTGTTTTTACTACATCATCCATTTTTGGATTTTCAAAATATGCAAAAAAGAGAAAGAAAAGCATGCCTAAAAAACGTTTAATTCGAATTGTGAGGTTGCAGAATTAATTGCATTGCGTTAAAAAAGCATTTTTTACAAAATTAACACTTACGAATCAACTTTGTTTTTACTACATCATCCATTTTTGGATTTTCAAAATATGCAAAAAAGAGAAAGAAAAGGATGCCTAAAAAACGTTTAATTCGAATTGTGAGGTTGCAGAATTAATTGCATTGCGTTAAAAAAGCATTTTTTACAAAATTAACACTTACGAATCAACTTTGTTTTTACTACATCATCCATTTTTGGATTTTCAAAATATGCAAAAAAGAGAAAGAAAAGCATGCCTAAAAAACGTTTAATTCGAATTGTGAGGTTGCAGAATTAATTGCATTGCGTTAAAAAAGCATTTTTTACAAAATTAACACTTACGAATCAACTTTGTTTTTACTACATCATCCATTTTTGGATTTTCAAAATATGCAAAAAAGAGAAAGAAAAGCATGCCTAAAAAACGTTTAATTCGAATTGTGAGGTTGCAGAATTAATTGCATTGCGTTAAAAAAGCATTTTTTACAAAATTAACACTTACGAATCAACTTTGTTTTTACTACATCATCCATTTTTGGATTTTCAAAATATGCAAAAAAGAGAAAGAAAAGCATGCCTAAAAAACGTTTAATTCGAATTGTGAGATTGCAGTATTAATTGCATTGCGTTAAAAAAGCATTTTTTACAAAATTAACACTTACGAATCAACTTTGTTTTTACTACATCATCCATTTTTGGATTTTCAAAATATGCAAAAAAGAGAAAGAAAAGCATGCCTAAAAAACGTTTAATTCGAATTGTGAGGTTGCAGAATTAATTGCATTGCGTTAAAAAAGCATTTTTTACAAAATTAACACTTACGAATCAACTTTGTTTTTACTACATCATCCATTTTTGGATTTTCAAAATATGCAAAAAAGAGAAAGAAAAGCATGCCTAAAAAACGTTTAATTCTAATTGTGAGGTTGCAGAATTAATTGCATTGCGTTAAAAAAGCATTTTTTACAAAATTAACACTTACGAATCAACTTTGTTTTTACTACATCATCCATTTTTGGATTTTCAAAATATGCAAAAAAGAGAAAGAAAAGCATGCCTAAAAAACGTTTAATTCGAATTGTGAGGTTGCAGAATTAATTGCATTGCGTTAAAAAAGCATTTTTTACAAAATTAACAATTACGAATTAACTTTGTTTTTACTACATTTTCCATTTTTGGATTTTTAAAATATGCAAAATAGAGAAAGAAAAGGATGCTCAACAAACGTTTAATTCGAATTGTGAGGTTGCAGAATTAATTGCATTGCGTTAAAAAAGCATTTTTTACAAAATTAACACTTACGAATCAACTTTGTTTTTACTACATCATCCATTTTTGGATTTTCAAAATATGCAAAAAAGAGAAAGAAAAGCATGCCTAAAAACGTTTAATTCTAATTGTGAGGTTGCATAATTAATTGCATTGCGTTAAAAAAGCATTTTTTACAAAATTAACACTTACGAATCAACTTTGTTTTTACTACATCATCCATTTTTGGATTTTCAAAATATGCAAAAAAGAGAAAGAAAAGCATGCCTAAAAAACGTTTAATTCTAATTGTGAGGTTGCAGAATTAATTGCATTGCGTTAAAAAAGCATTTTTTACAAAATTAACACTTACGAATCAACTTTGTTTTTACTACATCATCCATTTTTGGATTTTCAAAATATGCAAAAAAGAGAAAGAAAAGCATGCCTAAAAAACGTTTAATTCGAATTGTGAGGTTGCAGAATTAATTGCATTGCGTTAAAAAAGCATTTTTTACAAAATTAACACTTACGAATCAACTTTGTTTTTACTACATCATCCATTTTTGGATTTTCAAAATATGCAAAGGAGAGAAAGAAAAGGATGCCTAAAAAACGTTTAATTCGAATTGTGAAGTTGCAGAATTAATTGCATTGCGTTAAAAAAGCATTTTTTACAAAATTAACACTTACGAATCAACTTTGTTTTTACTACATCATCCATTTTTGGATTTTCAAAATATGCAAAAAAGAGAAAGAAAAGCATGCCTAAAAAACGTTTAATTCGAATTGTGAGGTTGCAGAATTAATTGCATTGCGTTAAAAAAGCATTTTTTACAAAATTAACACTTACGAATCAACTTTGTTTTTACTACATCATCCATTTTTGGATTTTCAAAATATGCAAAAAAGAGAAAGAAAAGCATGCCTAAAAAACGTTTAATTCGAATTGTGAGGTTGCAGAATTAATTGCATTGCGTTAAAAAAGCATTTTTTACAAAATTAACAATTACGAATTAACTTTGTTTTTACTACATTTTCCATTTTTGGATTTTTAAAATATGCAAAATAGAGAAAGAAAAGGATGCTCAACAAACGTTTAATTCGAATTGTGAGGTTGCAGAATTAATTGCATTGCGTTAAAAAAGCATTTTTTACAAAATTAACACTTACGAATCAACTTTGTTTTTACTACATCATCCATTTTTGGATTTTCAAAATATGCAAAAAAGAGAAAGAAAAGCATGCCTAAAAAACGTTTAATTCGAATTGTGAGGTTGCAGAATTAATTGCATTGCGTTAAAAAAGCATTTTTTACAAAATTAACACTTACGAATCAACTTTGTTTTTACTACATCATCCATTTTTGGATTTTTAAAATATGCAAAAAAGAGAAAGAAAAGCATGCCTAAAAAACGTTTAATTCGAATTGTGAGGTTGCAGAATTAATTGCATTGCGTTAAAAAAGCATTTTTTACAAAATTAACACTTACGAATCAACTTTGTTTTTACTACATCATCCATTTTTGGATTTTCA
Source organism: Panagrolaimus sp. PS1159 (assembly GCA_963922195.1). Taxonomy (NCBI): domain Eukaryota; kingdom Metazoa; phylum Nematoda; class Chromadorea; order Rhabditida; family Panagrolaimidae; genus Panagrolaimus; species Panagrolaimus sp. PS1159. The sequence goes on from CAWUHW010000060.1 coordinate 12,482, forward strand.
AAATATGCAAAGGAGAGAAAGAAAAGCATGCCTAAAAAACGTTTAATTCGAATTGTGAGGTTGCAGAATTAATTGCATTGCGTTAAAAAAGCATTTTTTACAAAATTAACACTTACGAATCAACTTTGTTTTTACTACATCATCCATTTTTGGATTTTCAAAATATGCAAAGGAGAGAAAGAAAAGCATGCCTAAAAAACGTTTAATTCGAATTGTGAGGTTGCAGAATTAATTGCATTGCGTTAAAAAAGCATTTTTTACAAAATTAACACTTACGAATCAACTTTGTTTTTACTACATCATCCATCTTTGGATTTTCAAAATATGCAAAGGAGAGAAAGAAAAGGATGCCTCAAAAACGTTTAATTCGAATTGTGAGGTTGCAGAATTAATTGCATTGCGTTAAAAAAGCATTTTTTACAAAATTAACACTTACGAATCAACTTTGTTTTTACTACATCATCCATTTTTGGATTTTCAAAATATGCAAAAAAGAGAAAGAAAAGGATGCCTAAAAAACGTTTAATTCGAATTGTGAGATTGCAGTATTAATTGCAATGCGTTAAAAAAGCATTTTTTACAAAATTAACACTTACGAATCAACTTTGTTTTTACTACATCATCCATTTTTGGATTTTCAAAATATGCAAAAAAGAGAAAGAAAAGGATGCCTAAAAAACGTTTAATTCGAATTGTGAGGTTGCAGAATTAATTGCATTGCGTTAAAAAAGCATTTTTTACAAAATTAACACTTACGAATCAACTTTGTTTTTACTACATCATCCATTATTGGATTTTCAAAATATGCAAAAAAGAGAAAGAAAAGGATGCCTAAAAAACGTTTAATTCGAATTGTGAGGTTGCAGAATTAATTGCAATGCGTTAAAAAAGCATTTTTTACAAAATTAACACTTACGAATCAACTTTGTTTTTACTACATCATCCATTTTTGGATTTTCAAAATATGCAAAGGAGAGAAAGAAAGGGATGCCTAAAAAACGTTTAATTCGAATTGTGAGGTTGCAGAATTAATTGCATTGCGTTAAAAAAGCATTTTTTACAAAATTAACACTTACGAATCAACTTTGTTTTTACTACATCATCCATTTTTGGATTTTCAAAATATGCAAAAAAGAGAAAGAAAAGGATGCCTAAAAAACGTTTAATTCGAATTGTGAGGTTGCAGAATTAATTGCATTGCGTTAAAAAAGCATTTTTTACAAAATTAACACTTACGAATCAACTTTGTTTTTACTACATCATCCATTATTGGATTTTCAAAATATGCAAAAAAGAGAAAGAAAAGGATGCCTAAAAAACGTTTAATTCGAATTGTGAGGTTGCAGAATTAATTGCAATGCGTTAAAAAAGCATTTTTTACAAAATTAACACTTACGAATCAACTTTGTTTTTACTACATCATCCATTTTTGGATTTTCGAAATATGCAAAGGAGAGAAAGAAAGGGATGCCTAAAAAACGTTTAATTCGAATTGTGAGGTTGCAGAATTAATTGCATTGCGTTAAAAAAGCATTTTTTACAAAATTAACACTTACGAATCAACTTTGTTTTTACTACATCATCCATTTTTGGATTTTCAAAATATGCAAAGGAGAGAAAGAAAAGCATGCCTAAAAAACGTTTAATTCGAATTGTGAGGTTGCAGAATTAATTGCATTGCGTTAAAAAAGCATTTTTTACAAAATTAACACTTACGAATCAACTTTGTTTTTACTACATCATCCATCTTTGGATTTTCAAAATATGCAAAGGAGAGAAAGAAAAGGATGCCTCAAAAACGTTTAATTCGAATTGTGAGGTTGCAGAATTAATTGCATTGCGTTAAAAAAGCATTTTTTACAAAATTAACACTTACGAATCAACTTTGTTTTTACTACATCATCCATTTTTGGATTTTCAAAATATGCAAAAAAGAGAAAGAAAAGGATGCCTAAAAAACGTTTAATTCGAATTGTGAGATTGCAGTATTAATTGCAATGCGTTAAAAAAGCATTTTTTACAAAATTAACACTTACGAATCAACTTTGTTTTTACTACATCATCCATTTTTGGATTTTCAAAATATGCAAAAAAGAGAAAGAAAAGGATGCCTAAAAAACGTTTAATTCGAATTGTGAGGTTGCAGAATTAATTGCATTGCGTTAAAAAAGCATTTTTTACAAAATTAACACTTACGAATCAACTTTGTTTTTACTACATCATCCATTATTGGATTTTCAAAATATGCAAAAAAGAGAAAGAAAAGGATGCCTAAAAAACGTTTAATTCGAATTGTGAGGTTGCAGAATTAATTGCAATGCGTTAAAAAAGCATTTTTTACAAAATTAACACTTACGAATCAACTTTGTTTTTACTACATCATCCATTTTTGGATTTTCAAAATATGCAAAGGAGAGAAAGAAAGGGATGCCTAAAAAACGTTTAATTCGAATTGTGAGGTTGCAGAATTAATTGCATTGCGTTAAAAAAGCATTTTTTACAAAATTAACACTTACGAATCAACTTTGTTTTTACTACATCATCCATTTTTGGATTTTCAAAATATGCAAAAAAGAGAAAGAAAAGGATGCCTAAAAAACGTTTAATTCGAATTGTGAGGTTGCAGAATTAATTGCATTGCGTTAAAAAAGCATTTTTTACAAAATTAACACTTACGAATCAACTTTGTTTTTACTACATCATCCATTATTGGATTTTCAAAATATGCAAAAAAGAGAAAGAAAAGGATGCCTAAAAAACGTTTAATTCGAATTGTGAGGTTGCAGAATTAATTGCAATGCGTTAAAAAAGCATTTTTTACAAAATTAACACTTACGAATCAACTTTGTTTTTACTACATCATCCATTTTTGGATTTTCAAAATATGCAAAGGAGAGAAAGAAAGGGATGCCTAAAAAACGTTTAATTCGAATTGTGAGGTTGCAGAATTAATTGCATTGCGTTAAAAAAGCATTTTTTACAAAATTAACACTTACGAATCAACTTTGTTTTTACTACATCATCCATTTTTGGATTTTCAAAATATGCAAAGGAGAGAAAGAAAAGCATGCCTAAAAAACGTTTAATTCGAATTGTGAGGTTGCAGAATTAATTGCAATGCGTTAAAAAAGCATTTTTTACAAAATTAACACTTACGAATCAACTTTGTTTTTACTACATCATCCATTTTTGGATTTTCAAAATATGCAAAGGAGAGAAAGAAAAGCATGCCTAAAAAACGTTTAATTCGAATTGTGAGGTTGCAGAATTAATTGCATTGCGTTAAAAAAGCATTTTTTACAAAATTAACATTTACGAATCAACTTTGTTTTTACTACATCATCCATCTTTGGATTTTCAAAATATGCAAAGGAGAGAAAGAAAAGGATGCCTCAAAAACGTTTAATTCGAATTGTGAGGTTGCAGAATTAATTGCATTGCGTTAAAAAAGCATTTTTTACAAAATTAACACTTACGAATCAACTTTGTTTTTACTACATCATCCATTTTTGGATTTTCAAAATATGCAAAGGAGAGAAAGAAAAGCATGCCTAAAAAACGTTTAATTCGAATTGTGAGGTTGCAGAATTAATTGCATTGCGTTAAAAAAGCATTTTTTACAAAATTAACACTTACGAATCAACTTTGTTTTTACTACATCATCCATCTTTGGATTTTCAAAATATGCAAAGGAGAGAAAGAAAAGGATGCCTCAAAAACGTTTAATTCGAATTGTGAGGTTGCAGAATTAATTGCATTGCGTTAAAAAAGCATTTTTTACAAAATTAACACTTACGAATCAACTTTGTTTTTACTACATCATCCATTTTTGGATTTTCAAAATATGCAAAAAAGAGAAAGAAAAGGATGCCTAAAAAACGTTTAATTCGAATTGTGAGATTGCAGTATTAATTGCAATGCGTTAAAAAAGCATTTTTTACAAAATTAACACTTACGAATCAACTTTGTTTTTACTACATCATCCATTTTTGGATTTTCAAAATATGCAAAAAAGAGAAAGAAAAGGATGCCTAAAAAACGTTTAATTCGAATTGTGAGGTTGCAGAATTAATTGCATTGCGTTAAAAAAGCATTTTTTACAAAATTAACACTTACGAATCAACTTTGTTTTTACTACATCATCCATTATTGGATTTTCAAAATATGCAAAAAAGAGAAAGAAAAGGATGCCTAAAAAACGTTTAATTCGAATTGTGAGGTTGCAGAATTAATTGCAATGCGTTAAAAAAGCATTTTTTACAAAATTAACACTTACGAATCAACTTTGTTTTTACTACATCATCCATTTTTGGATTTTCAAAATATGCAAAGGAGAGAAAGAAAGGGATGCCTAAAAAACGTTTAATTCGAATTGTGAGGTTGCAGAATTAATTGCATTGCGTTAAAAAAGCATTTTTTACAAAATTAACACTTACGAATCAACTTTGTTTTTACTACATCATCCATTTTTGGATTTTCAAAATATGCAAAGGAGAGAAAGAAAAGCATGCCTAAAAAACGTTTAATTCGAATTGTGAGGTTGCAGAATTAATTGCAATGCGTTAAAAAAGCATTTTTTACAAAATTAACACTTACGAATCAACTTTGTTTTTACTACATCATCCATTTTTGGATTTTCAAAATATGCTAAAAAGAGAAAGAAAAGCATGCCTAAAAAACGTTTAATTCGAATTGTGAGGTTGCAGAATTAATTGCATTGCGTTAAAAAAGCATTTTTTACAAAATTAACACTTACGAATCAACTGTGTTTTTACTACATCATCCATTTTTGGATTTTCAAAATATGCAAAAAAGAGAAAGAAAAGGATGCCTAAAAAACGTTTAATTCGAATTGTGAGGTTGCAGAATTAATTGCATTGCGTTAAAAAAGCATTTTTTACAAAATTAACACTTACGAATCAACTTTGTTTTTACTACATCATCCATTTTTGGATTTTCAGAATATGCAAAGGAGAGAAAGAAAGGGATGCCTAAAAAACGTTTAATTCGAATTGTGAGGTTGCAGAATTAATTGCATTGCGTTAAAAAAGCATTTTTTACAAAATTAACACTTACGAATCAACTTTGTTTTTACTACATCATCCATTTTTGGATTTTCAAAATATGCAAAAAAGAGAAAGAAAAGGATGCCTAAAAAACGTTTAATTCGAATTGTGAGATTGCAGTATTAATTGCATTGCGTTAAAAAAGCATTTTTTACAAAATTAACACTTACGAATCAACTGTGTTTTTACTACATCATCCATTTTTGGATTTTCAAAATATGCAAAAAAGAGAAAGAAAAGCATGCCTAAAAAACGTTTAATTCGAATTGTGAGGTTGCAGAATTAATTGCATTGCGTTAAAAAAGCATTTTTTACAAAATTAACACTTACGAATCAACTTTGTTTTTACTACATCATCCATTTTTGGATTTTCAAAATATGCAAAAAAGAGAAAGAAAAGGATGCCTAAAAAACGTTTAATTCGAATTGTGAGATTGCAGTATTAATTGCATTGCGTTAAAAAAGCATTTTTTACAAAATTAACACTTACGAATCAACTTTGTTTTTACTACATCATCCATTTTTGGATTTTCAAAATATGCAAAGGAGAGAAAGAAAGGGATGCCTAAAAAACGTTTAATTCGAATTGTGAGGTTGCAGAATTAATTGCATTGCGTTAAAAAAGCATTTTTTACAAAATTAACACTTACGAATCAACTTTGTTTTTACTACATCATCCATTTTTGGATTTTCAAAATATGCAAAAAAGAGAAAGAAAAGGATGCCTAAAAAACGTTTAATTCGAATTGTGAGATTGCAGTATTAATTGCATTGCGTTAAAAAAGCATTTTTTACAAAATTAACACTTACGAATCAACTTTGTTTTTACTACATCATCCATTTTTGGATTTTCAAAATATGCATAGGAGAGAAAGAAAGGGATGCCTAAAAAACGTTTAATTCGAATTGTGAGGTTGCAGAATTAATTGCATTGCGTTAAAAAAGCATTTTTTACAAAATTAACACTTACGAATCAACTTTGTTTTTACTACATCATCCATTTTTGGATTTTCAAAATATGCAAAAAAGAGAAAGAAAAGGATGCCTAAAAAACGTTTAATTCGAATTGTGAGATTGCAGTATTAATTGCATTGCGTTAAAAAAGCATTTTTTACAAAATTAACACTTACGAATCAACTGTGTTTTTACTACATCATCCATTTTTGGATTTTCAAAATATGCAAAAAAGAGAAAGAAAAGCATGCCTAAAAAACGTTTAATTCGAATTGTGAGGTTGCAGAATTAATTGCATTGCGTTAAAAAAGCATTTTTTACAAAATTAACACTTACGAATCAACTGTGTTTTTACTACATCATCCATTTTTGGATTTTCAAAATATGCAAAAAAGAGAAAGAAAAGGATGCCTAAAAAACGTTTAATTCGAATTGTGAGATTGCAGTATTAATTGCATTGCGTTAAAAAAGCATTTTTTACAAAATTAACACTTACGAATCAACTTTGTTTTTACTACATCATCCATTTTTGGATTTTCAAAATATGCAAAGGAGAGAAAGAAAGGGATGCCTAAAAAACGTTTAATTCGAATTGTGAGGTTGCAGAATTAATTGCATTGCGTTAAAAAAGCATTTTTTACAAAATTAACACTTACGAATCAACTTTGTTTTTACTACATCATCCATTTTTGGATTTTCAAAATATGCAAAGGAGAGAAAGAAAAGCATGCCTAAAAAACGTTTAATTCGAATTGTGAGGTTGCAGAATTAATTGCATTGCGTTAAAAAAGCATTTTTTACAAAATTAACACTTACGAATCAACTTTGTTTTTACTACATCATCCATTTTTGGATTTTCAAAATATGCAAAAAAGAGAAAGAAAAGCATGCCTAAAAAACGTTAAATTCGAATTGTGAGGTTGCAGAATTAATTGCATTGCGTTAAAAAAGCATTTTTTACAAAATTAACACTTACGAATCAACTTTGTTTTTACTACATCATCCATTTTTGGATTTTCAAAATATGCAAAAAAGAGAAAGAAAAGCATGCCTAAAAAACGTTTAATTCGAATTGTGAGGTTGCAGAATTAATTGCATTGCGTTAAAAAAGCATTTTTTACAAAATTAACACTTACGAATCAACTTTGTTTTTACTACATCATCCATTTTTGGATTTTCAAAATATGCAAAAAAGAGAAAGAAAAGCATGCCTAAAAAACGTTTAATTCGAATTGTGAGGTTGCAGAATTAATTGCATTGCGTTAAAAAAGCATTTTTTACAAAATTAACACTTACGAATCAACTTTGTTTTTACTACATCATCCATTTTTGGATTTTCAAAATATGCAAAGGAGAGAAAGAAAAGCATGCCTAAAAAACGTTTAATTCGAATTGTGAGGTTGCAGAATTAATTGCATTGCGTTAAAAAAGCATTTTTTACAAAATTAACACTTACGAATCAACTTTGTTTTTACTACATCATCCATTTTTGGATTTTCAAAATATGCAAAAAGAGAAAGAAAAGCATGCCTAAAAAACGTTTAATTCGAATTGTGAGGTTGCAGAATTAATTGCATTGCGTTAAAAAAGCATTTTTTACAAAATTAACACTTACGAATCAACTTTGTTTTTACTACATCATCCATTTTTGGATTTTCAAAATATGCAAAGGAGAGAAAGAAAAGCATGCCTAAAAAACGTTTAATTCGAATTGTGAGGTTGCAGAATTAATTGCATTGCGTTAAAAAAGCATTTTTTACAAAATTAACACTTACGAATCAACTTTGTTTTTACTACATCATCCATTTTTGGATTTTCAAAATATGCAAAGGAGAGAAAGAAAAGCATGCCTAAAAAACGTTTAATTCGAATTGTGAGGTTGCAGAATTAATTGCATTGCGTTAAAAAAGCATTTTTTACAAAATTAACACTTACGAATCAACTTTGTTTTTACTACATCATCCATTTTTGGATTTTCAAAATATGCAAAGGAGAGAAAGAAAAGCATGCCTAAAAAACGTTTAATTCGAATTGTGAGGTTGCAGAATTAATTGCATTGCGTTAAAAAAGCATTTTTTACAAAATTAACACTTACGAATCAACTTTGTTTTTACTACATCATCCATTTTTGGATTTTCAAAATATGCAAAAAAGAGAAAGAAAAGCATGCCTAAAAAACGTTAAATTCGAATTGTGAGGTTGCAGAATTAATTGCATTGCGTTAAAAAAGCATTTTTTACAAAATTAACACTTACGAATCAACTTTGTTTTTACTACATCATCCATTTTTGGATTTTCAAAATATGCAAAAAAGAGAAAGAAAAGCATGCCTAAAAAACGTTTAATTCGAATTGTGAGGTTGCAGAATTAATTGCATTGCGTTAAAAAAGCATTTTTTACAAAATTAACACTTACGAATCAACTTTGTTTTTACTACATCATCCATTTTTGGATTTTCAAAATATGCAAAAAAGAGAAAGAAAAGCATGCCTAAAAAACGTTTAATTCGAATTGTGAGGTTGCAGAATTAATTGCATTGCGTTAAAAAAGCATTTTTTACAGAATTAACATTTACGAATCAACTTTGTTTTTACTACATCATCCATTTTTGGATTTTCAAAATATGCAAAAAAGAGAAAGAAAAGCATGCCTAAAAAACGTTTAATTCGAATTGTGAGGTTGCAGAATTAATTGCATTGCGTTAAAAAAGCATTTTTTACAAAATTAACACTTACGAATCAACTTTGTTTTTACTACATCATCCATTTTTGGATTTTCAAAATATGCAAAAAAGAGAAAGAAAAGCATGCCTAAAAAACGTTTAATTCGAATTGTGAGGTTGCAGAATTAATTGCATTGCGTTAAAAAAGCATTTTTTACAAAATTAACACTTACGAATCAACTTTGTTTTTACTACATCATCCATTTTTGGATTTTCAAAATATGCAAAAAAGAGAAAGAAAAGCATGCCTAAAAAACGTTTAATTCGAATTGTGAGGTTGCAGAATTAATTGCATTGCGTTAAAAAAGCATTTTTTACAGAATTAACATTTACGAATCAACTTTGTTTTTACTACATCATCCATTTTTGGATTTTCAAAATATGCAAAGGAGAGAAAGAAAAGGATGCCTAAAAAACGTTTAATTCGAATTGTGAGGTTGCAGAATTAATTGCATTGCGTTAAAAAAGCATTTTTTACAAAATTAACACTTACGAATCAACTTTGTTTTTACTACATCATCCATTTTTGGATTTTCAAAATATGCAAAGGAGAGAAAGAAAAGCATGCCTAAAAAACGTTTAATTCGAATTGTGAGGTTGCAGAATTAATTGCATTGCGTTAAAAAAGCATTTTTTACAAAATTAACACTTACGAATCAACTTTGTTTTTACTACATCATCCATTTTTGGATTTTCAAAATATGCAAAAAAGAGAAAGAAAAGCATGCCTAAAAAACGTTTAATTCGAATTGTGAGGTTGCAGAATTAATTGCATTGCGTTAAAAAAGCATTTTTTACAAAATTAACACTTACGAATCAACTTTGTTTTTACTACATCATCCATTTTTGGATTTTCAAAATATGCAAAAAAGAGAAAGAAAAGCATGCCTAAAAAACGTTTAATTCGAATTGTGAGGTTGCAGAATTAATTGCATTGCGTTAAAAAAGCATTTTTTACAAAATTAACACTTACGAATCAACTTTGTTTTTACTACATCATCCATTTTTGGATTTTCAAAATATGCAAAAAAGAGAAAGAAAAGCATGCCTAAAAAACGTTTAATTCGAATTGTGAGGTTGCAGAATTAATTGCATTGCGTTAAAAAAGCATTTTTTACAAAATTAACACTTACGAATCAACTTTGTTTTTACTACATCATCCATTTTTGGATTTTCAAAATATGCAAAAAAGAGAAAGAAAAGCATGCCTAAAAAACGTTTAATTCGAATTGTGAGGTTGCAGAATTAATTGCATTGCGTTAAAAAAGCATTTTTTACAAAATTAACACTTACGAATCAACTTTGTTTTTACTACATCATCCATTTTTGGATTTTCAAAATATGCAAAAAAGAGAAAGAAAAGCATGCCTAAAAAACGTTTAATTCGAATTGTGAGGTTGCAGAATTAATTGCATTGCGTTAAAAAAGCATTTTTTACAAAATTAACACTTACGAATCAACTTTGTTTTTACTACATCATCCATTTTTGGATTTTCAAAATATGCAAAAAAGAGAAAGAAAAGCATGCCTAAAAAACGTTTAATTCGAATTGTGAGGTTGCAGAATTAATTGCATTGCGTTAAAAAAGCATTTTTTACAAAATTAACATTTACGAATCAACTTTGTTTTTACTACATCATCCATTTTTGGATTTTCAAAATATGCAAAAAAGAGAAAGAAAAGCATGCCTAAAAAACGTTTAATTCGAATTGTGAGGTTGCAGAATTAATTGCATTGCGTTAAAAAAGCATTTTTTACAAAATTAACACTTACGAATCAACTTTGTTTTTACTACATCATCCATTTTTGGATTTTCAAAATATGCAAAAAAGAGAAAGAAAAGCATGCCTAAAAAACGTTTAATTCGAATTGTGAGGTTGCAGAATTAATTGCATTGCGTTAAAAAAGCATTTTTTACAAAATTAACATTTACGAATCAACTTTGTTTTTACTACATCATCCATTTTTGGATTTTCAAAATATGCAAAAAAGAGAAAGAAAAGCATGCCTAAAAAACGTTTAATTCGAATTGTGAGGTTGCAGAATTAATTGCATTGCGTTAAAAAAGCATTTTTTACAAAATTAACATTTACGAATCAACTTTGTTTTTACTACATCATCCATTTTTGGATTTTCAAAATATGCAAAGAGAGAAAGAAAAGGATGCCTAAAAAACGTTTAATTCGAATTGTGAGGTTGCAGAATTAATTGCATTGCGTTAAAAAAGCATTTTTTACAAAATTAACATTTACGAATCAACTTTGTTTTTACTACATCATCCATTTTTGGATTTTCAAAATATGCAAAAAAGAGAAAGAAAAGCATGCCTAAAAAACGTTTAATTCGAATTGTGAGGTTGCAGAATTAATTGCATTGCGTTAAAAAAGCATTTTTTACAAAATTAACACTTACGAATCAACTTTGTTTTTACTACATCATCCATTTTTGGATTTTCAAAATATGCAAAAAAGAGAAAGAAAAGCATGCCTAAAAAACGTTTAATTCGAATTGTGAGGTTGCAGAATTAATTGCATTGCGTTAAAAAAGCATTTTTTACAAAATTAACACTTACGAATCAACTTTGTTTTTACTACATCATCCATTTTTGGATTTTCAAAATATGCAAAAAAGAGAAAGAAAAGCATGCCTAAAAAACGTTTAATTCGAATTGTGAGGTTGCAGAATTAATTGCATTGCGTTAAAAAAGCCTTTTTTACAAAATTAACACTTACGAATCAACTTTGTTTTTACTACATCATCCATTTTTGGATTTTCAAAATATGCAAAAAAGAGAAAGAAAAGCATGCCTAAAAAACGTTTAATTCGAATTGTGAGGTTACAGAATTAATTGCATTGCGTTAAAAAAGCATTTTTTACAAAATTAACACTTACGAATCAACTTTGTTTTTACTACATCATCCATTTTTGGATTTTCAAAATATGCAAAAAAGAGAAAGAAAAGCATGCCTAAAAAACGTTTAATTCGAATTGTGAGGTTGCAGAATTAATTGCATTGCGTTAAAAAAGCATTTTTTACAAAATTAACACTTACGAATCAACTTTGTTTTTACTACATCATCCATTTTTGGATTTTCAAAATATGCAAAAAAGAGAAAGAAAAGCATGCCTAAAAAACGTTTAATTCGAATTGTGAGGTTGCAGAATTAATTGCATTGCGTTAAAAAAGCATTTTTTACAAAATTAACACTTACGAATCAACTTTGTTTTTACTACATCATCCATTTTTGGATTTTCAAAATATGCAAAAAAGAGAAAGAAAAGGATGCCTAAAAAACGTTTAATTCGAGTACTCTGCGTTGATACCACTGCTTTTTTAACGCAATGCAATTAATTCTGCAACCTCACAATTCGAATTAAACGTTTTTTAGGCATCCTTTTCTTTCTCTTTTTTGCATATTTTGAAAATCCAAAAATGGATGATGTAGTAAAAACAAAGTTGATTCGTAAGTGTTAATTTTGTAAAAAATGCTTTTTTAACGCAATGCAATTAATTCTGCAACCTCACAATTCGAATTAAACGTTTTTTAGGCATCCTTTTCTTTCTCTTTTTTGCATATTTTGAAAATCCAAAAATGGATGATGTAGTAAAAACAAAGTTGATTCGTAAGTGTTAATTTTGTAAAAAATGCTTTTTTAACGCAATGCAATTAATTCTGCAACCTCACAATTCGAATTAAACGTTTTTTAGGCATCCTTTTCTTTCTCTTTTTTGCATATTTTGAAAATCCAAAAATGGATGATGTAGTAAAAACAAAGTTGATTCGTAAGTGTTAACTTTGTAAAAATTGCTTTTTTAACGCAATGCAATTAATTCTGCAACCTCACAGTTCGAATTAAACGTTTTTTAGGCATCCTTTTCTTTCTCTTTTTTGCATATTTTGAAAATCCAAAAATGGATGATGTAGTAAAAACAAAGTTGATTCGTAAGTGTTAATTTTGTAAAAAATGCTTTTTTAACGCAATGCAATTAATTCTGCAACCTCACAATTCGAATTAAACGTTTTTAGGCATCCTTTTCTTTCTCTTTTTTGCATATTTTGAAAATCCAAAAATGGATGATGTAGTAAAAACAAAGTTGATTCGTAAGTGTTAATTTTGTAAAAAATGCTTTTTTAACGCAATGCAATTAATTCTGCAACCTCACAATTCGAATTAAACGTTTTTTAGGCATGCTTTTCTTTCTCTTTTTTGCATATTTTGAAAATCCAAAAATGGATGATGTAGTAAAAACAAAGTTGATTCGTAAGTGTTAATTTTGTAAAGCAGTGGTATCAACGCAGAGTACTTTCTGCAACCTCACAATTCGAATTAAACGTTTTTTAGGCATCCTTTTCTTTCTCTTTTTTGCATATTTTGAAAATCCAAAAATGATGATGTAGTAAAAACAAAGTTGATTCGTAAGTGTTAATTTTTGTAAAAAAATGCTTTTTTAACGCAATGCAATTAATTCTGCAACCTCACAATTCGAATTAAACGTTTTTTAGGCATGCTTTTCTTTCTCTTTTTTGCATATTTTGAAAATCCAAAAATGGATGATGTAGTAAAAACAAAGTTGATTCGTAAGTGTTAATTTTGTAAAAAATGCTTTTTTAACGCAATGCAATTAAATTCTGCAACCTCACAATTCGAATTAAACGTTTTTTAGGCATGCTTTTCTTTCTCTTTTTTGCATATTTTGAAAATCCAAAAAATGGATGATGTAGTAAAAACAAAGTTGATTCGTAAGTGTTAATTTTGTAAAAAAATGCTTTTTTAACGCAATGCAATTAATTCTGCAACCTCACAATTCGAATTAAACGTTTTTTTAGGCATCCTTTTCTTTCTCTTTTTTGCATATTTTGAAAATCCAAAAATGGATGATGTAGTAAAAACAAAGTTGATTCGTAAGTGTTAATTTTGTAAAAAATGCTTTTTTAACGCAATGCAATTAATTCTGCAACCTCACAATTCGAATTAAACGTTTTTTAGGCATCCTTTTCTTTCTCTTTTTTGCATATTTTGAAAATCCAAAAATGGATGATGTAGTAAAAACAAAGTTGATTCGTAAGTGTTAATTTTGTAAAAAATGCTTTTTTTAACGCAATGCAATTAATTCTGCAACCTCACAATTCGAATTAAACGTTTTTTAGGCATGCTTTTCTTTCTCTTTTTTGCATATTTTGAAAATCCAAAAATGGATGATGTAGTAAAAACAAAGTTGATTCGTAAGTGTTAATTTTGTAAAAAATGCTTTTTTAACGCAATGCAATTAATTCTGCAACCTCACAATTCGAATTAAACGTTTTTTAGGCATGCTTTTCTTTCTCTTTTTTGCATATTTTGAAAATCCAAAAATGGATGATGTAGTAAAAACAAAGTTGATTCGTAAGTGTTAACTTTGTAAAAAATTGCTTTTTTAACGCAATGCAATTAATTCTGCAACCTCACAATTCGAATTAAACCAGCTGGTATCAACGCAGAGTACTTTTCTCTTTTTTGCATATTTTGAAAATCCAAAATGGATGATGTAGTAAAACAAAGTTGATTCGTAAGTGTTAATTTTGTAAAAAATGCTTTTTTAACGCAATGCAATTAATTCTGCAACCTCACAATTCGAATTAACGTTTTTTAGGCATGCTTTTCTTTCTCTTTTTTGCATATTTTGAAAATCCAAAAATGGATGATGTAGTAAAAACAAAGTTGATTCGTAAGTGTTAATTTTGTAAAAAAATGCTTTTTTAACGCAATGCAATTAATTCTGCAACCTCACAATTCGAATTAAACGTTTTTTAGGCATGCTTTTCTTTCTCTCCTTTGCATATTTTGAAAATCCAAAAATGGATGATGTAGTAAAAACAAAGTTGATTCGTAAGTGTTAATTTTGTAAAAAATGCTTTTTTAACGCAATGCAATTAATTCTGCAACCTCACAATTCGAATTAAACGTTTTTTAGGCATGCTTTTCTTTCTCTCCTTTGCATATTTTGAAAATCCAAAAATGGATGATGTAGTAAAAACAAAGTTGATTCGTAAGTGTTAATTTTGTAAAAAATGCTTTTTTAACGCAATGCAATTAATTCTGCAACCTCACAATTCGAATTAAACGTTTTTTAGGCATCCTTTTCTTTCTCTTTTTTGCATATTTTGAAAATCCAAAAATGGATGATGTAGTAAAAACAAAGTTGATTCGTAAGTGTTAATTTTGTAAAAAATGCTTTTTTAACGCAATGCAATTAATTCTGCAACCTCACAATTCGAATTAAACGTTTTTTAGGCATCCTTTTCTTTCTCTTTTTTGCATATTTTGAAAATCCAAAAATGGATGATGTAGTAAAAACAAAGTTGATTCGTAAGTGTTAATTTTGTATGCTTTTTTAACGCAATGCAATTAATTCTGCAACCTCACAATTCGAATTAAACGTTTTTTAGGCATCCTTTTCTTTCTCTTTTTTGCATATTTTGAAAATCCAAAAATGGATGATGTAGTAAAAACAAAGTTGATTCGTAAGTGTTAATTTTGTAAAAAATGCTTTTTTAACGCAATGCAATTAATTCTGCAACCTCACAATTCGAATTAAACGTTTTTTAGGCATGCTTTTCTTTCTCTTTTTTGCATATTTTGAAAATCCAAAAATGGATGATGTAGTAAAAACAAAGTTGATTCGTAAGTGTTAATTTTGTAAAAAATGCTTTTTTAACGCAATGCAATTAATTCTGCAACCTCACAATTCGAATTAAACGTTTTTTAGGCATCCTTTTCTTTCTCTTTTTTGCATATTTTGAAAATCCAAAAATGGATGATGTAGTAAAAACAAAGTTGATTCGTAAGTGTTAATTTTGTAAAAAATGCTTTTTTAACGCAATGCAATTAATTCTGCAACCTCACAATTCGAATTAAACGTTTTTTAGGCATCCTTTTCTTTCTCTTTTTTGCATATTTTGAAAATCCAAAAATGGATGATGTAGTAAAAACAAAGTTGATTCGTAAGTGTTAATTTTGTAAAAAATGCTTTTTTAACGCAATGCAATTAATTCTGCAACCTCACAATTCGAATTAAACGTTTTTTAGGCATGCTTTTCTTTCTCTTTTTTGCATATTTTGAAAATCCAAAAATGGATGATGTAGTAAAAACAAAGTTGATTCGTAAGTGTTAATTTTGTAAAAAATGCTTTTTTAACGCAATGCAATTAATTCTGCAACCTCACAATTCGAATTAAACGTTTTTTAGGCATGCTTTTCTTTCTCTTTTTTGCATATTTTGAAAATCCAAAAATGGATGATGTAGTAAAAACAAAGTTGATTCGTAAGTGTTAACTTTGTAAAAATTGCTTTTTTAACGCAATGCAATTAATTCTGCAACCTCACAGTTCGAATTAAACGTTTTTTAGGCATCCTTTTCTTTCTCTTTTTTGCATATTTTGAAAATCCAAAAATGGATGATGTAGTAAAAACAAAGTTGATTCGTAAGTGTTAATTTTGTAAAAAATGCTTTTTTAACGCAATGCAATTAATTCTGCAACCTCACAATTCGAATTAAACGTTTTTTAGGCATGCTTTTCTTTCTCTTTTTTGCATATTTTGAAAATCCAAAAATGGATGATGTAGTAAAAACAAAGTTGATTCGTAAGTGTTAATTTTGTAAAAAATGCTTTTTTAACGCAATGCAATTAATTCTGCAACCTCACAATTCGAATTAAACGTTTTTTAGGCATGCTTTTCTTTCTCTTTTTTGCATATTTTGAAAATCCAAAAATGGATGATGTAGTAAAAACAAAGTTGATTCGTAAGTGTTAATTTTGTAAAAAATGCTTTTTTAACGCAATGCAATTAATTCTGCAACCTCACAATTCGAATTAAACGTTTTTTAGGCATCCTTTTCTTTCTCTTTTTTGCATATTTTGAAAATCCAAAAATGGATGATGTAGTAAAAACAAAGTTGATTCGTAAGTGTTAATTTTGTAAAAAATGCTTTTTTAACGCAATGCAATTAATTCTGCAACCTCACAATTCGAATTAAACGTTTTTTAGGCATGCTTTTCTTTCTCTTTTTTGCATATTTTGAAAATCCAAAAATGGATGATGTAGTAAAAACAAAGTTGATTCGTAAGTGTTAATTTTGTAAAAAATGCTTTTTTAACGCAATGCAATTAATTCTGCAACCTCACAATTCGAATTAAACGTTTTTTAGGCATGCTTTTCTTTCTCTTTTTTGCATATTTTGAAAATCCAAAAATGGATGATGTAGTAAAAACAAAGTTGATTCGTAAGTGTTAATTTTGTAAAAAATGCTTTTTTAACGCAATGAAATTAATTCTGCAACCTCACAATTCGAATTAAACGTTTTTTAGGCATCCTTTTCTTTCTCTATTTTGCATATTTTAAAAATCCAAAAATGGACAATGTAGTAAAAACAAAGTTGATTTGTAAGTGTTAATTTTGTAAAAAATGCTTTTTTAACGCAATGCAATTAATTCTGCAACCTCACAATTCGAATTAAACGTTTTTTAGGCATGCTTTTCTTTCTCTTTTTTGCATATTTTGAAAATCCAAAAATGGATGATGTAGTAAAAACAAAGCTGATTCGTAAGTGTTAATTTTGTAAAAAATGCTTTTTTAACGCAATGCAATTAATTCTGCAACCTCACAATTCGAATTAAACGTTTTTTAGGCATCCTTTTCTTTCTCTATTTTGCATATTTTAAAAATCCAAAAATGGACAATGTAGTAAAAACAAAGTTAATTCGTAATTGCTAATTTTGTAAAAAATGCTTTTTTAACGCAATGCAATTAATTCTGCAACCTCACAATTCGAATTAAACGTTTTTTGAGCATGCTTTTCTTTCTCTTTTTTGCATATTTTGAAAATCCAAAAATGGATGATGTAGTAAAAACAAAGTTGATTTGTAAGTGTTAATTTTGTAAAAAATGCTTTTTTAACGCAATGCAATTAATTCTGCAACCTCACAATTCGAATTAAACGTTTTTTAGGCATGCTTTTCTTTCTCTTTTTTGCATATTTTGAAAATCCAAAAATGGATGATGTAGTAAAAACAAAGTTGATTCGTAAGTGTTAATTTTGTAAAAAATGCTTTTTTAACGCAATGCAATTAATTCTGCAACCTCACAATTCGAATTAAACGTTTTTTAGGCATGCTTTTCTTTCTCTTTTTTGCATATTTTGAAAATCCAAAAATGGATGATGTAGTAAAAACAAAGTTGATTCGTAAGTGTTAATTTTGTAAAAAATGCTTTTTTAACGCAATGAAATTAATTCTGCAACCTCACAATTCGAATTAAACGTTTTTTAGGCATCCTTTTCTTTCTCTATTTTGCATATTTTAAAAATCCAAAAATGGACAATGTAGTAAAAACAAAGTTAATTCGTAATTGCTAATTTTGTAAAAAATGCTTTTTTAACGCAATGCAATTAATTCTGCAACCTCACAATTCGAATTAAACGTTTTTTGAGCATGCTTTTCTTTCTCTTTTTTGCATATTTTGAAAATCCAAAAATGGATGATGTAGTAAAAACAAAGTTGATTTGTAAGTGTTAATTTTGTAAAAAATGCTTTTTTAACGCAATGCAATTAATTCTGCAACCTCACAATTCGAATTAAACGTTTTTTAGGCATGCTTTTCTTTCTCTTTTTTGCATATTTTGAAAATCCAAAAATGGATGATGTAGTAAAAACAAAGTTGATTCGTAAGTGTTAATTTTGTAAAAAATGCTTTTTTAACGCAATGCAATTAATTCTGCAACCTCACAATTCGAATTAAACGTTTTTTAGGCATGCTTTTCTTTCTCTTTTTTGCATATTTTGAAAATCCAAAAATGGATGATGTAGTAAAAACAAAGTTGATTTGTAAGTGTTAATTTTGTAAAAAATGCTTTTTTAACGCAATGCAATTAATTCTGCAACCTCACAATTCGAATTAAACGTTTTTTAGGCATGCTTTTCTTTCTCTTTTTTGCATATTTTGAAAATCCAAAAATGGATGATGTAGTAAAAACAAAGTTGATTCGTAAGTGTTAATTTTGTAAAAAATGCTTTTTTAACGCAATGCAATTAATTCTGCAACCTCACAATTCGAATTAAACGTTTTTTAGGCATGCTTTTCTTTCTCTTTTTTGCATATTTTGAAAATCCAAAAATGGATGATGTAGTAAAAACAAAGTTGATTCGTAAGTGTTAATTTTGTAAAAAATGCTTTTTTAACGCAATGCAATTAATTCTGCAACCTTACAATTCGAATTAAACGTTTTTTAGGCATGCTTTTCTTTCTCTTTTTTGCATATTTTGAAAATCCAAAAATGGATGATGTAGTAAAAACAAAGTTGATTCGTAAGTGTTAATTTTGTAAAAAATGCTTTTTTAACGCAATGCAATTAATTCTGCAACCTCACAATTCGAATTAAACGTTTTTTAGGCATCCTTTTCTTTCTCTTTTTTGCATATTTTGAAAATCCAAAAATGGATGATGTAGTAAAAACAAAGTTGATTCGTAAGTGTTAATTTTGTAAAAAATGCTTTTTTAACGCAATGCAATTAATTCTGCAACCTCACAATTCGAATTAAACGTTTTTTAGGCATGCTTTTCTTTCTCTTTTTTGCATATTTTGAAAATCCAAAAATGGATGATGTAGTAAAAACAAAGTTGATTCGTAAGTGTTAATTTTGTAAAAAATGCTTTTTTAACGCAATGCAATTAATTCTGCAACCTCACAATTCGAATTAAACGTTTTTTAGGCATCCTTTTCTTTCTCTATTTTGCATATTTTAAAAATCCAAAAATGGACAATGTAGTAAAAACAAAGTTAATTCGTAATTGCTAATTTTGTAAAAAATGCTTTTTTAACGCAATGCAATTAATTCTGCAACCTCACAATTCGAATTAAACGTTTTTTGAGCATGCTTTTCTTTCTCTTTTTTGCATATTTTGAAAATCCAAAAATGGATGATGTAGTAAAAACAAAGTTGATTTGTAAGTGTTAATTTTGTAAAAAATGCTTTTTTAACGCAATGCAATTAATTCTGCAACCTCACAATTCGAATTAAACGTTTTTTAGGCATCCTTTTCTTTCTCTTTTTTGCATATTTTGAAAATCCAAAAATGGATGATGTAGTAAAAACAAAGTTGATTCGTAAGTGTTAATTTTGTAAAAAATGCTTTTTTAACGCAATGCAATTAATTCTGCAACCTCACAATTCGAATTAAACGTTTTTTAGGCATGCTTTTCTTTCTCTTTTTTGCATATTTTGAAAATCCAAAAATGGATGATGTAGTAAAAACAAAGTTGATTCGTAAGTGTTAATTTTGTAAAAAATGCTTTTTTAACGCAATGCAATTAATTCTGCAACCTCACAATTCGAATTAAACGTTTTTTAGGCATCCTTTTCTTTCTCTTTTTTGCATATTTTGAAAATCCAAAAATGGATGATGTAGTAAAAACAAAGTTGATTAGTAAGTGTTAATTTTGTAAAAAATGCTTTTTTAACGCAATGAAATTAATTCTGCAACCTCACAATTCGAATTAAACGTTTTTTGAGCATCCTTTTCTTTCTCTATTTTGCATATTTTAAAAATCCAAAAATGGACAATGTAGTAAAAACAAAGTTAATTTGTAATTGTTAATTTTGTAAAAAATGCTTTTTTAACGCAATGCAATTAATTCTGCAACCTCACAGTTCGAATTAAACGTTTTTTAGGCATCCTTTTCTTTCTCTTTTTTGCATATTTTGAAAATCCAAAAATGGATGATGTAGTAAAAACAAAGTTGATTCGTAAGTGTTAATTTTGTAAAAATTGCTTTTTTAACGCAATGCAATTAATTCTGCAACCTCACAGTTCGAATTAAACGTTTTTTAGGCATGCTTTTCTTTCTCTTTTTTGCATATTTTGAAAATCCAAAAATGGATGATGTAGTAAAAACAAAGTTGATTCGTAAGTGTTAATTTTGTAAAAAATGCTTTTTTAACGCAATGCAATTAATTCTGCAACCTCACAATTCGAATTAAACGTTTTTTAGGCATGCTTTTCTTTCTCTTTTTTGCATATTTTGAAAATCCAAAAATGGATGATTTAGTAAAAACAAAGTTGATTCGTAAGTGTTAATTTTGTAAAAAATGCTTTTTTAACGCAATGCAATTAATTCTGCAACCTCACAATTCGAATTAAACGTTTTTTAGGCATGCTTTTCTTTCTCTTTTTTGCATATTTTGAAAATCCAAAAATGGATGATGTAGTAAAAACAAAGTTGATTCGTAAGTGTTAGATTTGTAAAAAATGCTTTTTTAACGCAATGCAATTAATTCTGCAACCTCACAATTCGAATTAAACGTTTTTTAGGCATGCTTTTCTTTCTCTTTTTTGCATATTTTGAAAATCCAAAAATGGATGATGTAGTAAAAACAAAGTTGATTCGTAAGTGTTAATTTTGTAAAAAATGCTTTTTTTACGCAATGCAATTAATTCTGCAACCTCACAGTTCGAATTAAACGTTTTTTAGGCATCCTTTTCTTTCTCTTTTTTGCATATTTTGAAAATCCAAAAATGGATGATATAGTAAAAACAAAGTTGATTCGTAAGTGTTAATTTTGTAAAAAATGCTTTTTTAACGCAATGCAATTAATTCTGCAACCTCACAATTCGAATTAAACGTTTTTTAGGCATGCTTTTCTTTCTCTTTTTTGCATATTTTGAAAATCCAAAAATGGATGATGTAGTAAAAACAAAGTTGATTCGTAAGTGTTAATTTTGTAAAAAATGCTTTTTTAACGCAATGCAATTAATTCTGCAACCTCACAATTCGAATTAAACGTTTTTTAGGCATGCTTTTCTTTCTCTTTTTTGCATATTTTGAAAATCCAAAAATGGATGATGTAGTAAAAACAAAGTTGATTCGTAAGTGTTAATTTTGTAAAAAATGCTTTTTTAACGCAATGCAATTAATTCTGCAACCTCACAATTCGAATTAAACGTTTTTTAGGCATGCTTTTCTTTCTCTTTTTTGCATATTTTGAAAATCCAAGAATGGATGATGTAGTAAAAACAAAGTTGATTCGTAAGTGTTAATTTTGTAAAAATTGCTTTTTTAACGCAATGCAATTAATTCTGCAACCTCACAGTTCGAATTAAACGTTTTTTAGGCATCCTTTTCTTTCTCTTTTTTGCATATTTTGAAAATCCAAAAATGGATGATGTAGTAAAAACAAAGTTGATTCGTAAGTGTTAATTTTGTAAAAAATGCTTTTTTAACGCAATGCAATTAATTCTGCAACCTCACAATTCGAATTAAACGTTTTTTAGGCATGCTTTTCTTTCTCTTTTTTGCATATTTTGAAAATCCAAAAATGGATGATGTAGTAAAAACAAAGTTGATTCGTAAGTGTTAATTTTGTAAAAAATGCTTTTTTAACGCAATGCAATTAATTCTGCAACCTCACAATTCGAATTAAACGTTTTTTAGGCATCCTTTTCTTTCTCTTTTTTGCATATTTTGAAAATCCAAAAATGGATGATGTAGTAAAAACAAAGTTGATTCGTAAGTGTTAATTTTGTAAAAAATGCTTTTTTAACGCAATGCAATTAATTCTGCAACCTCACAATTCGAATTAAACGTTTTTTAGGCATGCTTTTCTTTCTCTTTTTTGCATATTTTGAAAATCCAAAAATGGATGATGTAGTAAAAACAAAGTTGATTCGTAAGTGTTAATTTTGCAAAAAATGCTTTTTAAACGCAATGCAATTAATTCTGCAACCTCACAATTCGAATTAAACGTTTTTTAGGCATGCTTTTCTTTCTCTTTTTTGCATATTTTGAAAATCCAAAAATGGATGATGTAGTAAAAACAAAGTTGATTCGTAAGTGTTAATTTTGTAAAAAATGCTTTTTTAACGCAATGCAATTAATTCTGCAACCTCACAATTCGAATTAAACGTTTTTTAGGCATCCTTTTCTTTCTCTTTTTTGCATATTTTGAAAATCCAAAAATGGATGATGTAGTAAAAACAAAGTTGATTAGTAAGTGTTAATTTTGTAAAAAATGCTTTTTTAACGCAATGAAATTAATTCTGCAACCTCACAATTCGAATTAAACGTTTTTTGAGCATCCTTTTCTTTCTCTATTTTGCATATTTTAAAAATCCAAAAATGGACAATGTAGTAAAAACAAAGTTAATTTGTAATTGTTAATTTTGTAAAAAATGCTTTTTTAACGCAATGCAATTAATTCTGCAACCTCACAATTCGAATTAAACGTTCTTTGAGCATCCTTTTCTTTCTCTATTTTGCATATTTTAAAAATCCAAAAATGGACAATGTAGTAAAAACAAAGTTAATTCGTAATTGCTAATTTTGTAAAAAATGCTTTTTTAACGCAATGCAATTAATTCTGCAACCTCACAATTCGAATTAAACGTTTTTTGAGCATGCTTTTCTTTCTCTTTTTTGCATATTTTGAAAATCCAAAAATGGATGATGTAGTAAAAACAAAGTTGATTTGTAAGTGTTAATTTTGTAAAAAATGCTTTTTTAACGCAATGCAATTAATTCTGCAACCTCACAATTCGAATTAAACGTTTTTTAGGCATGCTTTTCTTTCTCTTTTTTGCATATTTTGAAAATCCAAAAATGGATGATGTAGTAAAAACAAAGTTGATTCGTAAGTGTTAATTTTGTAAAAATTGCTTTTTTAACGCAATGCAATTAATTCTGCAACCTCACAGTTCGAATTAAACGTTTTTTAGGCATGCTTTTCTTTCTCTTTTTTGCATATTTTGAAAATCCAAAAATGGATGATGTAGTAAAAACAAAGTTGATTCGTAAGTGTTAATTTTGTAAAAAATGCTTTTTTAACGCAATGCAATTAATTCTGCAACCTCACAATTCGAATTAAACGTTTTTTAGGCATGCTTTTCTTTCTCTTTTTTGCATATTTTGAAAATCCAAAAATGGATGATGTAGTAAAAACAAAGTTGATTCGTAAGTGTTAATTTTGTAAAAAATGCTTTTTTAACGCAATGCAATTAATTCTGCAACCTCACAATTCGAATTAAACGTTTTTTAGGCATCCTTTTCTTTCTCTTTTTTGCATATTTTGAAAATCCAAAAATGGATGATGTAGTAAAAACAAAGTTGATTCGTAAGTGTTAATTTTGTAAAAAATGCTTTTTTAACGCAATGCAATTAATTCTGCAACCTCACAATTCGAATTAAACGTTTTTTAGGCATGCTTTTCTTTCTCTTTTTTGCATATTTTGAAAATCCAAAAATGGATGATGTAGTAAAAACAAAGTTGATTCGTAAGTGTTAATTTTGCAAAAAATGCTTTTTAAACGCAATGCAATTAATTCTGCAACCTCACAATTCGAATTAAACGTTTTTTAGGCATGCTTTTCTTTCTCTTTTTTGCATATTTTGAAAATCCAAAAATGGATGATGTAGTAAAAACAAAGTTGATTCGTAAGTGTTAATTTTGTAAAAAATGCTTTTTTAACGCAATGCAATTAATTCTGCAACCTCACAATTCGAATTAAACGTTTTTTAGGCATCCTTTTCTTTCTCTTTTTTGCATATTTTGAAAATCCAAAAATGGATGATGTAGTAAAAACAAAGTTGATTAGTAAGTGTTAATTTTGTAAAAAATGCTTTTTTAACGCAATGAAATTAATTCTGCAACCTCACAATTCGAATTAAACGTTTTTTGAGCATCCTTTTCTTTCTCTATTTTGCATATTTTAAAAATCCAAAAATGGACAATGTAGTAAAAACAAAGTTAATTTGTAATTGTTAATTTTGTAAAAAATGCTTTTTTAACGCAATGCAATTAATTCTGCAACCTCACAATTCGAATTAAACGTTCTTTGAGCATCCTTTTCTTTCTCTATTTTGCATATTTTAAAAATCCAAAAATGGACAATGTAGTAAAAACAAAGTTAATTCGTAATTGCTAATTTTGTAAAAAATGCTTTTTTAACGCAATGCAATTAATTCTGCAACCTCACAATTCGAATTAAACGTTTTTTGAGCATGCTTTTCTTTCTCTTTTTTGCATATTTTGAAAATCCAAAAATGGATGATGTAGTAAAAACAAAGTTGATTTGTAAGTGTTAATTTTGTAAAAAATGCTTTTTTAACGCAATGCAATTAATTCTGCAACCTCACAATTCGAATTAAACGTTTTTTAGGCATGCTTTTCTTTCTCTTTTTTGCATATTTTGAAAATCCAAAAATGGATGATGTAGTAAAAACAAAGTTGATTCGTAAGTGTTAATTTTGTAAAAATTGCTTTTTTAACGCAATGCAATTAATTCTGCAACCTCACAGTTCGAATTAAACGTTTTTTAGGCATGCTTTTCTTTCTCTTTTTTGCATATTTTGAAAATCCAAAAATGGATGATGTAGTAAAAACAAAGTTGATTCGTAAGTGTTAATTTTGTAAAAAATGCTTTTTTAACGCAATGCAATTAATTCTGCAACCTCACAATTCGAATTAAACGTTTTTTAGGCATGCTTTTCTTTCTCTTTTTTGCATATTTTGAAAATCCAAAAATGGATGATGTAGTAAAAACAAAGTTGATTCGTAAGTGTTAATTTTGTAAAAAATGCTTTTTTAACGCAATGCAATTAATTCTGCAACCTCACAATTCGAATTAAACGTTTTTTAGGCATCCTTTTCTTTCTCTTTTTTGCATATTTTGAAAATCCAAAAATGGATGATGTAGTAAAAACAAAGTTGATTCGTAAGTGTTAATTTTGTAAAAAATGCTTTTTTAACGCAATGCAATTAATTCTGCAACCTCACAATTCGAATTAAACGTTTTTTAGGCATGCTTTTCTTTCTCTTTTTTGCATATTTTGAAAATCCAAAAATGGATGATGTAGTAAAAACAAAGTTGATTCGTAAGTGTTAATTTTGCAAAAAATGCTTTTTAAACGCAATGCAATTAATTCTGCAACCTCACAATTCGAATTAAACGTTTTTTAGGCATGCTTTTCTTTCTCTTTTTTGCATATTTTGAAAATCCAAAAATGGATGATGTAGTAAAAACAAAGTTGATTCGTAAGTGTTAATTTTGTAAAAAATGCTTTTTTAACGCAATGCAATTAATTCTGCAACCTCACAATTCGAATTAAACGTTTTTTAGGCATCCTTTTCTTTCTCTTTTTTGCATATTTTGAAAATCCAAAAATGGATGATGTAGTAAAAACAAAGTTGATTAGTAAGTGTTAATTTTGTAAAAAATGCTTTTTTAACGCAATGAAATTAATTCTGCAACCTCACAATTCGAATTAAACGTTTTTTGAGCATCCTTTTCTTTCTCTATTTTGCATATTTTAAAAATCCAAAAATGGACAATGTAGTAAAAACAAAGTTAATTTGTAATTGTTAATTTTGTAAAAAATGCTTTTTTAACGCAATGCAATTAATTCTGCAACCTCACAATTCGAATTAAACGTTCTTTGAGCATCCTTTTCTTTCTCTATTTTGCATATTTTAAAAATCCAAAAATGGACAATGTAGTAAAAACAAAGTTAATTCGTAATTGCTAATTTTGTAAAAAATGCTTTTTTAACGCAATGCAATTAATTCTGCAACCTCACAATTCGAATTAAACGTTTTTTGAGCATGCTTTTCTTTCTCTTTTTTGCATATTTTGAAAATCCAAAAATGGATGATGTAGTAAAAACAAAGTTGATTTGTAAGTGTTAATTTTGTAAAAAATGCTTTTTTAACGCAATGCAATTAATTCTGCAACCTCACAATTCGAATTAAACGTTTTTTAGGCATGCTTTTCTTTCTCTTTTTTGCATATTTTGAAAATCCAAAAATGGATGATGTAGTAAAAACAAAGTTGATTCGTAAGTGTTAATTTTGTAAAAATTGCTTTTTTAACGCAATGCAATTAATTCTGCAACCTCACAGTTCGAATTAAACGTTTTTTAGGCATGCTTTTCTTTCTCTTTTTTGCATATTTTGAAAATCCAAAAATGGATGATGTAGTAAAAACAAAGTTGATTCGTAAGTGTTAATTTTGTAAAAAATGCTTTTTTAACGCAATGCAATTAATTCTGCAACCTCACAATTCGAATTAAACGTTTTTTAGGCATGCTTTTATTTCTCTTTTTTGCATATTTTGAAAATCCAAAAATGGATGATGTAGTAAAAACAAAGTTGATTCGTAAGTGTTAATTTTGTAAAAAATGCTTTTTTAACGCAATGCAATTAATTCTGCAACCTCACAATTCGAATTAAACGTTTTTTAGGCATCCTTTTCTTTCTCTTTTTTGCATATTTTGAAAATCCAAAAATGGATGATGTAGTAAAAACAAAGTTGATTAGTAAGTGTTAATTTTGTAAAAAATGCTTTTTTAACGCAATGAAATTAATTCTGCAACCTCACAATTCGAATTAAACGTTTTTTGAGCATCCTTTTCTTTCTCTATTTTGCATATTTTAAAAATCCAAAAATGGACAATGTAGTAAAAACAAAGTTAATTTGTAATTGTTAATTTTGTAAAAAATGCTTTTTTAACGCAATGCAATTAATTCTGCAACCTCACAATTCGAATTAAACGTTCTTTGAGCATCCTTTTCTTTCTCTATTTTGCATATTTTAAAAATCCAAAAATGGACAATGTAGTAAAAACAAAGTTAATTCGTAATTGCTAATTTTGTAAAAAATGCTTTTTTAACGCAATGCAATTAATTCTGCAACCTCACAATTCGAATTAAACGTTTTTTGAGCATGCTTTTCTTTCTCTTTTTTGCATATTTTGAAAATCCAAAAATGGATGATGTAGTAAAAACAAAGTTGATTTGTAAGTGTTAATTTTGTAAAAAATGCTTTTTTAACGCAATGCAATTAATTCTGCAACCTCACAATTCGAATTAAACGTTTTTTAGGCATGCTTTTCTTTCTCTTTTTTGCATATTTTGAAAATCCAAAAATGGATGATGTAGTAAAAACAAAGTTGATTCGTAAGTGTTAATTTTGTAAAAATTGCTTTTTTAACGCAATGCAATTAATTCTGCAACCTCACAGTTCGAATTAAACGTTTTTTAGGCATGCTTTTCTTTCTCTTTTTTGCATATTTTGAAAATCCAAAAATGGATGATGTAGTAAAAACAAAGTTGATTCGTAAGTGTTAATTTTGTAAAAAATGCTTTTTTAACGCAATGCAATTAATTCTGCAACCTCACAATTCGAATTAAACGTTTTTTAGGCATGCTTTTCTTTCTCTTTTTTGCATATTTTGAAAATCCAAAAATGGATGATGTAGTAAAAACAAAGTTGATTCGTAAGTGTTAATTTTGTAAAAAATGCTTTTTTAACGCAATGCAATTAATTCTGCAACCTCACAATTCGAATTAAACGTTTTTTAGGCATCCTTTTCTTTCTCTTTTTTGCATATTTTGAAAATCCAAAAATGGATGATGTAGTAAAAACAAAGTTGATTCGTAAGTGTTAATTTTGTAAAAAATGCTTTTTTAACGCAATGCAATTAATTCTGCAACCTCACAATTCGAATTAAACGTTTTTTAGGCATGCTTTTCTTTCTCTTTTTTGCATATTTTGAAAATCCAAAAATGGATGATGTAGTAAAAACAAAGTTGATTCGTAAGTGTTAATTTTGCAAAAAATGCTTTTTAAACGCAATGCAATTAATTCTGCAACCTCACAATTCGAATTAAACGTTTTTTAGGCATGCTTTTCTTTCTCTTTTTTGCATATTTTGAAAATCCAAAAATGGATGATGTAGTAAAAACAAAGTTGATTCGTAAGTGTTAATTTTGTAAAAAATGCTTTTTTAACGCAATGCAATTAATTCTGCAACCTCACAATTCGAATTAAACGTTTTTTAGGCATCCTTTTCTTTCTCTTTTTTGCATATTTTGAAAATCCAAAAATGGATGATGTAGTAAAAACAAAGTTGATTAGTAAGTGTTAATTTTGTAAAAAATGCTTTTTTAACGCAATGAAATTAATTCTGCAACCTCACAATTCGAATTAAACGTTTTTTGAGCATCCTTTTCTTTCTCTATTTTGCATATTTTAAAAATCCAAAAATGGACAATGTAGTAAAAACAAAGTTAATTTGTAATTGTTAATTTTGTAAAAAATGCTTTTTTAACGCAATGCAATTAATTCTGCAACCTCACAATTCGAATTAAACGTTCTTTGAGCATCCTTTTCTTTCTCTATTTTGCATATTTTAAAAATCCAAAAATGGACAATGTAGTAAAAACAAAGTTAATTCGTAATTGCTAATTTTGTAAAAAATGCTTTTTTAACGCAATGCAATTAATTCTGCAACCTCACAATTCGAATTAAACGTTTTTTGAGCATGCTTTTCTTTCTCTTTTTTGCATATTTTGAAAATCCAAAAATGGATGATGTAGTAAAAACAAAGTTGATTTGTAAGTGTTAATTTTGTAAAAAATGCTTTTTTAACGCAATGCAATTAATTCTGCAACCTCACAATTCGAATTAAACGTTTTTTAGGCATGCTTTTCTTTCTCTTTTTTGCATATTTTGAAAATCCAAAAATGGATGATGTAGTAAAAACAAAGTTGATTCGTAAGTGTTAATGTTGTAAAAATTGCTTTTTTAACGCAATGCAATTAATTCTGCAACCTCACAGTTCGAATTAAACGTTTTTTAGGCATGCTTTTCTTTCTCTTTTTTGCATATTTTGAAAATCCAAAAATGGATGATGTAGTAAAAACAAAGTTGATTCGTAAGTGTTAATTTTGTAAAAAATGCTTTTTTAACGCAATGCAATTAATTCTGCAACCTCACAATTCGAATTAAACGTTTTTTAGGCATGCTTTTCTTTCTCTTTTTTGCATATTTTGAAAATCCAAAAATGGATGATGTAGTAAAAACAAAGTTGATTCGTAAGTGTTAATTTTGTAAAAAATGCTTTTTTAACGCAATGCAATTAATTCTGCAACCTCACAATTCGAATTAAACGTTTTTTAGGCATGCTTTTCTTTCTCTTTTTTGCATATTTTGAAAATCCAAAAATGGATGATGTAGTAAAAACAAAGTTGATTCGTAAGTGTTAGATTTGTAAAAAATGCTTTTTTAACGCAATGCAATTAATTCTGCAACCTCACAATTCGAATTAAACGTTTTTTAGGCATCCCTTTCTTTCTCTCCTTTGCATATTTTGAAAATCCAAAAATGGATGATGTAGTAAAAACAAAGTTGATTCGTAAGTGTTAATTTTGTAAAAAATGCTTTTTTAACGCAATGCAATTAATTCTGCAACCTCACAATTCGAATTAAACGTTTTTTAGGCATGCTTTTCTTTCTCTTTTTTGCATATTTTGAAAATCCAAAAATGGATGATGTAGTAAAAACAAAGTTGATTCGTAAGTGTTAATTTTGTAAAAAATGCTTTTTTAACGCAATGCAATTAATTCTGCAACCTCACAATTCGAATTAAACGTTTTTTAGGCATGCTTTTCTTTCTCTTTTTTGCATATTTTGAAAATCCAAAAATGGATGATGTAGTAAAAACAAAGTTGATTCGTAAGTGTTAATTTTGTAAAAAATGCTTTTTTAACGCAATGCAATTAATTCTGCAACCTCACAATTCGAATTAAACGTTTTTTAGGCATGCTTTTCTTTCTCTTTTTTGCATATTTTGAAAATCCAAAAATGGATGATGTAGTAAAAACAAAGTTGATTCGTAAGTGTTAATTTTGTAAAAAATGCTTTTTTAACGCAATGCAATTAATTCTGCAACCTCACAATTCGAATTAAACGTTCTTTGAGCATCCTTTTCTTTCTCTATTTTGCATATTTTAAAAATCCAAAAATGGACAATGTAGTAAAAACAAAGGTTATTCGTAATTGCTAATTTTGTAAAAAATGCTGTTTTAACGCAATGCAATTAATTCTGCAACCTCACAATTCGAATTAAACGTTTTTTAGGCATCCTTTTCTTTCTCTTTTTTGCATATTTTGAAAATCCAAAAATGGATGATGTAGTAAAAACAAAGTTGATTAGTAAGTGTTAATTTTGTAAAAAATGCTTTTTTAACGCAATGCAATTAATTCTGCAACCTCACAATTCGAATTAAACGTTTTTTAGGCATGCTTTTCTTTCTCTTTTTTGCATATTTTGAAAATCCAAAAATGGATGATGTAGTAAAAACAAAGTTGATTCGTAAGTGTTAATTTTGTAAAAAATGCTTTTTTAACGCAATGCAATTAATTCTGCAACCTCACAGTTCGAATTAAACGTTTTTTAGGCATCCTTTTCTTTCTCTTTTTTGCATATTTTGAAAATCCAAAAATGGATGATGTAGTAAAAACACAGTTGATTCGTAAGTGTTAATTTTGTAAAAAATGCTTTTTTAACGCAATGCAATAAATTCTGCAACCTCACAATTCGAATTAAACGTTTTTTAGGCATGCTTTTCTTTCTCTTTTTTGCATATTTTGAAAATCCAAAAATGGATGATGTAGTAAAAACAAAGTTGATTCGTAAGTGTTAATTTTGTAAAAAATGCTTTTTTAACGCAATGCAATTAATTCTGCAACCTCACAATTCGAATTAAACGTTTTTTAGGCATGCTTTTCTTTCTCTTTTTTGCATATTTTGAAAATCCAAAAATGGATGATGTAGTAAAAACAAAGTTGATTCGTAAGTGTTAGATTTGTAAAAAATGCTTTTTTAACGCAATGCAATTAATTCTGCAACCTCACAATTCGAATTAAACGTTTTTTAGGCATGCTTTTCTTTCTCTTTTTTGCATATTTTGAAAATCCAAAAATGGATGATGTAGTAAAAACAAAGTTGATTCGTAAGTGTTAATTTTGTAAAAAATGCTTTTTTTACGCAATGCAATTAATTCTGCAACCTCACAGTTCGAATTAAACGTTTTTTAGGCATCCTTTTCTTTCTCTTTTTTGCATATTTTGAAAATCCAAAAATGGATGATATAGTAAAAACAAAGTTGATTCGTAAGTGTTAATTTTGTAAAAAATGCTTTTTTAACGCAATGCAATTAATTCTGCAACCTCACAATTCGAATTAAACGTTTTTTAGGCATGCTTTTCTTTCTCTTTTTTGCATATTTTGAAAATCCAAAAATGGATGATGTAGTAAAAACAAAGTTGATTCGTAAGTGTTAATTTTGTAAAAAATGCTTTTTTAACGCAATGCAATTAATTCTGCAACCTCACAATTCGAATTAAACGTTTTTTAGGCATGCTTTTCTTTCTCTTTTTTGCATATTTTGAAAATCCAAAAATGGATGATGTAGTAAAAACAAAGTTGATTCGTAAGTGTTAATTTTGTAAAAAATGCTTTTTTAACGCAATGCAATTAATTCTGCAACCTCACAATTCGAATTAAACGTTTTTTAGGCATCCTTTTCTTTCTCTTTTTTGCATATTTTGAAAATCCAAAAATGGATGATGTAGTAAAAACAAAGTTGATTCGTAAGTGTTAATTTTGTAAAAAATGCTTTTTTAACGCAATGCAATTAATTCTGCAACCTCACAATTCGAATTAAACGTTTTTTAGGCATGCTTTTCTTTCTCTTTTTTGCATATTTTGAAAATCCAAAAATGGATGATGTAGTAAAAACAAAGTTGATTCGTAAGTGTTAATTTTGCAAAAAATGCTTTTTAAACGCAATGCAATTAATTCTGCAACCTCACAATTCGAATTAAACGTTTTTTAGGCATGCTTTTCTTTCTCTTTTTTGCATATTTTGAAAATCCAAAAATGGATGATGTAGTAAAAACAAAGTTGATTCGTAAGTGTTAATTTTGTAAAAAATGCTTTTTTAACGCAATGCAATTAATTCTGCAACCTCACAATTCGAATTAAACGTTTTTTAGGCATCCTTTTCTTTCTCTTTTTTGCATATTTTGAAAATCCAAAAATGGATGATGTAGTAAAAACAAAGTTGATTAGTAAGTGTTAATTTTGTAAAAAATGCTTTTTTAACGCAATGAAATTAATTCTGCAACCTCACAATTCGAATTAAACGTTTTTTGAGCATCCTTTTCTTTCTCTATTTTGCATATTTTAAAAATCCAAAAATGGACAATGTAGTAAAAACAAAGTTAATTTGTAATTGTTAATTTTGTAAAAAATGCTTTTTTAACGCAATGCAATTAATTCTGCAACCTCACAATTCGAATTAAACGTTCTTTGAGCATCCTTTTCTTTCTCTATTTTGCATATTTTAAAAATCCAAAAATGGACAATGTAGTAAAAACAAAGTTAATTCGTAATTGCTAATTTTGTAAAAAATGCTTTTTTAACGCAATGCAATTAATTCTGCAACCTCACAATTCGAATTAAACGTTTTTTGAGCATGCTTTTCTTTCTCTTTTTTGCATATTTTGAAAATCCAAAAATGGATGATGTAGTAAAAACAAAGTTGATTTGTAAGTGTTAATTTTGTAAAAAATGCTTTTTTAACGCAATGCAATTAATTCTGCAACCTCACAATTCGAATTAAACGTTTTTTAGGCATGCTTTTCTTTCTCTTTTTTGCATATTTTGAAAATCCAAAAATGGATGATGTAGTAAAAACAAAGTTGATTCGTAAGTGTTAATTTTGTAAAAATTGCTTTTTTAACGCAATGCAATTAATTCTGCAACCTCACAGTTCGAATTAAACGTTTTTTAGGCATGCTTTTCTTTCTCTTTTTTGCATATTTTGAAAATCCAAAAATGGATGATGTAGTAAAAACAAAGTTGATTCGTAAGTGTTAATTTTGTAAAAAATGCTTTTTTAACGCAATGCAATTAATTCTGCAACCTCACAATTCGAATTAAACGTTTTTTAGGCATGCTTTTCTTTCTCTTTTTTGCATATTTTGAAAATCCAAAAATGGATGATGTAGTAAAAACAAAGTTGATTCGTAAGTGTTAATTTTGTAAAAAATGCTTTTTTAACGCAATGCAATTAATTCTGCAACCTCACAATTCGAATTAAACGTTTTTTAGGCATGCTTTTCTTTCTCTTTTTTGCATATTTTGAAAATCCAAAAATGGATGATGTAGTAAAAACAAAGTTGATTCGTAAGTGTTAATTTTGTAAAAAATGCTTTTTTAACGCAATGCAATTAATTCTGCAACCTCACAATTCGAATTAAACGTTTTTTAGGCATGCTTTTCTTTCTCTTTTTTGCATATTTTGAAAATCCAAAAATGGATGATGTAGTAAAAACAAAGTTGATTCGTAAGTGTTAATTTTGTAAAAAATGCTTTTTTAACGCAATGCAATTAATTCTGCAACCTCACAATTCGAATTAAACGTTTTTTAGGCATGCTTTTCTTTCTCTTTTTTGCATATTTTGAAAATCCAAAAATGGATGATGTAGTAAAAACAAAGTTGATTCGTAAGTGTTAATTTTGTAAAAATTGCTTTTTTAACGCAATGCAATTAATTCTGCAACCTCACAATTCGAATTAAACGTTTTTTAGGCATGCTTTTCTTTCTCTTTTTTGCATATTTTGAAAATCCAAAAATGGATGATGTAGTAAAAACAAAGTTGATTCGTAAGTGTTAATTTTGTAAAAAATGCTTTTTTAACGCAATGCAATTAATTCTGCAACCTCACAATTCGAATTAAACGTTTTTTAGGCATGCTTTTCTTTCTCTTTTTTGCATATTTTGAAAATCCAAAAATGGATGATGTAGTAAAAACAAAGTTGATTCGTAAGTGTTAATTTTGTAAAAAATGCTTTTTTAACGCAATGCAATTAATTCTGCAACCTCACAATTCGAATTAAACGTTTTTTAGGCATGCTTTTCTTTCTCTTTTTTGCATATTTTGAAAATCCAAAAATGGATGATGTAGTAAAAACAAAGTTGATTCGTAAGTGTTAGATTTGTAAAAAATGCTTTTTTAACGCAATGCAATTAATTCTGCAACCTCACCATTCGAATTAAACGTTTTTTAGGCATGCTTTTCTTTCTCTTTTTTGCATATTTTGAAAATCCAAAAATGGATGATGTAGTAAAAACAAAGTTGATTCGTAAGTGTTAATTTTGTAAAAAATGCTTTTTTAACGCAATGCAATTAATTCTGCAACCTCACAATTCGAATTAAACGTTTTTTAGGCATGCTTTTCTTTCTCTTTTTTGCATATTTTGAAAATCCAAAAATGGATGATGTAGTAAAAACAAAGTTGATTCGTAAGTGTTAATTTTGTAAAAAATGCTTTTTTAACGCAATGCAATTAATTCTGCAACCTCACAATTCGAATTAAACGTTTTTTAGGCATCCCTTTCTTTCTCTCCTTTGCATATTTTGAAAATCCAAAAATGGATGATGTAGTAAAAACAAAGTTGATTCGTAAGTGTTAATTTTGTAAAAAATGCTTTTTTAACGCAATGCAATTAATTCTGCAACCTCACAATTCGAATTAAACGTTTTTTAGGCATCCTTTTCTTTCTCTTTTTTGCATATTTTGAAAATCCAAAAATGGATGATGTAGTAAAAACAAAGTTGATTCGTAAGTGTTAATTTTGTAAAAAATGCTTTTTTAACGCAATGCAATTAATTCTGCAACCTCACAATTCGAATTAAACGTTCTTTGAGCATCCTTTTCTTTCTCTATTTTGCATATTTTAAAAATCCAAAAATGGACAATGTAGTAAAAACAAAGTTAATTCGTAATTGCTAATTTTGTAAAAAATGCTGTTTTAACGCAATGCAATTAATTCTGCAACCTCACAATTCGAATTAAACGTTTTTTGAGCATGCTTTTCTTTCTCTTTTTTGCATATTTTGAAAATCCAAAAATAGATGATGTAGTAAAAACAAAGTTGATTTGTAAGTGTTAATTTTGTAAAAAATGCTTTTTTAACGCAATGCAATTAATTCTGCAACCTCACAATTCGAATTAAACGTTTTTTAGGCATGCTTTTCTTTCTCTTTTTTGCATATTTTGAAAATCCAAAAATGGATGATGTAGTAAAAACAAAGTTGATTCGTAAGTGTTAATTTTGTAAAAATTGCTTTTTTAACGCAATGCAATTAATTCTGCAACCTCACAGTTCGAATTAAACGTTTTTTAGGCATCCTTTTCTTTCTCTTTTTTGCATATTTTGAAAATCCAAAAATGGATGATGTAGTAAAAACAAAGTTGATTCGTAAGTGTTAATTTTGTAAAAAATGCTTTTTTAACGCAATGCAATTAATTCTGCAACCTCACAATTCGAATTAAACGTTTTTTAGGCATGCTTTTCTTTCTCTTTTTTGCATATTTTGAAAATCCAAAAATGGATGATGTAGTAAAAACAAAGTTGATTCGTAAGTGTTAATTTTGTAAAAAATGCTTTTTTAACGCAATGCAATTAATTCTGCAACCTCACAATTCGAATTAAACGTTCTTTGAGCATCCTTTTCTTTCTCTATTTTGCATATTTTAAAAATCCAAAAATGGACAATGTAGTAAAAACAAAGTTAATTCGTAATTGCTAATTTTGTAAAAAATGCTTTTTTAACGCAATGCAATTAATTCTGCAACCTCACAATTCGAATTAAACGTTTTTTGAGCATGCTTTTCTTTCTCTTTTTTGCATATTTTGAAAATCCAAAAATGGATGATGTAGTAAAAACAAAGTTGATTTGTAAGTGTTAATTTTGTAAAAAATGCTTTTTTAACGCAATGCAATTAATTCTGCAACCTCACAATTCGAATTAAACGTTTTTTAGGCATGCTTTTCTTTCTCTTTTTTGCATATTTTGAAAATCCAAAAATGGATGATGTAGTAAAAACAAAGTTGATTCGTAAGTGTTAATTTTGTAAAAAATGCTTTTTTAACGCAATGCAATTAATTCTGCAACCTCACAATTCGAATTAAACGTTTTTTAGGCATGCTTTTCTTTCTCTTTTTTGCATATTTTGAAAATCCAAAAATGGATGATGTAGTAAAAACAAAGTTGATTCGTAAGTGTTAATTTTGTAAAAAATGCTTTTTTAACGCAATGCAATTAATTCTGCAACCTCACAATTCGAATTAAACGTTCTTTGAGCATCCTTTTCTTTCTCTATTTTGCATATTTTAAAAATCCAAAAATGGACAATGTAGTAAAAACAAAGTTAATTCGTAATTGCTAATTTTGTAAAAAATGCTTTTTTAACGCAATGCAATTAATTCTGCAACCTCACAATTCGAATTAAACGTTTTTTGAGCATGCTTTTCTTTCTCTTTTTTGCATATTTTGAAAATCCAAAAATGGATGATGTAGTAAAAACAAAGTTGATTTGTAAGTGTTAATTTTGTAAAAAATGCTTTTTTAACGCAATGCAATTAATTCTGCAACCTCACAATTCGAATTAAACGTTTTTTAGGCATGCTTTTCTTTCTCTTTTTTGCATATTTTGAAAATCCAAAAATGGATGATGTAGTAAAAACAAAGTTGATTCGTAAGTTTTAATTTTGTAAAAATTGCTTTTTTAACGCAATGCAATTAATTCTGCAACCTCACAGTTCGAATTAAACGTTTTTTAGGCATCCTTTTCTTTCTCTTTTTTGCATATTTTGAAAATCCAAAAATGGATGATGTAGTAAAAACAAAGTTGATTCGTAAGTGTTAATTTTGTAAAAAATGCTTTTTTAACGCAATGCAATTAATTCTGCAACCTCACAATTCGAATTAAACGTTTTTTAGGCATGCTTTTCTTTCTCTTTTTTGCATATTTTGAAAATCCAAAAATGGATGATGTAGTAAAAACAAAGTTGATTCGTAAGTGTTAATTTTGTAAAAAATGCTTTTTTAACGCAATGCAATTAATTCTGCAACCTCACAATTCGAATTAAACGTTTTTTAGGCATGCTTTTCTTTCTCTTTTTTGCATATTTTGAAAATCCAAAAATGGATGATGTAGTAAAAACAAAGTTGATTTGTAAGTGTTAATTTTGTAAAAAATGCTTTTTTAACGCAATGCAATTAATTCTGCAACCTCACAATTCGAATTAAACGTTTTTTAGGCATGCTTTTCTTTCTCTTTTTTGCATATTTTGAAAATCCAAAAATGGATGATGTAGTAAAAACAAAGTTGATTCGTAAGTGTTAATTTTGTAAAAAATGCTTTTTTAACGCAATGCAATTAATTCTGCAACCTCACAATTCGAATTAAACGTTTTTTAGGCATGCTTTTCTTTCTCTTTTTTGCATATTTTGAAAATCCAAAAATGGATGATGTAGTAAAAACAAAGTTGATTCGTAAGTGTTAATTTTGTAAAAAATGCTTTTTTAACGCAATGCAATTAATTCTGCAACCTCACAATTCGAATTAAACGTTTTTTAGGCATGCTTTTCTTTCTCTTTTTTGCATATTTTGAAAATCCAAAAATGGATGATGTAGTAAAAACAAAGTTGATTCGTAAGTGTTAATTTTGTAAAAAATGCTTTTTTAACGCAATGCAATTAATTCTGCAACCTCACAATTCGAATTAAACGTTTTTTAGGCATGCTTTTCTTTCTCTTTTTTGCATATTTTGAAAATCCAAAAATGGATGATGTAGTAAAAACAAAGTTGATTCGTAAGTGTTAATTTTGTAAAAAATGCTTTTTTAACGCAATGCAATTAATTCTGCAACCTCACAATTCGAATTAAACGTTTTTTAGGCATCCTTTTCTTTCTCTTTTTTGCATATTTTGAAAATCCAAAAATGGATGATGTAGTAAAAACAAAGTTGATTCGTAAGTGTTAATTTTGTAAAAAATGCTTTTTTAACGCAATGCAATTTATTCTGCAACCTCACAATTCGAATTAAACGTTTTTTAGGCATGCTTTTCTTTCTCTTTTTTGCATATTTTGAAAATCCAAAAATGGATGATGTAGTAAAAACAAAGTTGATTCGTAAGTGTTAATTTTGTAAAAAATGCTTTTTTAACGCAATGCAATTAATTCTGCAACCTCACAATTCGAATTAAACGTTTTTTAGGCATGCTTTTCTTTCTCTTTTTTGCATATTTTGAAAATCCAAAAATGGATGATGTAGTAAAAACAAAGTTGATTCGTAAGTGTTAATTTTGTAAAAAATGCTTTTTTAACGCAATGCAATTAATTCTGCAACCTCACAATTCGAATTAAACGTTTTTTAGGCATCCTTTTCTTTCTCTTTTTTGCATATTTTGAAAATCCAAAAATGGATGATGTAGTAAAAACAAAGTTGATTCGTAAGTGTTAATTTTGTAAAAAATGCTTTTTTAACGCAATGCAATTAATTCTGCAACCTCACAATTCGAATTAAACGTTTTTTAGGCATGCTTTTCTTTCTCTTTTTTGCATATTTTGAAAATCCAAAAATGGATGATGTAGTAAAAACAAAGTTGATTCGTAAGTGTTAATTTTGTAAAAAATGCTTTTTTAACGCAATGCAATTAATTCTGCAACCTCACAATTCGAATTAAACGTTTTTTAGGCATGCTTTTCTTTCTCTTTTTTGCATATTTTGAAAATCCAAAAATGGATGATGTAGTAAAAACAAAGTTGATTCGTAAGTGTTAATTTTGTAAAAAATGCTTTTTTAACGCAATGCAATTAATTCTGCAACCTCACAATTCGAATTAAACGTTTTTTATGCATGCTTTTCTTTCTCTTTTTTGCATATTTTGAAAATCCAAAAATGGATGATGTAGTAAAAACAAAGTTGATTCGTAAGTGTTAATTTTGTAAAAAATGCTTTTTTAACGCAATGCAATTAATTCTGCAACCTCACAATTCGAATTAAACGTTCTTTGAGCATCCTTTTCTTTCTCTATTTTGCATATTTTAAAAATCCAAAAATGGACAATGTAGTAAAAACAAAGTTAATTCGTAATTGCTAATTTTGTAAAAAATGCTTTTTTAACGCAATGCAATTAATTCTGCAACCTCACAATTCGAATTAAACGTTTTTTGAGCATGCTTTTCTTTCTCTTTTTTGCATATTTTGAAAATCCAAAAATGGATGATGTAGTAAAAACAAAGTTGATTTGTAAGTGTTAATTTTGTAAAAAATGCTTTTTTAACGCAATGCAATTAATTCTGCAACCTCACAATTCGAATTAAACGTTTTTTAGGCATGCTTTTCTTTCTCTTTTTTGCATATTTTGAAAATCCAAAAATGGATGATGTAGTAAAAACAAAGTTGATTCGTAAGTTTTAATTTTGTAAAAATTGCTTTTTTAACGCAATGCAATTAATTCTGCAACCTCACAGTTCGAATTAAACGTTTTTTAGGCATCCTTTTCTTTCTCTTTTTTGCATATTTTGAAAATCCAAAAATGGATGATGTAGTAAAAACAAAGTTGATTCGTAAGTGTTAATTTTGTAAAAAATGCTTTTTTAACGCAATGCAATTAATTCTGCAACCTCACAATTCGAATTAAACGTTTTTTAGGCATGCTTTTCTTTCTCTTTTTTGCATATTTTGAAAATCCAAAAATGGATGATGTAGTAAAAACAAAGTTGATTTGTAAGTGTTAATTTTGTAAAAAATGCTTTTTTAACGCAATGCAATTAATTCTGCAACCTCACAATTCGAATTAAACGTTTTTTAGGCATGCTTTTCTTTCTCTTTTTTGCATATTTTGAAAATCCAAAAATGGATGATGTAGTAAAAACAAAGTTGATTCGTAAGTGTTAATTTTGTAAAAATTGCTTTTTTAACGCAATGCAATTAATTCTGCAACCTCACAGTTCGAATTAAACGTTTTTTAGGCATCCTTTTCTTTCTCTTTTTTGCATATTTTGAAAATCCAAAAATGGATGATGTAGTAAAAACAAAGTTGATTCGTAAGTGTTAATTTTGTAAAAAATGCTTTTTTAACGCAATGCAATTAATTCTGCAACCTCACAATTCGAATTAAACGTTTTTTAGGCATGCTTTTCTTTCTCTTTTTTGCATATTTTGAAAATCCAAAAATGGATGATGTAGTAAAAACAAAGTTGATTCGTAAGTGTTAATTTTGTAAAAAATGCTTTTTTAACGCAATGCAATTAATTCTGCAACCTCACAATTCGAATTAAACGTTTTTTAGGCATGCTTTTCTTTCTCTTTTTTGCATATTTTGAAAATCCAAAAATGGATGATGTAGTAAAAACAAAGTTGATTCGTAAGTGTTAATTTTGTAAAAAATGCTTTTTTAACGCAATGCAATTAATTCTGCAACCTCACAATTCGAATTAAACGTTTTTTAGGCATGCTTTTCTTTCTCTTTTTTGCATATTTTGAAAATCCAAAAATGGATGATGTAGTAAAAACAAAGTTGATTCGTAAGTGTTAATTTTGTAAAAAATGCTTTTTTAACGCAATGCAATTAATTCTGCAACCTCACAATTCGAATTAAACGTTTTTTAGGCATCCTTTTCTTTCTCTTTTTTGCATATTTTGAAAATCCAAAAATGGATGATGTAGTAAAAACAAAGTTGATTCGTAAGTGTTAATTTTGTAAAAAATGCTTTTTTAACGCAATGCAATTAATTCTGCAACCTCACAATTCGAATTAAACGTTTTTTAGGCATGCTTTTCTTTCTCTTTTTTGCATATTTTGAAAATCCAAAAATGGATGATGTAGTAAAAACAAAGTTGATTCGTAAGTGTTAATTTTGTAAAAAATGCTTTTTTAACGCAATGCAATTAATTCTGCAACCTTACAATTCGAATTAAACGTTTTTTAGGCATCCTTTTCTTTCTCTTTTTTGCATATTTTGAAAATCCAAAAATGGATGATGTAGTAAAAACAAAGTTGATTCGTAAGTGTTAATTTTGTA
This sequence comes from Panagrolaimus sp. PS1159, assembly GCA_963922195.1. Taxonomy (NCBI): domain Eukaryota; kingdom Metazoa; phylum Nematoda; class Chromadorea; order Rhabditida; family Panagrolaimidae; genus Panagrolaimus; species Panagrolaimus sp. PS1159. The sequence continues at coordinate 53,985 of CAWUHW010000060.1, forward strand.
AAAAATGCTTTTTTAACGCAATGCAATTAATTCTGCAACCTCACAATTCGAATTAAACGTTTTTTAGGCATGCTTTTCTTTCTCTTTTTTGCATATTTTGAAAATCCAAAAATGGATGATGTAGTAAAAACAAAGTTGATTCGTAAGTGTTAATTTTGTAAAAAATGCTTTTTTAACGCAATGCAATTAATTCTGCAACCTCACAATTCGAATTAAACGTTTTTTAGGCATCCTTTTCTTTCTCTTTTTTGCATATTTTGAAAATCCAAAAATGGATGATGTAGTAAAAACAAAGTTGATTAGTAAGTGTTAATTTTGTAAAAAATGCTTTTTTAACGCAATGAAATTAATTCTGCAACCTCACAATTCGAATTAAACGTTTTTTAGGCATCCTTTTCTTTCTCTTTTTTGCATATTTTAAAAATCCAAAAATGGACAATGTAGTAAAAACAAAGTTAATTTGTAATTGTTAATTTTGTAAAAAATGCTTTTTTAACGCAATGCAATTAATTCTGCAACCTCACAATTCGAATTAAACGTTCTTTGAGCATCCTTTTCTTTCTCTATTTTGCATATTTTAAAAATCCAAAAATGGACAATGTAGTAAAAACAAAGTTGATTCGTAAGTGTTAATTTTGTAAAAAATGCTTTTTTAACGCAATGCAATTAATTCTGCAACCTCACAATTCGAATTAAACGTTTTTTAGGCATGCTTTTCTTTCTCTTTTTTGCATATTTTGAAAATCCAAAAATGGATGATGTAGTAAAAACAAAGTTGATTCGTAAGTGTTAATTTTGTAAAAAATGCTTTTTTAACGCAATGCAATTAATTCTGCAACCTCACAATTCGAATTAAACGTTTTTTAGGCATGCTTTTCTTTCTCTTTTTTGCATATTTTGAAAATCCAAAAATGGATGATGTAGTAAAAACAAAGTTGATTCGTAAGTGTTAATTTTGTAAAAAATGCTTTTTTAACGCAATGCAATTAATTCTGCAACCTCACAATTCGAATTAAACGTTTTTTAGGCATGCTTTTCTTTCTCTTTTTTGCATATTTTGAAAATCCAAAAATGGATGATGTAGTAAAAACAAAGTTGATTCGTAAGTGTTAATTTTGTAAAAAATGCTTTTTTAACGCAATGCAATTAATTCTGCAACCTTACAATTCGAATTAAACGTTTTTTAGGCATGCTTTTCTTTCTCTTTTTTGCATATTTTGAAAATCCAAAAATGGATGATGTAGTAAAAACAAAGTTGATTCGTAAGTGTTAATTTTGTAAAAAATGCTTTTTTAACGCAATGCAATTAATTCTGCAACCTCACAATTCGAATTAAACGTTTTTTAGGCATCCTTTTCTTTCTCTTTTTTGCATATTTTGAAAATCCAAAAATGGATGATGTAGTAAAAACAAAGTTGATTCGTAAGTGTTAATTTTGTAAAAAATGCTTTTTTAACGCAATGCAATTAATTCTGCAACCTCACAATTCGAATTAAACGTTTTTTAGGCATGCTTTTCTTTCTCTTTTTTGCATATTTTGAAAATCCAAAAATGGATGATGTAGTAAAAACAAAGTTGATTCGTAAGTGTTAATTTTGTAAAAAATGCTTTTTTAACGCAATGCAATTAATTCTGCAACCTTACAATTCGAATTAAACGTTTTTTAGGCATGCTTTTCTTTCTCTTTTTTGCATATTTTGAAAATCCAAAAATGGATGATGTAGTAAAAACAAAGTTGATTCGTAAGTGTTAATTTTGTAAAAAATGCTTTTTTAACGCAATGCAATTAATTCTGCAACCTTACAATTCGAATTAAACGTTTTTTAGGCATGCTTTTCTTTCTCTTTTTTGCATATTTTGAAAATCCAAAAATGGATGATGTAGTAAAAACAAAGTTGATTCGTAAGTGTTAATTTTGTAAAAAATGCTTTTTTAACGCAATGCAATTAATTCTGCAACCTCACAATTCGAATTAAACGTTTTTTAGGCATCCTTTTCTTTCTCTTTTTTGCATATTTTGAAAATCCAAAAATGGATGATGTAGTAAAAACAAAGTTGATTCGTAAGTGTTAATTTTGTAAAAAATGCTTTTTTAACGCAATGCAATTAATTCTGCAACCTCACAATTCGAATTAAACGTTCTTTGAGCATCCTTTTCTTTCTCTTTTTTGCATATTTTGAAAATCCAAAAATGGATGATGTAGTAAAAACAAAGTTGATTCGTAAGTGTTAATTTTGTAAAAATTGCTTTTTTAACGCAATGCAATTAATTCTGCAACCTCACCATTCGAATTAAACGTTTTTTAGGCATGCTTTTCTTTCTCTTTTTTGCATATTTTGAAAATCCAAAAATGGATGATGTAGTAAAAACAAAGTTGATTCGTAAGTGTTAATTTTGTAAAAAATGCTTTTTTAACGCAATGCAATTAATTCTGCAACCTCACAATTCGAATTAAACGTTTTTTAGGCATGCTTTTCTTTCTCTTTTTTGCATATTTTGAAAATCCAAAAATGGATGATGTAGTAAAAACAAAGTTGATTCGTAAGTGTTAATTTTGTAAAAAATGCTTTTTTAACGCAATGCAATTAATTCTGCAACCTCACAATTCGAATTAAACGTTTTTTAGGCATGCTTTTCTTTCTCTTTTTTGCATATTTTGAAAATCCAAAAATGGATGATGTAGTAAAAACAAAGTTGATTCGTAAGTGTTAATTTTGTAAAAAATGCTTTTTTAACGCAATGCAATTAATTCTGCAACCTCACAATTCGAATTAAACGTTTTTTAGGCATGCTTTTCTTTCTCTTTTTTGCATATTTTGAAAATCCAAAAATGGATGATGTAGTAAAAACAAAGTTGATTCGTAAGTGTTAATTTTGTAAAAAATGCTTTTTTAACGCAATGCAATTAATTCTGCAACCTCACAATTCGAATTAAACGTTTTTTAGGCATGCTTTTCTTTCTCTTTTTTGCATATTTTGAAAATCCAAAAATGGATGATGTAGTAAAAACAAAGTTGATTCGTAAGTGTTAATTTTGTAAAAAATGCTTTTTTAACGCAATGCAATTAATTCTGCAACCTCACAATTCGAATTAAACGTTTTTTAGGCATGCTTTTCTTTCTCTTTTTTGCATATTTTGAAAATCCAAAAATGGATGATGTAGTAAAAACAAAGTTGATTCGTAAGTGTTAATTTTGTAAAAATTGCTTTTTTAACGCAATGCAATTAATTCTGCAACCTCACAATTCGAATTAAACGTTTTTTAGGCATGCTTTTCTTTCTCTTTTTTGCATATTTTGAAAATCCAAAAATGGATGATGTAGTAAAAACAAAGTTGATTCGTAAGTGTTAATTTTGTAAAAAATGCTTTTTTAACGCAATGCAATTAATTCTGCAACCTCACAATTCGAATTAAACGTTTTTTAGGCATGCTTTTCTTTCTCTTTTTTGCATATTTTGAAAATCCAAAAATGGATGATGTAGTAAAAACAAAGTTGATTCGTAAGTGTTAATTTTGTAAAAAATGCTTTTTTAACGCAATGCAATTAATTCTGCAACCTCACAATTCGAATTAAACGTTTTTTAGGCATGCTTTTCTTTTTCTTTTTTGCATATTTTGAAAATCCAAAAATGGATGATGTAGTAAAAACAAAGTTGATTCGTAAGTGTTAGATTTGTAAAAAATGCTTTTTTAACGCAATGCAATTAATTCTGCAACCTCACCATTCGAATTAAACGTTTTTTAGGCATGCTTTTCTTTCTCTTTTTTGCATATTTTGAAAATCCAAAAATGGATGATGTAGTAAAAACAAAGTTGATTCGTAAGTGTTAATTTTGTAAAAAATGCTTTTTTAACGCAATGCAATTAATTCTGCAACCTCACAATTCGAATTAAACGTTTTTTAGGCATGCTTTTCTTTCTCTTTTTTGCATATTTTGAAAATCCAAAAATGGATGATGTAGTAAAAACAAAGTTGATTCGTAAGTGTTAATTTTGTAAAAAATGCTTTTTTAACGCAATGCAATTAATTCTGCAACCTCACAATTCGAATTAAACGTTTTTTAGGCATCCCTTTCTTTCTCTCCTTTGCATATTTTGAAAATCCAAAAATGGATGATGTAGTAAAAACAAAGTTGATTCGTAAGTGTTAATTTTGTAAAAAATGCTTTTTTAACGCAATGCAATTAATTCTGCAACCTCACAATTCGAATTAAACGTTTTTTAGGCATGCTTTTCTTTCTCTTTTTTGCATATTTTGAAAATCCAAAAATGGATGATGTAGTAAAAACGAAGTTGATTCGTAAGTGTTAATTTTGTAAAAAATGCTTTTTTAACGCAATGCAATTAATTCTGCAACCTCACAATTCGAATTAAACGTTTTTTAGGCATGCTTTTCTTTCTCTTTTTTGCATATTTTGAAAATCCAAAAATGGATGATGTAGTAAAAACAAAGTTGATTCGTAAGTGTTAATTTTGTAAAAAATGCTTTTTTAACGCAATGCAATTAATTCTGCAACCTCACAATTCGAATTAAACGTTTTTTAGGCATGCTTTTCTTTCTCTTTTTTGCATATTTTGAAAATCCAAAAATGGATGATGTAGTAAAAACAAAGTTGATTCGTAAGTGTTAATTTTGTAAAAAATGCTTTTTTAACGCAATGCAATTAATTCTGCAACCTCACAATTCGAATTAAACGTTCTTTGAGCATCCTTTTCTTTCTCTATTTTGCATATTTTAAAAATCCAAAAATGGACAATGTAGTAAAAACAAAGTTAATTCGTAATTGCTAATTTTGTAAAAAATGCTGTTTTAACGCAATGCAATTAATTCTGCAACCTCACAATTCGAATTAAACGTTTTTTGAGCATGCTTTTCTTTCTCTTTTTTGCATATTTTGAAAATCCAAAAATAGATGATGTAGTAAAAACAAAGTTGATTTGTAAGTGTTAATTTTGTAAAAAATGCTTTTTTAACGCAATGCAATTAATTCTGCAACCTCACAATTCGAATTAAACGTTTTTTAGGCATGCTTTTCTTTCTCTTTTTTGCATATTTTGAAAATCCAAAAATGGATGATGTAGTAAAAACAAAGTTGATTCGTAAGTGTTAATTTTGTAAAAAATGCTTTTTTAACGCAATGCAATTAATTCTGCAACCTCACAATTCGAATTAAACGTTCTTTGAGCATCCTTTTCTTTCTCTATTTTGCATATTTTAAAAATCCAAAAATGGACAATGTAGTAAAAACAAAGTTAATTCGTAATTGCTAATTTTGTAAAAAATGCTTTTTTAACGCAATGCAATTAATTCTGCAACCTCACAATTCGAATTAAACGTTTTTTGAGCATGCTTTTCTTTCTCTTTTTTGCATATTTTGAAAATCCAAAAATGGATGATGTAGTAAAAACAAAGTTGATTTGTAAGTGTTAATTTTGTAAAAAATGCTTTTTTAACGCAATGCAATTAATTCTGCAACCTCACAATTCGAATTAAACGTTTTTTAGGCATGCTTTTCTTTCTCTTTTTTGCATATTTTGAAAATCCAAAAATGGATGATGTAGTAAAAACAAAGTTGATTCGTAAGTGTTAATTTTGTAAAAAATGCTTTTTTAACGCAATGCAATTAATTCTGCAACCTCACAATTCGAATTAAACGTTTTTTAGGCATGCTTTTCTTTCTCTTTTTTGCATATTTTGAAAATCCAAAAATGGATGATGTAGTAAAAACAAAGTTGATTCGTAAGTGTTAATTTTGTAAAAAATGCTTTTTTAACGCAATGCAATTAATTCTGCAACCTCACAATTCGAATTAAACGTTCTTTGAGCATCCTTTTCTTTCTCTATTTTGCATATTTTAAAAATCCAAAAATGGACAATGTAGTAAAAACAAAGTTAATTCGTAATTGCTAATTTTGTAAAAAATGCTTTTTTAACGCAATGCAATTAATTCTGCAACCTCACAATTCGAATTAAACGTTTTTTGAGCATGCTTTTCTTTCTCTTTTTTGCATATTTTGAAAATCCAAAAATGGATGATGTAGTAAAAACAAAGTTGATTTGTAAGTGTTAATTTTGTAAAAAATGCTTTTTTAACGCAATGCAATTAATTCTGCAACCTCACAATTCGAATTAAACGTTTTTTAGGCATGCTTTTCTTTCTCTTTTTTGCATATTTTGAAAATCCAAAAATGGATGATGTAGTAAAAACAAAGTTGATTCGTAAGTTTTAATTTTGTAAAAATTGCTTTTTTAACGCAATGCAATTAATTCTGCAACCTCACAGTTCGAATTAAACGTTTTTTAGGCATCCTTTTCTTTCTCTTTTTTGCATATTTTGAAAATCCAAAAATGGATGATGTAGTAAAAACAAAGTTGATTCGTAAGTGTTAATTTTGTAAAAAATGCTTTTTTAACGCAATGCAATTAATTCTGCAACCTCACAATTCGAATTAAACGTTTTTTAGGCATGCTTTTCTTTCTCTTTTTTGCATATTTTGAAAATCCAAAAATGGATGATGTAGTAAAAACAAAGTTGATTCGTAAGTGTTAATTTTGTAAAAAATGCTTTTTTAACGCAATGCAATTAATTCTGCAACCTCACAATTCGAATTAAACGTTTTTTAGGCATGCTTTTCTTTCTCTTTTTTGCATATTTTGAAAATCCAAAAATGGATGATGTAGTAAAAACAAAGTTGATTTGTAAGTGTTAATTTTGTAAAAAATGCTTTTTTAACGCAATGCAATTAATTCTGCAACCTCACAATTCGAATTAAACGTTTTTTAGGCATGCTTTTCTTTCTCTTTTTTGCATATTTTGAAAATCCAAAAATGGATGATGTAGTAAAAACAAAGTTGATTCGTAAGTGTTAATTTTGTAAAAATTGCTTTTTTAACGCAATGCAATTAATTCTGCAACCTCACAGTTCGAATTAAACGTTTTTTAGGCATCCTTTTCTTTCTCTTTTTTGCATATTTTGAAAATCCAAAAATGGATGATGTAGTAAAAACAAAGTTGATTCGTAAGTGTTAATTTTTTAAAAAATGCTTTTTTAACGCAATGCAATTAATTCTGCAACCTCACAATTCGAATTAAACGTTTTTTAGGCATGCTTTTCTTTCTCTTTTTTGCATATTTTGAAAATCCAAAAATGGATGATGTAGTAAAAACAAAGTTGATTCGTAAGTGTTAATTTTGTAAAAAATGCTTTTTTAACGCAATGCAATTAATTCTGCAACCTCACAATTCGAATTAAACGTTTTTTAGGCATGCTTTTCTTTCTCTTTTTTGCATATTTTGAAAATCCAAAAATGGATGATGTAGTAAAAACAAAGTTGATTCGTAAGTGTTAATTTTGTAAAAAATGCTTTTTTAACGCAATGCAATTAATTCTGCAACCTCACAATTCGAATTAAACGTTTTTTAGGCATGCTTTTCTTTCTCTTTTTTGCATATTTTGAAAATCCAAAAATGGATGATGTAGTAAAAACAAAGTTGATTCGTAAGTGTTAATTTTGTAAAAAATGCTTTTTTAACGCAATGCAATTAATTCTGCAACCTCACAATTCGAATTAAACGTTTTTTAGGCATCCTTTTCTTTCTCTTTTTTGCATATTTTGAAAATCCAAAAATGGATGATGTAGTAAAAACAAAGTTGATTCGTAAGTGTTAATTTTGTAAAAAATGCTTTTTTAACGCAATGCAATTAATTCTGCAACCTCACAATTCGAATTAAACGTTTTTTAGGCATGCTTTTCTTTCTCTTTTTTGCATATTTTGAAAATCCAAAAATGGATGATGTAGTAAAAACAAAGTTGATTCGTAAGTGTTAATTTTGTAAAAAATGCTTTTTTAACGCAATGCAATTAATTCTGCAACCTCACAATTCGAATTAAACGTTTTTTAGGCATGCTTTTCTTTCTCTTTTTTGCATATTTTGAAAATCCAAAAATGGATGATGTAGTAAAAACAAAGTTGATTCGTAAGTGTTAATTTTGTAAAAAATGCTTTTTTAACGCAATGCAATTAATTCTGCAACCTCACAATTCGAATTAAACGTTTTTTATGCATGCTTTTCTTTCTCTTTTTTGCATATTTTGAAAATCCAAAAATGGATGATGTAGTAAAAACAAAGTTGATTCGTAAGTGTTAATTTTGTAAAAAATGCTTTTTTAACGCAATGCAATTAATTCTGCAACCTCACAATTCGAATTAAACGTTCTTTGAGCATCCTTTTCTTTCTCTATTTTGCATATTTTAAAAATCCAAAAATGGACAATGTAGTAAAAACAAAGTTAATTCGTAATTGCTAATTTTGTAAAAAATGCTTTTTTAACGCAATGCAATTAATTCTGCAACCTCACAATTCGAATTAAACGTTTTTTGAGCATGCTTTTCTTTCTCTTTTTTGCATATTTTGAAAATCCAAAAATGGATGATGTAGTAAAAACAAAGTTGATTTGTAAGTGTTAATTTTGTAAAAAATGCTTTTTTAACGCAATGCAATTAATTCTGCAACCTCACAATTCGAATTAAACGTTTTTTAGGCATGCTTTTCTTTCTCTTTTTTGCATATTTTGAAAATCCAAAAATGGATGATGTAGTAAAAACAAAGTTGATTCGTAAGTTTTAATTTTGTAAAAATTGCTTTTTTAACGCAATGCAATTAATTCTGCAACCTCACAGTTCGAATTAAACGTTTTTTAGGCATCCTTTTCTTTCTCTTTTTTGCATATTTTGAAAATCCAAAAATGGATGATGTAGTAAAAACAAAGTTGATTCGTAAGTGTTAATTTTGTAAAAAATGCTTTTTTAACGCAATGCAATTAATTCTGCAACCTCACAATTCGAATTAAACGTTTTTTAGGCATGCTTTTCTTTCTCTTTTTTGCATATTTTGAAAATCCAAAAATGGATGATGTAGTAAAAACAAAGTTGATTCGTAAGTGTTAATTTTGTAAAAAATGCTTTTTTAACGCAATGCAATTAATTCTGCAACCTCACAATTCGAATTAAACGTTTTTTAGGCATGCTTTTCTTTCTCTTTTTTGCATATTTTGAAAATCCAAAAATGGATGATGTAGTAAAAACAAAGTTGATTTGTAAGTGTTAATTTTGTAAAAAATGCTTTTTTAACGCAATGCAATTAATTCTGCAACCTCACAATTCGAATTAAACGTTTTTAGGCATGCTTTTCTTTCTCTTTTTTGCATATTTTGAAAATCCAAAAATGGATGATGTAGTAAAAACAAAGTTGATTCGTAAGTGTTAATTTTGTAAAAATTGCTTTTTTAACGCAATGCAATTAATTCTGCAACCTCACAGTTCGAATTAAACGTTTTTTAGGCATCCTTTTCTTTCTCTTTTTTGCATATTTTGAAAATCCAAAAATGGATGATGTAGTAAAAACAAAGTTGATTCGTAAGTGTTAATTTTGTAAAAAATGCTTTTTTAACGCAATGCAATTAATTCTGCAACCTCACAATTCGAATTAAACGTTTTTTAGGCATGCTTTTCTTTCTCTTTTTTGCATATTTTGAAAATCCAAAAATGGATGATGTAGTAAAAACAAAGTTGATTCGTAAGTGTTAATTTTGTAAAAAATGCTTTTTTAACGCAATGCAATTAATTCTGCAACCTCACAATTCGAATTAAACGTTTTTTAGGCATGCTTTTCTTTCTCTTTTTTGCATATTTTGAAAATCCAAAAATGGATGATGTAGTAAAAACAAAGTTGATTCGTAAGTGTTAATTTTGTAAAAAATGCTTTTTTAACGCAATGCAATTAATTCTGCAACCTCACAATTCGAATTAAACGTTTTTTAGGCATGCTTTTCTTTCTCTTTTTTGCATATTTTGAAAATCCAAAAATGGATGATGTAGTAAAAACAAAGTTGATTCGTAAGTGTTAATTTTGTAAAAAATGCTTTTTTAACGCAATGCAATTAATTCTGCAACCTCACAATTCGAATTAAACGTTTTTTAGGCATCCTTTTCTTTCTCTTTTTTGCATATTTTGAAAATCCAAAAATGGATGATGTAGTAAAAACAAAGTTGATTCGTAAGTGTTAATTTTGTAAAAAATGCTTTTTTAACGCAATGCAATTAATTCTGCAACCTCACAATTCGAATTAAACGTTTTTTAGGCATGCTTTTCTTTCTCTTTTTTGCATATTTTGAAAATCCAAAAATGGATGATGTAGTAAAAACAAAGTTGATTCGTAAGTGTTAATTTTGTAAAAAATGCTTTTTTAACGCAATGCAATTAATTCTGCAACCTCACAATTCGAATTAAACGTTTTTTAGGCATGCTTTTCTTTCTCTTTTTTGCATATTTTGAAAATCCAAAAATGGATGATGTAGTAAAAACAAAGTTGATTCGTAAGTGTTAATTTTGTAAAAAATGCTTTTTTAACGCAATGCAATTAATTCTGCAACCTCACAATTCGAATTAAACGTTTTTTAGGCATCCTTTTCTTTCTCTTTTTTGCATATTTTGAAAATCCAAAAATGGATGATGTAGTAAAAACAAAGTTGATTCGTAAGTGTTAATTTTGTAAAAAATGCTTTTTTAACGCAATGCAATTAATTCTGCAACCTCACAATTCGAATTAAACGTTTTTTAGGCATGCTTTTCTTTCTCTTTTTTGCATATTTTGAAAATCCAAAAATGGATGATGTAGTAAAAACAAAGTTGATTCGTAAGTGTTAATTTTGTAAAAAATGCTTTTTTAACGCAATGCAATTAATTCTGCAACCTCACAATTCGAATTAAACGTTTTTTAGGCATCCTTTTCTTTCTCTTTTTTGCATATTTTGAAAATCCAAAAATGGATGATGTAGTAAAAACAAAGTTGATTAGTAAGTGTTAATTTTGTAAAAAATGCTTTTTTAACGCAATGAAATTAATTCTGCAACCTCACAATTCGAATTAAACGTTTTTTAGGCATCCTTTTCTTTCTCTTTTTTGCATATTTTAAAAATCCAAAAATGGACAATGTAGTAAAAACAAAGTTAATTTGTAATTGTTAATTTTGTAAAAAATGCTTTTTTAACGCAATGCAATTAATTCTGCAACCTCACAATTCGAATTAAACGTTCTTTGAGCATCCTTTTCTTTCTCTATTTTGCATATTTTAAAAATCCAAAAATGGACAATGTAGTAAAAACAAAGTTGATTCGTAAGTGTTAATTTTGTAAAAAATGCTTTTTTAACGCAATGCAATTAATTCTGCAACCTCACAATTCGAATTAAACGTTTTTTAGGCATGCTTTTCTTTCTCTTTTTTGCATATTTTGAAAATCCAAAAATGGATGATGTAGTAAAAACAAAGTTGATTCGTAAGTGTTAATTTTGTAAAAAATGCTTTTTTAACGCAATGCAATTAATTCTGCAACCTCACAATTCGAATTAAACGTTTTTTAGGCATGCTTTTCTTTCTCTTTTTTGCATATTTTGAAAATCCAAAAATGGATGATGTAGTAAAAACAAAGTTGATTCGTAAGTGTTAATTTTGTAAAAAATGCTTTTTTAACGCAATGCAATTAATTCTGCAACCTCACAATTCGAATTAAACGTTTTTTAGGCATGCTTTTCTTTCTCTTTTTTGCATATTTTGAAAATCCAAAAATGGATGATGTAGTAAAAACAAAGTTGATTCGTAAGTGTTAATTTTGTAAAAAATGCTTTTTTAACGCAATGCAATTAATTCTGCAACCTTACAATTCGAATTAAACGTTTTTTAGGCATGCTTTTCTTTCTCTTTTTTGCATATTTTGAAAATCCAAAAATGGATGATGTAGTAAAAACAAAGTTGATTCGTAAGTGTTAATTTTGTAAAAAATGCTTTTTTAACGCAATGCAATTAATTCTGCAACCTCACAATTCGAATTAAACGTTTTTTAGGCATCCTTTTCTTTCTCTTTTTTGCATATTTTGAAAATCCAAAAATGGATGATGTAGTAAAAACAAAGTTGATTCGTAAGTGTTAATTTTGTAAAAAATGCTTTTTTAACGCAATGCAATTAATTCTGCAACCTCACAATTCGAATTAAACGTTTTTTAGGCATGCTTTTCTTTCTCTTTTTTGCATATTTTGAAAATCCAAAAATGGATGATGTAGTAAAAACAAAGTTGATTCGTAAGTGTTAATTTTGTAAAAAATGCTTTTTTAACGCAATGCAATTAATTCTGCAACCTTACAATTCGAATTAAACGTTTTTTAGGCATGCTTTTCTTTCTCTTTTTTGCATATTTTGAAAATCCAAAAATGGATGATGTAGTAAAAACAAAGTTGATTCGTAAGTGTTAATTTTGTAAAAAATGCTTTTTTAACGCAATGCAATTAATTCTGCAACCTTACAATTCGAATTAAACGTTTTTTAGGCATGCTTTTCTTTCTCTTTTTTGCATATTTTGAAAATCCAAAAATGGATGATGTAGTAAAAACAAAGTTGATTCGTAAGTGTTAATTTTGTAAAAAATGCTTTTTTAACGCAATGCAATTAATTCTGCAACCTCACAATTCGAATTAAACGTTTTTTAGGCATCCTTTTCTTTCTCTTTTTTGCATATTTTGAAAATCCAAAAATGGATGATGTAGTAAAAACAAAGTTGATTCGTAAGTGTTAATTTTGTAAAAAATGCTTTTTTAACGCAATGCAATTAATTCTGCAACCTCACAATTCGAATTAAACGTTCTTTGAGCATCCTTTTCTTTCTCTATTTTGCATATTTTAAAAATCCAAAAATGGACAATGTAGTAAAAACAAAGTTAATTCGTAATTGCTAATTTTGTAAAAAATGCTTTTTTAACGCAATGAAATTAATTCTGCAACCTCACAATTCGAATTAAACGTTCTTTGAGCATCCTTTTCTTTCTCTATTTTGCATATTTTAAAAATCCAAAAATGGACAATGTAGTAAAAACAAAGTTAATTCGTAATTGCTAATTTTGTAAAAAATGCTTTTTTAACGCAATGCAATTAATTCTGCAACCTCACAATTCGAATTAAACGTTTTTTGAGCATCCTTTTCTTTCTCTATTTTGCATATTTTAAAAATCCAAAAATGGAAAATGTAGTAAAAACAAAGTTAATTCGTAATTGTTAATTTTGTAAAAAATGCTTTTTTAACGCAATGCAATTAATTCTGCAACCTCACAATTCGAATTAAACGTTTTTTAGGCATGCTTTTCTTTCTCTTTTTTGCATGC
>CAWUHW010000061.1:0-46441 GCA_963922195.1 Panagrolaimus sp. PS1159
AAGCAGTGGTATCAACGCAGAGTACTAGCCTAAGCCTAAGCCTAAGCCTAAGCCTAAGCCTAAGCCTAAGCCTAAGCCTAAGCCTAAGCCTAAGCCTAAGCCTAAGCCTAAGCCTAAGCCTAAGCCTAAGCCTAAGCCTAAGCCTAAGCCTAAGCCTAAGCCTAAGCCTAAGCCTAAGCCTAAGCCTAAGCCTAAGCCTAAGCCTAAGCCTAAGCCTAAGCCTAAGCCTAAGCCTAAGCCTAAGCCTAAGCCTAAGCCTAAGCCTAAGCCTAAGCCTAAGCCTAAGCCTAAGCCTAAGCCTAAGCTAAGCCTAAGCCTAAGCCTAAGCCTAAGCCTAAGCCTAAGCCTAAGCCTAAGCCTAAGCCTAAGCCTAAGCCTAAGCCTAAGCCTAAGCCTAAGCCTAAGCCTAAGCCTAAGCCTAAGCCTAAGCCTAAGCCTAAGCCTAAGCCTAAGCCTAAGCCTAAGCCTAAGCCTAAGCCTAAGCCTAAGCCTAAGCCTAAGCCTAAGCCTAAGCCTAAGCCTAAGCCTAAGCCTAAGCTAAGCCTAAGCCTAAGCCTAAGCCTAAGCCTAAGCCTAAGCCTAAGCCTAAGCCTAAGCCTAAGCCTAAGCCTAAGCCTAAGCCTAAGCCTAAGCCTAAGCCTAAGCCTAAGCCTAAGCCTAAGCCTAAGCTAAGCCTAAGCCTAAGCCTAAGCCTAAGCCTAAGCCTAAGCCTAAGCCTAAGCCTAAGCCTAAGCCTAAGCCTAAGCCTAAGCCTAAGCCTAAGCCTAAGCCTAAGCCTAAGCCTAAGCCTAAGCCTAAGCCTAAGCCTAAGCCTAAGCCTAAGCCTAAGCCTAAGCCTAAGCCTAAGCCTAAGCCTAAGCCTAAGCCTAAGCCTAAGCCTAAGCCTAAGCCTAAGCCTAAGCCTAAGCCTAAGCCTAAGCCTAAGCCTAAGCCTAAGCCTAAGCCTAAGCCTAAGCCTAAGCCTAAGCCTAAGCCTAAGCCTAAGCCTAAGCCTAAGCCTAAGCCTAAGCCTAAGCCTAAGCCTAAGCCTAAGCCTAAGCCTAAGCCTAAGCCTAAGCCTAAGCCTAAGCCTAAGCCTAAGCCTAAGCCTAAGCCTAAGCCTAAGCCTAAGCCTAAGCCTAAGCCTAAGCCTAAGCCTAAGCCTAAGCCTAAGCCTAAGCCTAAGCCTAAGCCTAAGCCTAAGCCTAAGCCTAAGCCTAAGCCTAAGCCTAAGCCTAAGCCTAAGCCTAAGCCTAAGCCTAAGCCTAAGCCTAAGCCTAAGCCTAAGCCTAAGCCTAAGCCTAAGCCTAAGCCTAAGCCTAAGCCTAAGCCTAAGCCTAAGCCTAAGCCTAAGCCTAAGCCTAAGCCTAAGCCTAAGCCTAAGCCTAAGCCTAAGCCTAAGCCTAAGCCTAAGCCTAAGCCTAAGCCTAAGCCTAAGCCTAAGCCTAAGCCTAAGCCTAAGCCTAAGCCTAAGCCTAAGCCTAAGCCTAAGCCTAAGCCTAAGCCTAAGCCTAAGCCTAAGCCTAAGCCTAAGCCTAAGCCTAAGCCTAAGCCTAAGCCTAAGCCTAAGCCTAAGCCTAAGCCTAAGCCTAAGCCTAAGCCTAAGCCTAAGCCTAAGCCTAAGCCTAAGCCTAAGCCTAAGCCTAAGCCTAAGCCTAAGCCTAAGCCTAAGCCTAAGCCTAAGCCTAAGCCTAAGCCTAAGCCTAAGCCTAAGCCTAAGCCTAAGCCTAAGCCTAAGCCTAAGCCTAAGCCTAAGCCTAAGCCTAAGCCTAAGCCTAAGCCTAAGCCTAAGCCTAAGCCTAAGCCTAAGCCTAAGCCTAAGCCTAAGCCTAAGCCTAAGCCTAAGCCTAAGCCTAAGCCTAAGCCTAAGCCTAAGCCTAAGCCTAAGCCTAAGCCTAAGCCTAAGCCTAAGCCTAAGCCTAAGCCTAAGCCTAAGCCTAAGCCTAAGCCTAAGCCTAAGCCTAAGCCTAAGCCTAAGCCTAAGCCTAAGCCTAAGCCTAAGCCTAAGCCTAAGCCTAAGCCTAAGCCTAAGCCTAAGCCTAAGCCTAAGCCTAAGCCTAAGCCTAAGCCTAAGCCTAAGCCTAAGCCTAAGCCTAAGCCTAAGCCTAAGCCTAAGCCTAAGCCTAAGCCTAAGCCTAAGCCTAAGCCTAAGCCTAAGCCTAAGCCTAAGCCTAAGCCTAAGCCTAAGCCTAAGCCTAAGCCTAAGCCTAAGCCTAAGCCTAAGCCTAAGCCTAAGCCTAAGCCTAAGCCTAAGCCTAAGCCTAAGCCTAAGCCTAAGCCTAAGCCTAAGCCTAAGCCTAAGCCTAAGCCTAAGCCTAAGCCTAAGCCTAAGCCTAAGCCTAAGCCTAAGCCTAAGCCTAAGCCTAAGCCTAAGCCTAAGCCTAAGCCTAAGCCTAAGCCTAAGCCTAAGCCTAAGCCTAAGCCTAAGCCTAAGCCTAAGCCTAAGCCTAAGCCTAAGCCTAAGCCTAAGCCTAAGCCTAAGCCTAAGCCTAAGCCTAAGCCTAAGCCTAAGCCTAAGCCTAAGCCTAAGCCTAAGCCTAAGCCTAAGCCTAAGCCTAAGCCTAAGCCTAAGCCTAAGCCTAAGCCTAAGCCTAAGCCTAAGCCTAAGCCTAAGCCTAAGCCTAAGCCTAAGCCTAAGCCTAAGCCTAAGCCTAAGCCTAAGCCTAAGCCTAAGCCTAAGCCTAAGCCTAAGCCTAAGCCTAAGCCTAAGCCTAAGCCTAAGCCTAAGCCTAAGCCTAAGCCTAAGCCTAAGCCTAAGCCTAAGCCTAAGCCTAAGCCTAAGCCTAAGCCTAAGCCTAAGCCTAAGCCTAAGCCTAAGCCTAAGCCTAAGCCTAAGCCTAAGCCTAAGCCTAAGCCTAAGCCTAAGCCTAAGCCTAAGCCTAAGCCTAAGCCTAAGCCTAAGCCTAAGCCTAAGCCTAAGCCTAAGCCTAAGCCTAAGCCTAAGCCTAAGCCTAAGCCTAAGCCTAAGCCTAAGCCTAAGCCTAAGCCTAAGCCTAAGCCTAAGCCTAAGCCTAAGCCTAAGCCTAAGCCTAAGCCTAAGCCTAAGCCTAAGCCTAAGCCTAAGCCTAAGCCTAAGCCTAAGCCTAAGCCTAAGCCTAAGCCTAAGCCTAAGCCTAAGCCTAAGCCTAAGCCTAAGCCTAAGCCTAAGCCTAAGCCTAAGCCTAAGCCTAAGCCTAAGCCTAAGCCTAAGCCTAAGCCTAAGCCTAAGCCTAAGCCTAAGCCTAAGCCTAAGCCTAAGCCTAAGCCTAAGCCTAAGCCTAAGCCTAAGCCTAAGCCTAAGCCTAAGCCTAAGCCTAAGCCTAAGCCTAAGCCTAAGCCTAAGCCTAAGCCTAAGCCTAAGCCTAAGCCTAAGCCTAAGCCTAAGCCTAAGCCTAAGCCTAAGCCTAAGCCTAAGCCTAAGCCTAAGCCTAAGCCTAAGCCTAAGCCTAAGCCTAAGCCTAAGCCTAAGCCTAAGCCTAAGCCTAAGCCTAAGCCTAAGCCTAAGCCTAAGCCTAAGCCTAAGCCTAAGCCTAAGCCTAAGCCTAAGCCTAAGCCTAAGCCTAAGCCTAAGCCTAAGCCTAAGCCTAAGCCTAAGCCTAAGCCTAAGCCTAAGCCTAAGCCTAAGCCTAAGCCTAAGCCTAAGCCTAAGCCTAAGCCTAAGCCTAAGCCTAAGCCTAAGCCTAAGCCTAAGCCTAAGCCTAAGCCTAAGCCTAAGCCTAAGCCTAAGCCTAAGCCTAAGCCTAAGCCTAAGCCTAAGCCTAAGCCTAAGCCTAAGCCTAAGCCTAAGCCTAAGCCTAAGCCTAAGCCTAAGCCTAAGCCTAAGCCTAAGCCTAAGCCTAAGCCTAAGCCTAAGCCTAAGCCTAAGCCTAAGCCTAAGCCTAAGCCTAAGCCTAAGCCTAAGCCTAAGCCTAAGCCTAAGCCTAAGCCTAAGCCTAAGCCTAAGCCTAAGCCTAAGCCTAAGCCTAAGCCTAAGCCTAAGCCTAAGCCTAAGCCTAAGCCTAAGCCTAAGCCTAAGCCTAAGCCTAAGCCTAAGCCTAAGCCTAAGCCTAAGCCTAAGCCTAAGCCTAAGCCTAAGCCTAAGCCTAAGCCTAAGCCTAAGCCTAAGCCTAAGCCTAAGCCTAAGCCTAAGCCTAAGCCTAAGCCTAAGCCTAAGCCTAAGCCTAAGCCTAAGCCTAAGCCTAAGCCTAAGCCTAAGCCTAAGCCTAAGCCTAAGCCTAAGCCTAAGCCTAAGCCTAAGCCTAAGCCTAAGCCTAAGCCTAAGCCTAAGCCTAAGCCTAAGCCTAAGCCTAAGCCTAAGCCTAAGCCTAAGCCTAAGCCTAAGCCTAAGCCTAAGCCTAAGCCTAAGCCTAAGCCTAAGCCTAAGCCTAAGCCTAAGCCTAAGCCTAAGCCTAAGCCTAAGCCTAAGCCTAAGCCTAAGCCTAAGCCTAAGCCTAAGCCTAAGCCTAAAAACCCCTCCTTACGCTTTTTGACAATTTTTTATCTTTTTTCTCCTTCTAAGCTTTGGGCTTAACATTCGACTTAACCTTCAACCTTCGGCGTTACATTTTATCCATTCTTAGTCTTTTTGACAATTTTTCGTCTTTTTTCTCTTTCTTAGCTTTGGGCTTAACCTTCGACTTAACCTTCAACCTTCGGCGTTACATTTTATCCATTCTTAGTCTTTTTGACAATTTCTCGTCTTTTTTCTCTTTCTTAGCTTTGGGCTTAACCTTCTAAAACATTCTCCAACCTTCGGCGTTACATTTTATCCATCCTTACTCTTTTTGACAATTTTTGTCTTTTTACTCTTTCTAAGCGTTGGGCTTAACCTTCTAAACCATTCTCCCATCTTCGGCGTTACATTTTATCCATCCTTACTCTTTTTGACAATTTTTCGTCTTTTTACTCTTTCTAAGCGTTGGGCTTAACCTTCTAAACCATTCTCCCATCTTCGGCGTTACATTTTATCCATCCTTACTCTTTTTGACAATTTTTCGTCTTTTTACTCTTTCTAAGCGTTGGGCTTAACATTCGACTTAACCTTCAACCTTCAGCGTTACATTTTACCCATCCTTACGTTTTTTGACAATTTTTCGTCTTTTTACTCTTTCTAAGCGTTGGGCTTAACATTCGACTTAACCTTCAACCTTTGGCGTTACATTTTACCCCTCCTTACGCTTTTTGACAATTTTTTATCTTTTTTCTCCTTCTAAGCTTTGGGCTTAACATTCGACTTAACCTTCAACCTTCAGCGTTACATTTTATCCATCCTTACTCTTTTTGACAATTTTTCGTCTTTTTACTCTTTCTAAGCGTTGGGCTTAACCTTCTAAGCCATTCTCCCATCTTCGGCGTTACATTTTATCCATCCTTACTCTTTTTGACAATTTTTCGTCTTTTTACTCTTTCTAAGCGTTGGGCTTAACATTCGACTTAACCTTCAACCTTTGGCGTTACATTTTACCCCTCCTTACGCTTTTTGACAATTTTTTATCTTTTTTCTCCTTCTAAGCTTTGGGCTTAACATTCGACTTAACCTTCAACCTTCAGCGTTACATTTTATCCATCCTTACTCTTTTTGACAATTTTTCGTCTTTTTACTCTTTCTAAGCGTTGGGCTTAACCTTCTAAGCCATTCTCCCATCTTCGGCGTTACATTTTACCCATCCTTACGTTTTTTGACAATTTTTCGTCTTTTTACTCTTTCTAAGCGTTGGGCTTAACATTCGACTTAACCTTCAACCTTTGGCGTTACATTTTATCCATCCTTACTCTTTTTGACAATTTTTCGTCTTTTTTCTCCTTCTGAGCTTTGGGCTTAACCTTCGACTTAACCTCCAACCTTCGGCGTTACATTTTATCCATTCTTACGCTTTTTGACAATTTTTCGTCTTTTTACTCTTTCTAAGCGTTGGGCTTAACCTTCTAAACCATTCTCCCATCTTCGGCGTTACATTTTATCCATCCTTACTCTTTTTGACAATTTTTCGTCTTTTTTCTCCTTCTGAGCTTTGGGCTTAACCTTCGACTTAACCTCCAACCTTCGGCGTTACATTTTATCCATTCTTACGCTTTTTGACAATTTTGCGTCTTTTTACTCTTTCTAAGCGTTGGGCTTAACATTCGACTTAACCTCCAACCTTCGGCGTTACATTTTATCCATTCTTACGCTTTTTGACAATTTTTCGTCTTTTTACTCTTTCTAAGCGTTGGGCTTAACATTCGACTTAACCTCCAACCTTCGGCGTTACATTTTATCCATCCTTACTCTTTTTGACAATTTTTCGTCTTTTTTGTCCTTCTTAGCTCTCAAAAAAAGGAGAAAGAAAACAAGGCCAATGATTTCGACTCATTTTTCGAAAAAGAGCAAAAACGGCAACAAAAGCAGGATTTTAATTTAAAACTAGGTCTAAACAAAAAAAAAAAGGAAATGAGACAAAATACATGGCATAACTATTGGTTCAAAATCTTGAACAAATAACAACACAACAAAGGAGAGAGGAGAATGGGAGCCACTAAATGTTAGCTGACATGGTTTGAATGAATGGCAAAAAAGCTAAAATTTTGTTGATCTGCCTCTAAGAAGTAAATTTGCCCCGGCAAGAAAAGTCCCTGAAAATACGTGGAATTAAAATGCTGTAAAAGCTCGAATCAACTAAAAGAGATTATTTATTAAAAATATGAGCCGATTTTTTCACTAAAAAGTAAGGCTAGGCTTAACGTCAGCCCATTAGGCTAAAGTGAAGAACATCACCTGATACATCAGGCTATGCTTAAAATAAGTAAAATAAGCCTAGCCCTATACAAGGTCAAACCTAATCCCTCCAATCAAAAAAGATTGGAGGGGAAAGCCTAAGCCTAAGCCTAAGCCTAAGAAAAAAGTGATTGAAATTATCGGCGACGATTTTTTCAATCAAAAATAAAAAAGTGAGTCAAAATGTAGTGCCTTAATTTTATGACTCATAAAAGTAGAGAGAAACGGACAATGCCTTTTGGAAATACGGAAATTTTGCTCGTGCAAAAAAATCGTAAAAAAAAAACATAAATAAAAGAAAGTCTCTAGAAAAAGAGTTTGAAAAAAATACAGAAATTTTGCGCTTACAAAATATATGTAAAACTGAAATCTGTAGAAAAAACAAGTGATTGAAATTATGGGTTCCGATTTTTTCAATCAAGAAATTTGTCAGAAAAAGTAATTGAAAAGACTGGGACACATTCACAAAAAATAGAAAGCAAATTAGACACGACCTTCGAATGAATAAGAATGACATATTTTACATAAACACGGCAAATTTGAAGATTTTGGGAATGAATGGGTTATTTTAAACCTGATTGCAAACTTTCGTTGTGAGACACAAGTTCAGTTCAAAAAATGGATTCCCTAAAGGCCATTTAAATCTAATGAAAAAAAGTCTTCGCACCCGGATGAATTCCTGCTGTTGATAATGATATTGATTGAGACTTGTGAATTGTTGTAGCAAATGCAAGAGCAAGTGGAAACTGCTTGAATACGAGATCATCAGTTTGTTTTCCTTTGATGGTGACAACAATACGACGAATATGAACATCTTGCTTGATATTATCGAATTTGACAATGACAGATATTACTTTACTTGTATCCTTTTTGCTGTATTCCAATGCAGTTACAGTACCAATCGTTCCATTAACGAGACGGTTCTTCAAGTCGGTATTGTAAACAAGCATTACACGAACACCAACAGCTATATGTATGGTTTTGACAAGAGTTGCAACGTACTTGATTCTTTTTGGTTTTGGTGCAGAATATTTTTTGGAACGAGTGAGTTTATATCTAGCTTCTTGATATACCCTTCGACGTATTTGTTTCTTCTTTAATTGATCAATACCAGTTTCATTTTCGGAATCACTGCAATCACTATCAGAAGCACGAACATAAATAGGTGTTATGGATACCAAATCATCCTTGAAATGTGATAACAAATAACGTTTGTTAAACACTTCCACCATTTCATTCTTTGAATATAAAACAAGAGTCGTTGGATCAGCTGTGCAAAGATCATGGTACAGCTCTTGAACATCTTTTGTTGTTCCTGAAAATTTGAATTATATAATATTGCATTGAAGAATTTGATTGAAATTATTGGATCCAATAATTTCAATCAAAACTAATGAAATTATAAATAAAATAATTACCTTCTTCAGCAGTTACTACTTGCTGTAACAGAAATTCATAATCTTCATCAGTGAGGGTGCCAACACGAATCCTTCCCAACACTTCTGCATAATTTAGATCACTGAATTGACGCTTATTTATCCAGAGTTCAAAGTAATGAATATCCAAGGATTTCCATAAATCATACGACGTTGCACCAGAATCAGAGATTCTTTTGATGGTTGAAGCATTTAAAGGTTCGAAACAGAAACTTGCATCGACAGGTGGTAGTTGAAGAAAATCACCAACAAGCAACGTCGGGATATTTCCAAATGGTTCATCAATACCAGTAACCTCCTGAAAGCGAAGAGAAATTTTTGCAAGTAGTTCATTTGAGCATTGCGAGATTTCATCAATAATAAGAAGCTTGCAATTTCGAGTTTGATTTCTTAAAGCATCAAGACGATCACCAGATAAAGGATAGAATGTATCAACATTAATACCAAGAAGTGAATGGCACGTATATCCTTTGACAGTAACGGCTGCTCTTCCAGTTGGTGCACAGATCATAACAGCAGGAGCATTAAATCGATCTTCTTTTGACGGTGTATATTCCAAGGTGAGACTCTGGTCGAGCACTTCAATAAGATGTGATTTTCCAAATCCTCCAGCACCAGATACAAGCCATCTTCGAGATTCAGGTTTTGTTGCATTATCTTGATCATGAATAAATTTGACGATGGAATCAAATATTTCTTTTTGATCTTCTTGTAAAGCTTTGACATCTTCTTCGATTTCGGAAGCAGAAAGGAGACCACGATCAAAATTGATTAAATAATCTTTGGCAGTTTTATCAGATTCTTTCTTGTTATAGTTTGAGCTTTTCTTATTCAGCTTATCAAACATTTCACGTTCTTCTTGATAAAATAATTGATATTGTTCCAAGTACCGTTCAATATCTTCGTATGCTCGTGGATGGTTGACCTTTAATTCATCAGTGTATGCTTCCCATGTGTCTTCATATGCACTATTAACATTTGCAGTAAAGCTTTTAATATGTTCTTCATTTCTCCATGGAATGAATTGCATACAGCATCTTCGATAAAAGTCTTCCCGAGAATTACGATCTTCTGGTATAATGCGATTAAAGTAGGAATCAGGTACAAGTTGTTTGTGAAGTTTTACAACATCTTTGTCACTATTTCTAAGCTTGAGCCGATAATTTCTTGGTAAATGACGAAAATCATAAAACGGTGAATGTCGATTTGAGGGATGATACTTTGTATGATAAAATGGTCCATTCTTGTATGCTTCATCAGCAATACCACCATCATATACAATAAAGTCATCATCCGAATCCTTGTTGCCACGAGTGTTTTTCGCATAAGTTGAAGTATCTTGCTTTCCTGACTTTTTCCTTTGATAATATTCAATACCAAATGAAATTACGAAGCTGAATAAAGAAACATCATTCAGTTCAGTTGGACGATTTGGATAATAGTCATCATAAACATTTTCAACATAGGCACGAGCATTTGGTGGCATGTCTGTTAGTAGATTTTCAGCAACTAATACACGTTTTCGTTGATCACTGGCATTTGTGTTAATAAAGATATGATCATTGCTAAATTGATATAAAGAATGACCCATGACGATATCGATAGCTTCTGTTGGAGGCATCTTCTTTCGCTTTAACATATCAACACCAATTTTAAAGAGATCATCATGCTTGATTTCTTCACCCATCTTCTTTTGCAGGACACTTCCATCAAATGAAGTTTCTTTTGTAGCATAGTGAGTAGTGTATTCAATTGGAGTTGACATGCTTCCATGAATAAAAGAAATATCAGTATTGCCACCCCACATTAATGAAATTACGGAATTGTATTCGTTGATATGAGCTTCGTCTGCAGTTCGAGCAACGGAGTATGATCTTTTTAAATTGTTCTTAAGATAACATCCAAAGTCTTCATGAATAATTGTCTTTGATACAACAAGTCGAGGAAAATCGAATCGGCATTTTTCATAAGTTAAACCATTGATTGTATGTGTTCGCAGACAAGTTGGTGAACATGGTGTATGATGTCGTTGGTATTCATTCCAGATTTTGTAAAGTTCAGGTTCAGTAACTTCATTTGGTTTACGACAAGTAACATAACGATCAATGAATTCAGCAGTATCTTCTTTAGCAGGAGGATCTAAAAAAATTTATATAAAAATTTAAGTTTAATACACAGAACATAATTGATAAGGGCCGAACGAAAGAAAAGCGGTTGACAATATTGGATCCTATTTTTTCAATCAACGAATTTAGCAGAAATACAAAAAATATTTTTTATATACGGAAATTTTGCTCGTGCAAAAAAATCGTAAAAGTTAAAAGTGATTGAAATTATCTGCGCCGATTTTTTCAATCAAAAAGAAAACCAATTTTATAAAAATACGGAAATTTTGCTCGTGCAAAATAATCGTAAAAGTGAAAGTAAATAAAAGACTTTGAAATAAAAAGAGTGTGCAAAAATACGAAAATTTTGCTCGAGCAAAATAATCGTAAAGATAAAAAGATATAACGAAAAATAGATGGCAATGATTTTAATATGATAAAAATTTACCTTTAATCCATAAGAAGCAATGAGCATGTGTTAAGGAATTTTCTTGATATTCTTTTCGATAAAAAGATTGGATGACTTTTCCCAATGGTTCAGCATCTGAATGAATAAATCTCCATACAGCATTTAAACGACCTTGGAAGAAGCGAGTAAAGATGAGAGGATCTTTAGCAACCATATCATGAATATTATTGGCATCGACTACAATTCCATGAACTTCTGAATATGATTGATGCAAAGCAAGCCATCCACGAATGTTCGGACTAAAGGTGAGGAACCATGTTGCTCTCCCAAAAACTTGACAAAAGCTTCGAAGTATTTTGGCAACAGTGTACCAGTATCCAGCATAACCACGAATTTCAGATAGCATTGACGAGAAGAGGACGTGATCAGAAGTTTTGTTGGATCGCAAGAGAGCCATAACATCTTTACAGGTTATCTTTTCTTTTGATTGACGAAGAGCAATTGAAATACTTGATGTAAGTTGTTGTTGTTCAATAATAGATGCGACGACCAAAACGTAAAGTTTATCAGTTGCAAATCTTCGATCAGCACACATTAGTCTTGCACGATTGTACATTTTCATGGTGACGTTTCCTTCACGTTCATGATCCCATCCATATAATCCAGTTGGAAGCAACCATGGAAACATGAGTGCATCAAGAAACTTATGACCAATAGGAAGTGGATCATATTCATGCTTTCTCATCATATATCTTTGAACACATGTTTGTGCAGCTTGTCCTGGTGGTCGATTAACATTTACCATGTTTTTTGCTGTTGTACCAGTAATATCCAATTCAACAAGACTTTCTTCCATTTGAAGATTACCAAGTTGTGATTTCAAATTAAAGCGATGCTGTTGGAAATAAAACAAGTTATCAATGGTAATGTTCGAATATCGAGGATTATTGAATTTCAAGAAATACAAGCTTTCAAAAACATCATATAAGTTGACCACTTGTCCGACGAATGAAGTATCAACGGAATCGATTTGCACGAGCATATTATCAAGATTAGGAAGATGGGTAGCAAGATAAGCAGCAGTGTCATCAACTGGAACAGCGTGAAACGTGCCAACTCCTTGCTTTCCTCTCATTCCATTTGCTACACCTCTTTTATCAGTAACATTATATGTTCCTAAAAAAAGAGATAAAATGAGATTATTGGATCCAATTTTTTTAATTAACAAGTTAAAACTTACCAATAATGGGCTTCACGAGTTGAATTAGATTCTTTCCAATAAAATTGAGTTCCTTCATACAACGAGGAATATCTTCAAGTTCAAAACCGTTCATTACAGCATATGTTGGCAACTGATCTTTTGATAAAGATTTTCGACAGGTTTCACAAGCACGAACAAAAGAATTTTGTCGAATTTCAGGAGGAAGAAAATGAATGTTGAAATCGACAAATTTATCTCTGACTAAACTCTTTCTACATAGATATCTGCATACTTGACATTCAGCAATTTCAATATCTGCTTCATTTTTACGAAATATGGTAAATTCATTAGCAAAACGACGAAGAGCTTGAGCTTCTGTGATTCCAGCAGGAGTTTGTTCACGATCTGATGTTGTGATAATTTTGAATTGAATGAATTTGGGAAGATCAGTAAATTCAATTTCGTCAGGAGATAAGATAACATCAAGTGATTTTCGAATAAGTCGAATTTTGTTGTAACATGTTCGAATACCCATATAACAACCATAAAATTTTTGAAGAAAATCAAGAAGCGTCATATTACCAAGATCAGAATAAACATCAAAAAGCTTTCTTTGTGCAGCTTCATAGAACTTGTATTTCAATGAATATAAGATGCTGAAGAGCACATTATCCAAACATAATACCATTTCATCAGTCATATCTGGGCATATTTCAAGATCACATTGACGAATAAAAACTTCGTTATCCAATACTGTGGCGTCGACATCGTCATACTCTTGGAACATTTCATATTCGTCATCAGCTGGAGTTGCAACAGAATCTACAAAAACAATTGTTAAACTAAAAATTAAAAAGGATTGTTTACTTACATTGTGATAATGGTTTATTTTGAAGTATATTAGGATAATCTCCTTCAAGAAAATCATGGACAAAAATACCCCATACCTCTGATTGACAATGATGCTTATAAAGATGATCATTATCAGGGTCATTTCCACGACGATGTACGCGAATTCTGCAGAGTTGTTTACGACGTAGAAGAACATGTGATTCTGTAACAGGTTGAAGAAACGTGTCATCAAAACAATAATGTTCAAGTTCTTTTACATGTTTTTCCAACAGTTTCTTTGCAACTTCACGTTGAACGAAATCATTCAATGATGCATACGGTGAATTAACACGAGATGGACGTGGCGTTACTTCAGATAATCGTGGAGAATCTAAAAAAATTGATTGAAAAAATTGGATCCAATAATCTTATCCAAGTTCTTACCATTCTGTGAAAACAATGGTTGAGATTGAGATGGAGTTGATTGAGAAGGAGTTACAATTGATTGTGATTGTGACTGCGAGATTACGATGCCTGAAATATTTAAAAAAATTTTATAAATGGAATTGTAAATGATTTACTTTGAGAAGATTGAGAAGACTGTGAGCAGAACGTAAATGCAGTCAGTTGTGTTGCAAGAGAAGTTTGAGGAGAAGATGCAATGCTGCTAACAGAACCAAGACTTCTTCGTTGATTTTGCAGCCTTTTGAGTTGGAGATCACGATTATACTTGCTTGGATCAGAACGTCGAGCTTGCTGCCTTCTTGTAGTTGGAGTTACTTGACTTTGTGTATTTTGTGATGATTGCATTCTTGTAGCTTCGGAGGATTGTGATTCATCAATGAAGACATTTTGATAATTTTTATTTCTATCTCGATGAGCTTTTGCAGCTGTAGCATGACGCATACGAGCTTCTTCAAGTTTTCTTGCAACTTCCGGATCAGTCTTGCCAGCCTTCTTTAATCTTTCATTCTGTAGCTTTCTAAGTTCTGCCTTTCGTTTCTTTTGTGCTTCGGTAAGAACTTGATTTCTTTTAGGTGGCATCACATATCTTAAAAAACATTTTCGGATTTGTTAAAAACGTAAGGGACATAAAAATGAAAAAAAAGTACACAGAATAATTAAGTTTAAGAACAACCGTCAAAAAAAAAAATCGTAAAAAAAGAAATCAAATAGAAAAAAGTGATTGAAATTATCGGCGACGATTTTTTCAATCAAAAAATAAAAAAGTGAGTCAAAATGTAGTGCCTTAATTTTATGACTCATAAAAGTAGAGAGAAACGGACAATGCCTTTTGGAAATACGGAAATTTTGCTCGTGCAAAATAATCGTAAAAAAAACATAAATAAAAGAAAGTCTCTAGAAAAAGAGTTTGAAAAAATACAGAAGTTCTGCGCCGGCAAAATATATGTAAAAAAGATAATTGAAAATATAAGATATGACTTTCTCAATAAAAAAAATAGAAAAAAGGATTTTTTTAAACATAAAATAAAAAAAGACTGGATAAAAAAAAAAGATAAAAGAGAGAGATAATTAGACACGACCTTCAACTTATTAAGAATGAAATATTTCACAAAACCAATCGCATTGCAAAAATTTTGGGATTGAAAGGGTTATTTCAAACCTGAATGCAAGCTTTCGTTGCGAGACACACGGTCAACTCAAAAAGTAGATGCCCTTCATGCTGTTAAAAAGGAATACAAAAATGACACTCATCGCACCCGGATGAATTCCTGCAGAAGGAAAAAAGCATTGACACACAAAAAAGCTAGGCTTAACTATAGCCTATAGGGCTAAAGTGAAGAACATCACGCTACACCAAGGCTATGCTTAAAAACAGTAAAATAAGCCTAGCCCTGAACAAGGTCAAACCTAATCCCTCCAATCAAAAAAGATTGGAGGGGAAAGCCTAAGCCTAAGCCTAAGCCTAAGCCTAAGCCTAAGACACTCATCGCACCCGGATGAATTCCTGCAGAAGGAAAAAAGCATTGACACACAAAAAAGCTAGGCTTAACTATAGCCTGTAGGGCTAAAGTGAAGAACATCACGCTACACCAAGGCTATGCTTAAAAACAGTAAAATAAGCCTAGCCCTGAACAAGGTCAAACCTAATCCCTCCAATCAAAAAAGATTGGAGGGGAAAGCCTAAGCCTAAGCCTAAGCCTAAGCCTAAGCCTAAGCCTAAGCCTAAGCCCAAGCCTAAGCCTAAGCCTAAGCCTAAGACACTCATCGCACCCGGATGAATTCCTGCAGAAGGAAAAAAGCATTGACACACAAAAAAGCTAGGCTTAACTATAGCCTGTAGGGCTAAAGTGAAGAACATCACGCTACACCAAGGCTATGCTTAAAAACAGTAAAATAAGCCTAGCCCTGAACAAGGTCAAACCTAATCCCTCCAATCAAAAAAGATTGGAGGGGAAAGCCTAAGCCTAAGCCTAAGCATACGAGCTTCTTCAAGTTTTCTTGCAACTTCCGGATCAGTCTTGCCAGCCTTCTTTAATCTTTCATTCTGTAGCTTTCTAAGTTCTGCCTTTCGTTTCTTTTGTGCTTCGGTAAGAACTTGATTTCTTTTAGGTGGCATCACATATCTTAAAAAACATTTTCGGATTTGTTAAAAACGTAAGGGACATAAAAATGAAAAAAAAAGTACACAGAATAATTAAGTTTAAGAACAACCGTCAAAAAAAAAAATCGTAAAAAAAGAAATCAAATAGAAAAAAGTGATTGAAATTATCGGCGACGATTTTTTCAATCAAAAAATAAAAAAGTGAGTCAAAATGTAGTGCCTTAATTTTATGACTCATAAAAGTAGAGAGAAACGGACAATGCCTTTTGGAAATACGGAAATTTTGCTCGTGCAAAATAATCGTAAAAAAAACATAAATAAAAGAAAGTCTCTAGAAAAAGAGTTTGAAAAAATACAGAAGTTCTGCGCCGGCAAAATATATGTAAAAAAGATAATTGAAAATATAAGATATGACTTTCTCAATAAAAAAAATAGAAAAAAGGATTTTTTTAAACATAAAATAAAAAAAGACTGGATAAAAAAAAAAGATAAAAGAGAGAGATAATTAGACACGACCTTCAACTTATTAAGAATGAAATATTTCACAAAACCAATCGCATTGCAAAAATTTTGGGATTGAAAGGGTTATTTCAAACCTGAATGCAAGCTTTCGTTGCGAGACACACGGTCAACTCAAAAAGTAGATGCCCTTCATGCTGTTAAAAAGGAATACAAAAATGACACTCATCGCACCCGGATGAATTCCTGCAGAAGGAAAAAAGCATTGACACACAAAAAAGCTAGGCTTAACTATAGCCTGTAGGGCTAAAGTGAAGAACATCACGCTACACCAAGGCTATGCTTAAAAACAGTAAAATAAGCCTAGCCCTGAACAAGGTCAAACCTAATCCCTCCAATCAAAAAAGATTGGAGGGGAAAGCCTAAGCCTAAGCCTAAGCTTTGGGCTTAACATTCGACTTAACCTTCTACCTTCAGCGTTACATTTTATCCTTCCTTAAGCTTTTTGACAATTTTTCATCTTTTTTCTCCTTCTAAGCTTTGGGCTAAACATTCGACTTAACCTTCTACCTTCAGCGTTACATTTTATCCATCCTTACGCTTTTTTACAAATTTTCGTCTTTTTTCTCCTTCTAAGCTTTGGGCTTAACAGTCGACTTAACCTTCAACCTTCAGCGTTACATTTTATCCATCTTTACGCTATTTGACAATTTTTCGTCTTTTTTCTCCTTCTAAGCTTTGGGCTTAACAGTCGACTTAACCTTCAACCTTCAGCGTTACATTTTATCCATCCTTACGCTTTTTTTACAAATTTTCGTCTTTTTTCTCCTTCTAAGCTTTGGGCTTAACAGTCGACTTAACCTTCAACCTTCAGCGTTACATTTTATCCATCCTTACGCTTTTTTTACAAATGTTCGTCTTTATCTCCTTCTAAGCTTTGGGCTTAACATTCGACTTAACCTTCAACCTTCAGCGTTACATTTTATCCATCCTTACGCTTTTTTACAAATTTTCGTCTTTTTTCTCCTTCTAAGCTTTGGGCTTAACAGTCGACTTAACCTTCAACCTTCAGCGTTACATTTTATCCATCCTTACCCTTTTTTTACAAATTTTCGTCTTTTTTCTCCTTCTAAGCTTTGGGCTTAACAGTCGACTTAACCTTCTACCTTCAGCGTTACATTTTATCCATCCTTACGCTTTTTTACAAATTTTCGTCTTTTTTCTTTTTCTAAACGTTGGGCTTAACATTCGACTTAACCTTCAACCTTCAGCGTTACATTTTACCCATCCTTACTCTTTTTGACAAATTTTCGTCTTTATCTCCTTCTAAGCTTTGGGCTTAACGTTCGACTTAACCTTCAACCTCTTGCGTTACATTTTATCCATCTTTACGCTATTTGACAATTTTTCGTCTTTTTACTTTTTCTAAGCGTTGGGCTTAACATTCGACTTAACCTTCAACCTTTGGCGTCACATTTTATCCATCCTTACGCTTTTTTACAATTTTTCGTCTTTTTACTCTTTCTAAACGTTGGGCTTAACATTCGACTTAACCTTCAACCTTCAGCGTTACATTTTACCCATCCTTACGCTTTTTGACAAATTTTCGTCTTTTTTCTCCTTCTTAGCTCTCAAAAAAAGGAGAAAGAAAACAAGGCCAATGATTTCGACTCATTTTTCGAAAAAGAGCAAAAACGGCAACAAAAGCAGGATTTTAATTTAAAACTAGGTCTAAACAAAAAAAAAAGGAAATGAGACAAAATACATGGCATAACTATTGGTTCAAAACCTTGAATAAATAACAACACAACAAAGGAGAGAGGAGAATGGGAGCCACTAAATGTTAGCTGACATGGTTTGAATGAATGGCAAAAAAGCTTAAATTTTGTTGATCTGCCTCTAAGAAGTAAATTTGCCCCGGCAAGAAAAGTCCCTGAAAATACGGTGGAATTAAAATGCTGTAAAAGCTCGGATCAACTAAAAGAGATTATTTATTAAAAATATGAGCCGATTTTTTCACTAAAAAGTAAGGCTAGGCTTAACGTCAGCCCATTAGGCTAAAGTGAAGAACATCACCTGATACATCAGGCTATGCTTAAAATAAGTAAAATAAGCCAAGCCCTATACAAGGTCAAACCTAATCACTACAATCAAAAAAGATTGGAGGGGAAAGCCTAAGCCTAAGCCTAAGCCTAAGAAAAAAGTGATTGAAATTATGGGTTCCGATTTTTTCAATCAAGAAATTTGTCAGAAAAAGTAATTGAAAAGACTGGGACACATTCACAAAAAATAGAAAGCAAATTAGACACGACCTTCGAATGAATAAGAATGACATATTTTACATAAACACGGCAAATTTGAAGATTTTGGGAATGAATGGGTTATTTTAAACCTGATTGCAAACTTTCGTTGTGAGACACAAGTTCAGTTCAAAAAATGGATTCCCTAAAGGCCATTTAAATCTAATGAAAAAAGTCTTCGCCCCCTTTGAATTTCGAGCTGAAGGGAAAAACGCACTACAATAAAAAAAGGCTAGGCATATTTATAGCCCCAAGGTCTAAAGTGAAGAACATGACCTGATACACCAAGGCTATGCTTAAAAACAGTAAAATAAGCCTAGCCCTGAACAAGGTCAAACCTAATCCCTCCAATCAAAAAAGATTGGAGGGGAAAGCCTAAGCCTAAGCCTAAGGCGTTACATTTTATCCTTCCTTAAGCTTTTTGACAATTTTTCATCTTTTTTCTCCTTCTAAGCTTTGGGCTAAACATTCGACTTAACCTTCTACCTTCAGCGTTACATTTTACCCATCCTTACGCTTTTTGACAATTTTTCGTCTTTTTTCTCCTTCTAAGCTTTGGGCTTAGCCTTCTAAAACATTCTCCCATCTTCGGCGTTACATTTTATCCATCCTTACGCTTTTTGACAATTTTTCATCTTTTTTTTCCTTCTAAGCTTTGGGCTTAACATTCGACTTAACCTTCTACCTTCAGCGTTACATTTTACCCATCCTTACGCTTTTTGACAATTTTTCATCTTTTTTCTCCTTCTAAGCTTTGGGCTAAACATTCGACTTAACCTTCTACCTTCAGCGTTACATTTTACCCATCCTTACGCTTTTTGACAATTTTTCGTCTTTTTTCTCCTTCTAAGCTTTGGGCTTAGCCTTCTAAAACATTCTCCCATCTTCGGCGTTACATTTTACCCATCCTTACGCTTTTTGACAATTTTTTGTCTTTTTTCTCCTTCTAAGCTTTGGGCTTAGCCTTCTAAAACATTCTCCCATCTTCGGCGTTACATTTTATCCATCCTTACGCTTTTTGACAATTTTTCATCTTTTTTCTCCTTCTAAGCTTTGGGCTTAACATTTGACTTAACATTCTACCTTCAGCGTTACATTTTATCCTTCCTTACGCTTTTTGACAATTTTTCGTCTCTTTTCTCCTTCTAAGCACTGGGCTTGACATTCGACTTAACCTTCTACCTTCAGCGTTACATTTTACCCATCCTTACGCTTTTTGACAATTTTTCATCTTTTTTCTCCTTCTAAGCTTTGGGCTAAACATTCGACTTAACCTTCTACCTTCAGCGTTACATTTTACCCATCCTTACGCTTTTTGACAATTTTTCGTCTTTTTTCTCCTTCTAAGCTTTGGGCTTAACATTCGACTTAACCTTCTACCTTCAGCGTTACATTTTATCCTTCCTTATGCTTTTTGACAATTTTTCATCTTTTTTCTCCTTCTAAGCTTTGGGCTTAACATTCGACTTAACATTCTACCTTCAGCGTTACATTTTATCCTTCCTTACGCTTTTTGACAATTTTTCGTCTTTTTTCTCCTTCTAAGCTTTGGGCTTAGCCGTCTAAAACATTCTCCCATCTTCGGCGTTACATTTTGTCCATCCTTACGCTTTTTGACAATTTTTCATCTTTTTTCTCCTTCTAAGCTTTGGGCTTAGCCTTCTAAAACATTCTCCCATCTTCGGCGTTACATTTTATCCATCCTTACGCTTTTTGACAATTTTTCATCTTTTTTTTCCTTCTAAGCTTTGGGCTTAACATTCGACTTAACCTTCTACCTTCAGCGTTACATTTTACCCATCCTTACGCTTTTTGACAATTTTTCATCTTTTTTCTCCTTCTAAGCTTTGGGCTAAACATTCGACTTAACCTTCTACCTTCAGCGTTACATTTTACCCATCCTTACGCTTTTTGACAATTTTTCGTCTTTTTTCTCCTTCTAAGCTTTGGGCTTAGCCTTCTAAAACATTCTCCCATCTTCGGCGTTACATTTTACCCATCCTTACGCTTTTTGACAATTTTTCGTCTTTTTTCTCCTTCTAAGCTTTGGGCTTAACATTCGACTTAACCTTCTACCTTCAGCGTTACATTTTACCCATCCTTACGCTTTTTGACAATTTTTCATCTTTTTTCTCCTTCTAAGCTTTGGGCTAAACATTCGACTTAACCTTCTACCTTCAGCGTTACATTTTACCCATCCTTACGCTTTTTGACAATTTTTCGTCTTTTTTCTCCTTCTAAGCTTTGGGCTTAGCCTTCTAAAACATTCTCCCATCTTCGGCGTTACATTTTATCCATCCTTACGCTTTTTGACAATTTTTCATCTTTTTTTTCCTTCTAAGCTTTGGGCTTAACATTCGACTTAACCTTCTACCTTCAGCGTTACATTTTACCCATCCTTACGCTTTTTGACAATTTTTCGTCTTTTTTCTCCTTCTAAGCTTTGGGCTTAGCCTTCTAAAACATTCTCCCATCTTCGGCGTTACATTTTATCCATCCTTACGCTTTTTGACAATTTTTCGTCTTTTTTCTCCTTCTAAGCTTTGGGCTTAGCCTTCTAAAACATTCTCCCATCTTCGGCGTTACATTTTACCCATCCTTACGCTTTTTGACAATTTTTCATCTTTTTTCTCCTTCTAAGCTTTGGGCTAAACATTCGACTTAACCTTCTACCTTCAGCGTTACATTTTACCCATCTTACGCTTTTTGACAATTTTTCGTCTTTTTTCTCCTTCTAAGCTTTGGGCTTAGCCTTCTAAAACATTCTCCCATCTTCGGCGTTACATTTTATCCATCCTTACGCTTTTTGACAATTTTTCGTCTTTTTTCTCCTTCTAAGCTTTGGGCTTAACATTCGACTTAACATTCTACCTTCAGCGTTACATTTTATCCTTCCTTACGCTTTTTGACAATTTTTCGTCTTTTTTCTCCTTCTAAGCTTTGGGCTTAGCCGTCTAAAACATTCTCCCATCTTCGGCGTTACATTTTATCCTTCCTTAAGCTTTTTGACAATTTTTCATCTTTTTTCTCCTTCTAAGCTTTGGGCTAAACATTCGACTTAACCTTCTACCTTCAGCGTTACATTTTACCCATCCTTACGCTTTTTGACAATTTTTCGTCTTTTTTCTCCTTCTAAGCTTTGGGCTTAGCCTTCTAAAACATTCTCCCATCTTCGGCGTTACATTTTATCCATCCTTACGCTTTTTGACAATTTTTCGTCTTTTTTCTCCTTCTAAGCTTTGGGCTTAACATTCGACTTAACCTTCTACCTTCAGCGTTACATTTTATCCTTCCTTAAGCTTTTTGACAATTTTTCATCTTTTTTCTCCTTCTAAGCTTTGGGCTAAACATTCGACTTAACCTTCTACCTTCAGCGTTACATTTTACCCATCCTTACGCTTTTTGACAATTTTTCGTCTTTTTTCTCCTTCTAAGCTTTGGGCTTAGCCTTCTAAAACATTCTCCCATCTTCGGCGTTACATTTTATCCATCCTTACGCTTTTTGACAATTTTTCATCTTTTTTTTCCTTCTAAGCTTTGGGCTTAACATTCGACTTAACCTTCTACCTTCAGCGTTACATTTTACCCATCCTTACGCTTTTTGACAATTTTTCATCTTTTTTCTCCTTCTAAGCTTTGGGCTAAACATTCGACTTAACCTTCTACCTTCAGCGTTACATTTTACCCATCCTTACGCTTTTTGACAATTTTTCGTCTTTTTTCTCCTTCTAAGCTTTGGGCTTAGCCTTCTAAAACATTCTCCCATCTTCGGCGTTACATTTTACCCATCCTTACGCTTTTTGACAATTTTTTGTCTTTTTTCTCCTTCTAAGCTTTGGGCTTAGCCTTCTAAAACATTCTCCCATCTTCGGCGTTACATTTTATCCATCCTTACGCTTTTTGACAATTTTTCATCTTTTTTCTCCTTCTAAGCTTTGGGCTTAACATTCGACTTAACCTTCTACCTTCAGCGTTACATTTTATCCTTCCTTATGCTTTTTGACAATTTTTCATCTTTTTTCTCCTTCTAAGCTTTGGGCTTAACATTTGACTTAACATTCTACCTTCAGCGTTACATTTTATACTTCCTTACGCTTTTTGACAATTTTTCGTCTTTTTTCTCCTTCTAAGCACTGGGCTTGACATTCGACTTAACCTTCTACCTTCAGCGTTACATTTTACCCATCCTTACGCTTTTTGACAATTTTTCATCTTTTTTCTCCTTCTAAGCTTTGGGCTAAACATTCGACTTAACCTTCTACCTTCAGCGTTACATTTTACCCATCCTTACGCTTTTTGACAATTTTTCGTCTGTTTTCTCCTTCTAAGCTTTGGGCTTAACATTCGACTTAACCTTCTACCTTCAGCGTTACATTTTATCCTTCCTTATGCTTTTTGACAATTTTTCATCTTTTTTCTCCTTCTAAGCTTTGGGCTTAACATTCGACTTAACATTCTACCTTCAGCGTTACATTTTATCCTTCCTTACGCTTTTTGACAATTTTTCGTCTTTTTTCTCCTTCTAAGCTTTGGGCTTAGCCGTCTAAAACATTCTCCCATCTTCGGCGTTACATTTTATCCTTCCTTAAGCTTTTTGACAATTTTTCATCTTTTTTCTCCTTCTAAGCTTTGGGCTAAACATTCGACTTAACCTTCTACCTTCAGCGTTACATTTTACCCATCCTTACGCTTTTTGACAATT
The DNA here is from genome assembly GCA_963922195.1 of Panagrolaimus sp. PS1159. Taxonomy (NCBI): domain Eukaryota; kingdom Metazoa; phylum Nematoda; class Chromadorea; order Rhabditida; family Panagrolaimidae; genus Panagrolaimus; species Panagrolaimus sp. PS1159. Next base: position 22,701 of record CAWUHW010000061.1, read on the forward strand.
TTTCGTCTTTTTTCTCCTTCTAAGCTTTGGGCTTAGCCTTCTAAAACATTCTCCCATCTTCGGCGTTACATTTTATCCATCCTTACGCTTTTTGACAATTTTTCATCTTTTTTTTCCTTCTAAGCTTTGGGCTTAACATTCGACTTAACCTTCTACCTTCAGCGTTACATTTTACCCATCCTTACGCTTTTTGACAATTTTTCATCTTTTTTCTCCTTCTAAGCTTTGGGCTAAACATTCGACTTAACCTTCTACCTTCAGCGTTACATTTTACCCATCCTTACGCTTTTTGACAATTTTTCGTCTTTTTTCTCCTTCTAAGCTTTGGGCTTAGCCTTCTAAAACATTCTCCCATCTTCGGCGTTACATTTTACCCATCCTTACGCTTTTTGACAATTTTTTGTCTTTTTTCTCCTTCTAAGCTTTGGGCTTAGCCTTCTAAAACATTCTCCCATCTTCGGCGTTACATTTTATCCATCCTTACGCTTTTTGACAATTTTTCATCTTTTTTCTCCTTCTAAGCTTTGGGCTTAACATTCGACTTAACCTTCTACCTTCAGCGTTACATTTTATCCTTCCTTATGCTTTTTGACAATTTTTCATCTTTTTTCTCCTTCTAAGCTTTGGGCTTAACATTTGACTTAACATTCTACCTTCAGCGTTACATTTTATCCTTCCTTACGCTTTTTGACAATTTTTCGTCTTTTTTCTCCTTCTAAGCACTGGGCTTGACATTCGACTTAACCTTCTACCTTCAGCGTTACATTTTACCCATCCTTACGCTTTTTGACAATTTTTCATCTTTTTTCTCCTTCTAAGCTTTGGGCTAAACATTCGACTTAACCTTCTACCTTCAGCGTTACATTTTACCCATCCTTACGCTTTTTGACAATTTTTCGTCTTTTTTCTCCTTCTAAGCTTTGGGCTTAACATTCGACTTAACCTTCTACCTTCAGCGTTACATTTTATCCTTCCTTATGCTTTTTGACAATTTTTCATCTTTTTTCTCCTTCTAAGCTTTGGGCTTAACATTCGACTTAACATTCTACCTTCAGCGTTACATTTTACCCATCCTTACGCTTTTTGACAATTTTTCGTCTTTTTTCTCCTTCTAAGCTTTGGGCTTAGCCGTCTAAAACATTCTCCCATCTTCGGCGTTACATTTTGTCCATCCTTACGCTTTTTGACAATTTTTCATCTTTTTTCTCCTTCTAAGCTTTGGGCTTAGCCTTCTAAAACATTCTCCCATCTTCGGCGTTACATTTTATCCATCCTTACGCTTTTTGACAATTTTTCATCTTTTTTTTCCTTCTAAGCTTTGGGCTTAACATTCGACTTAACCTTCTACCTTCAGCGTTACATTTTACCCATCCTTACGCTTTTTGACAATTTTTCATCTTTTTTCTCCTTCTAAGCTTTGGGCTAAACATTCGACTTAACCTTCTACCTTCAGCGTTACATTTTACCCATCCTTACGCTTTTTGACAATTTTTCGTCTTTTTTCTCCTTCTAAGCTTTGGGCTTAGCCTTCTAAAACATTCTCCCATCTTCGGCGTTACATTTTACCCATCCTTACGCTTTTTGACAATTTTTTGTCTTTTTTCTCCTTCTAAGCTTTGGGCTTAGCCTTCTAAAACATTCTCCCATCTTCGGCGTTACATTTTATCCATCCTTACGCTTTTTGACAATTTTTCATCTTTTTTCTCCTTCTAAGCTTTGGGCTTAACATTCGACTTAACCTTCTACCTTCAGCGTTACATTTTACCCATCCTTACGCTTTTTGACAATTTTTCATCTTTTTTCTCCTTCTAAGCTTTGGGCTAAACATTCGACTTAACCTTCTACCTTCAGCGTTACATTTTACCCATCCTTACGCTTTTTGACAATTTTTCGTCTTTTTTCTCCTTCTAAGCTTTGGGCTTAGCCTTCTAAAACATTCTCCCATCTTCGGCGTTACATTTTATCCATCCTTACGCTTTTTGACAATTTTTCATCTTTTTTTTCCTTCTAAGCTTTGGGCTTAACATTCGACTTAACCTTCTACCTTCAGCGTTACATTTTACCCATCCTTACGCTTTTTGACAATTTTTCATCTTTTTTCTCCTTCTAAGCTTTGGGCTAAACATTCGACTTAACCTTCTACCTTCAGCGTTACATTTTACCCATCCTTACGCTTTTTGACAATTTTTCGTCTTTTTTCTCCTTCTAAGCTTTGGGCTTAGCCTTCTAAAACATTCTCCCATCTTCGGCGTTACATTTTACCCATCCTTACGCTTTTTGACAATTTTTCGTCTTTTTTCTCCTTCTAAGCTTTGGGCTTAACATTCGACTTAACCTTCTACCTTCAGCGTTACATTTTATCCTTCCTTAAGCTTTTTGACAATTTTTCATCTTTTTTCTCCTTCTAAGCTTTGGGCTAAACATTCGACTTAACCTTCTACCTTCAGCGTTACATTTTACCCATCCTTACGCTTTTTGACAATTTTTCGTCTTTTTTCTCCTTCTAAGCTTTGGGCTTAGCCTTCTAAAACATTCTCCCATCTTCGGCGTTACATTTTATCCATCCTTACGCTTTTTGACAATTTTTCATCTTTTTTTTCCTTCTAAGTTTTGGGCTTAACATTCGACTTAACCTTCTACCTTCAGCGTTACATTTTACCCATCCTTACGCTTTTTGACAATTTTTCATCTTTTTTCTCCTTCTAAGCTTTGGGCTAAACATTCGACTTAACCTTCTACCTTCAGCGTTACATTTTACCCATCCTTACGCTTTTTGACAATTTTTCGTCTTTTTTCTCCTTCTAAGCTTTGGGCTTAGCCTTCTAAAACATTCTCCCATCTTCGGCGTTACATTTTACCCATCCTTACGCTTTTTGACAATTTTTTGTCTTTTTTCTCCTTCTAAGCTTTGGGCTTAGCCTTCTAAAACATTCTCCCATCTTCGGCGTTACATTTTATCCATCCTTACGCTTTTTGACAATTTTTCATCTTTTTTCTCCTTCTAAGCTTTGGGCTTAACATTCGACTTAACCTTCTACCTTCAGCGTTACATTTTATCCTTCCTTATGCTTTTTGACAATTTTTCATCTTTTTTCTCCTTCTAAGCTTTGGGCTTAACATTTGACTTAACATTCTACCTTCAGCGTTACATTTTATCCTTCCTTACGCTTTTTGACAATTTTTCGTCTTTTTTCTCCTTCTAAGCACTGGGCTTGACATTCGACTTAACCTTCTACCTTCAGCGTTACATTTTACCCATCCTTACGCTTTTTGACAATTTTTCATCTTTTTTCTCCTTCTAAGCTTTGGGCTAAACATTCGACTTAACCTTCTACCTTCAGCGTTACATTTTACCCATCCTTACGCTTTTTGACAATTTTTCGTCTGTTTTCTCCTTCTAAGCTTTGGGCTTAACATTCGACTTAACATTCTACCTTCAGCGTTACATTTTATCCTTCCTTACGCTTTTTGACAATTTTTCGTCTTTTTTCTCCTTCTAAGCTTTGGGCTTAGCCGTCTAAAACATTCTCCCATCTTCGGCGTTACATTTTGTCCATCCTTACGCTTTTTGACAATTTTTCATCTTTTTTCTCCTTCTAAGCTTTGGGCTTAGCCTTCTAAAACATTCTCCCATCTTCGGCGTTACATTTTATCCATCCTTACGCTTTTTGACAATTTTTCATCTTTTTTTTCCTTCTAAGCTTTGGGCTTAACATTCGACTTAACCTTCTACCTTCAGCGTTACATTTTACCCATCCTTACGCTTTTTGACAATTTTTCATCTTTTTTCTCCTTCTAAGCTTTGGGCTAAACATTCGACTTAACCTTCTACCTTCAGCGTTACATTTTACCCATCCTTACGCTTTTTGACAATTTTTCGTCTTTTTTCTCCTTCTAAGCTTTGGGCTTAGCCTTCTAAAACATTCTCCCATCTTCGGCGTTACATTTTACCCATCCTTACGCTTTTTGACAATTTTTTGTCTTTTTTCTCCTTCTAAGCTTTGGGCTTAGCCTTCTAAAACATTCTCCCATCTTCGGCGTTACATTTTATCCATCCTTACGCTTTTTGACAATTTTTCATCTTTTTTCTCCTTCTAAGCTTTGGGCTTAACATTCGACTTAACCTTCTACCTTCAGCGTTACATTTTACCCATCCTTACGCTTTTTGACAATTTTTCATCTTTTTTCTCCTTCTAAGCTTTGGGCTAAACATTCGACTTAACCTTCTACCTTCAGCGTTACATTTTACCCATCCTTACGCTTTTTGACAATTTTTCATCTTTTTTCTCCTTCTAAGCTTTGGGCTAAACATTCGACTTAACCTTCTACCTTCAGCGTTACATTTTACCCATCCTTACGCTTTTTGACAATTTTTCGTCTTTTTTCTCCTTCTAAGCTTTGGGCTTAGCCTTCTAAAACATTCTCCCATCTTCGGCGTTACATTTTACCCATCCTTACGCTTTTTGACAATTTTTCGTCTTTTTTCTCCTTCTAAGCTTTGGGCTTAACATTCGACTTAACCTTCTACCTTCAGCGTTACATTTTACCCATCCTTACGCTTTTTGACAATTTTTCATCTTTTTTCTCCTTCTAAGCTTTGGGCTAAACATTCGACTTAACCTTCTACCTTCAGCGTTACATTTTACCCATCCTTACGCTTTTTGACAATTTTTCGTCTTTTTTCTCCTTCTAAGCTTTGGGCTTAGCCTTCTAAAACATTCTCCCATCTTCGGCGTTACATTTTACCCATCCTTACGCTTTTTGACAATTTTTCGTCTTTTTTCTCCTTCTAAGCTTTGGGCTAAACATTCGACTTAACCTTCTACCTTCAGCGTTACATTTTACCCATCCTTACGCTTTTTGACAATTTTTCGTCTTTTTTCTCCTTCTAAGCTTTGGGCTTAGCCTTCTAAAACATTCTCCCATCTTCGGCGTTACATTTTACCCATCCTTACGCTTTTTGACAATTTTTTGTCTTTTTTCTCCTTCTAAGCTTTGGGCTTAGCCTTCTAAAACATTCTCCCATCTTCGGCGTTACATTTTATCCATCCTTACGCTTTTTGACAATTTTTCATCTTTTTTCTCCTTCTAAGAAGCAGTGGTATCAACGCAGAGTACTTTCTACCTTCAGCGTTACATTTTACCCATCCTTACGCTTTTTGACAATTTTTCATCTTTTTTCTCCTTCTAAGCTTTGGGCTAAACATTCGACTTAACCTTCTACCTTCAGCGTTACATTTTACCCATCCTTACGCTTTTTGACAATTTTTCGTCTTTTTTCTCCTTCTAAGCTTTGGGCTTAGCCTTCTAAAACATTCTCCCATCTTCGGCGTTACATTTTATCCATCCTTACGCTTTTTGACAATTTTTCATCTTTTTTTTCCTTCTAAGCTTTGGGCTTAACATTCGACTTAACCTTCTACCTTCAGCGTTACATTTTACCCATCCTTACGCTTTTTGACAATTTTTCATCTTTTTTCTCCTTCTAAGCTTTGGGCTAAACATTCGACTTAACCTTCTACCTTCAGCGTTACATTTTACCCATCCTTACGCTTTTTGACAATTTTTCGTCTTTTTTCTCCTTCTAAGCTTTGGGCTTAACATTCGACTTAACCTTCTACCTTCAGCGTTACATTTTACCCATCCTTACGCTTTTTGACAATTTTTCATCTTTTTTCTCCTTCTAAGCTTTGGGCTAAACATTCGACTTAACCTTCTACCTTCAGCGTTACATTTTACCCATCCTTACGCTTTTTGACAATTTTTCGTCTTTTTTCTCCTTCTAAGCTTTGGGCTTAGCCTTCTAAAACATTCTCCCATCTTCGGCGTTACATTTTACCCATCCTTACGCTTTTTGACAATTTTTCGTCTTTTTTCTCCTTCTAAGCTTTGGGCTTAACATTCGACTTAACCTTCTACCTTCAGCGTTACATTTTATCCTTCCTTAAGCTTTTTGACAATTTTTCATCTTTTTTCTCCTTTTAAGCTTTGGGCTAAACATTCGACTTAACCTTCTACCTTCAGCGTTACATTGTACCCATCCTTACGCTTTTTGACAATTTTTCGTCTTTTTTCTCCTTCTAAGCTTTGGGCTTAGCCTTCTAAAACATTCTCCCATCTTCGGCGTTACATTTTATCCATCCTTACGCTTTTTGACAATTTTTCATCTTTTTTTTCCTTCTAAGCTTTGGGCTTAACATTCGACTTAACCTTCTACCTTCAGCGTTACATTTTACCCATCCTTACGCTTTTTGACAATTTTTCATCTTTTTTCTCCTTCTAAGCTTTGGGCTAAACATTCGACTTAACCTTCTACCTTCAGCGTTACATTTTACCCATCCTTACGCTTTTTGACAATTTTTCGTCTTTTTTCTCCTTCTAAGCTTTGGGCTTAGCCTTCTAAAACATTCTCCCATCTTCGGCGTTACATTTTACCCATCCTTACGCTTTTTGACAATTTTTTGTCTTTTTTCTCCTTCTAAGCTTTGGGCTTAGCCTTCTAAAACATTCTCCCATCTTCGGCGTTACATTTTATCCATCCTTACGCTTTTTGACAATTTTTCATCTTTTTTCTCCTTCTAAGCTTTGGGCTTAACATTCGACTTAACCTTCTACCTTCAGCGTTACATTTTATCCTTCCTTATGCTTTTTGACAATTTTTCATCTTTTTTCTCCTTCTAAGCTTTGGGCTTAACATTTGACTTAACATTCTACCTTCAGCGTTACATTTTATCCTTCCTTACGCTTTTTGACAATTTTTCGTCTTTTTTCTCCTTCTAAGCACTGGGCTTGACATTCGACTTAACCTTCTACCTTCAGCGTTACATTTTACCCATCCTTACGCTTTTTGACAATTTTTCATCTTTTTTCTCCTTCTAAGCTTTGGGCTAAACATTCGACTTAACCTTCTACCTTCAGCGTTACATTTTACCCATCCTTACGCTTTTTGACAATTTTTCGTCTGTTTTCTCCTTCTAAGCTTTGGGCTTAACATTCGACTTAACCTTCTACCTTCAGCGTTACATTTTATCCTCCCTTATGCTTTTTGACAATTTTTCATCTTTTTTCTCCTTCTAAGCTTTGGGCTTAACATTCGACTTAACATTCTACCTTCAGCGTTACATTTTACCCATCCTTACGCTTTTTGACAATTTTTCGTCTTTTTTCTCCTTCTAAGCTTTGGGCTTAGCCTTCTAAAACATTCTCCCATCTTCGGCGTTACATTTTATCCATCCTTACGCTTTTTGACAATTTTTCATCTTTTTTTTCCTTCTAAGCTTTGGGCTTAACATTCGACTTAACCTTCTACCTTCAGCGTTACATTTTACCCATCCTTACGCTTTTTGACAATTTTTTGTCTTTTTTCTCCTTCTAAGCTTTGGGCTTAGCCTTCTAAAACATTCTCCCATCTTCGGCGTTACATTTTATCCATCCTTACGCTTTTTGACAATTTTTCATCTTTTTTCTCCTTCTAAGCTTTGGGCTTAACATTCGACTTAACCTTCTACCTTCAGCGTTACATTTTATCCTTCCTTATGCTTTTTGACAATTTTTCATCTTTTTTCTCCTTCTAAGCTTTGGGCTTAACATTTGACTTAACATTCTACCTTCAGCGTTACATTTTATCCTTCCTTACGCTTTTTGACAATTTTTCGTCTTTTTTCTCCTTCTAAGCACTGGGCTTGACATTCGACTTAACCTTCTACCTTCAGCGTTACATTTTACCCATCCTTACGCTTTTTGACAATTTTTCATCTTTTTTCTCCTTCTAAGCTTTGGGCTAAACATTCGACTTAACCTTCTACCTTCAGCGTTACATTTTACCCATCCTTACGCTTTTTGACAATTTTTCGTCTTTTTTCTCCTTCTAAGCTTTGGGCTTAACATTCGACTTAACCTTCTACCTTCAGCGTTACATTTTATCCTTCCTTATGCTTTTTGACAATTTTTCATCTTTTTTCTCCTTCTAAGCTTTGGGCTTAACATTCGACTTAACATTCTACCTTCAGCGTTACATTTTAACCTTCCTTACGCTTTTTGACAATTTTTCGTCTTTTTTCTCCTTCTAAGCTTTGGGCTTAGCCGTCTAAAACATTCTCCCATCTTCGGCGTTACATTTTGTCCATCCTTACGCTTTTTGACAATTTTTCATCTTTTTTCTCCTTCTAAGCTTTGGGCTAAACATTCGACTTAACCTTCTACCTTCAGCGTTACATTTTACCCATCCTTACGCTTTTTGACAATTTTTCGTCTTTTTTCTCCTTCTAAGCTTTGGGCTTAGCCTTCTAAAACATTCTCCCATCTTCGGCGTTACATTTTATCCATCCTTACGCTTTTTGACAATTTTTCATCTTTTTTCTCCTTCTAAGCTTTGGGCTAAACATTCGACTTAACCTTCTACCTTCAGCGTTACATTTTATCCTTCCTTATGCTTTTTGACAATTTTTCATCTTTTTTCTCCTTCTAAGCTTTGGGCTTAACATTTGACTTAACATTCTACCTTCAGCGTTACATTTTATCCTTCCTTACGCTTTTTGACAATTTTTCGTCTTTTTTCTCCTTCTAAGCACTGGGCTTGACATTCGACTTAACCTTCTACCTTCAGCGTTACATTTTACCCATCCTTACGCTTTTTGACAATTTTTCATCTTTTTTCTCCTTCTAAGCTTTGGGCTAAACATTCGACTTAACCTTCTACCTTCAGCGTTACATTTTACCCATCCTTACGCTTTTTGACAATTTTTCGTCTTTTTTCTCCTTCTAAGCTTTGGGCTTAACATTCGACTTAACCTTCTACCTTCAGCGTTACATTTTATCCTTCCTTATGCTTTTTGACAATTTTTCATCTTTTTTCTCCTTCTAAGCTTTGGGCTTAACATTCGACTTAACATTCTACCTTCAGCGTTACATTTTATCCTTCCTTACGCTTTTTGACAATTTTTTGTCTTTTTTCTCCTTCTAAGCTTTGGGCTTAGCCTTCTAAAACATTCTCCCATCTTCGGCGTTACATTTTATCCATCCTTACGCTTTTTGACAATTTTTCATCTTTTTTCTCCTTCTAAGCTTTGGGCTTAACATTCGACTTAACCTTCTACCTTCAGCGTTACATTTTATCCTTCCTTATGCTTTTTGACAATTTTTCATCTTTTTTCTCCTTCTAAGCTTTGGGCTTAACATTTGACTTAACATTCTACCTTCAGCGTTACATTTTATCCTTCCTTACGCTTTTTGACAATTTTTCGTCTTTTTTCTCCTTCTAAGCACTGGGCTTGACATTCGACTTAACCTTCTACCTTCAGCGTTACATTTTACCCATCCTTACGCTTTTTGACAATTTTTCATCTTTTTTCTCCTTCTAAGCTTTGGGCTAAACATTCGACTTAACCTTCTACCTTCAGCGTTACATTTTACCCATCCTTACGCTTTTTGACAATTTTTCGTCTTTTTTCTCCTTCTAAGCTTTGGGCTTAACATTCGACTTAACCTTCTACCTTCAGCGTTACATTTTATCCTTCCTTATGCTTTTTGACAATTTTTCATCTTTTTTCTCCTTCTAAGCTTTGGGCTTAACATTCGACTTAACATTCTACCTTCAGCGTTACATTTTATCCTTCCTTACGCTTTTTGACAATTTTTCGTCTTTTTTCTCCTTCTAAGCTTTGGGCTTAGCCGTCTAAAACATTCTCCCATCTTCGGCGTTACATTTTGTCCATCCTTACGCTTTTTGACAATTTTTCATCTTTTTTCTCCTTCTAAGCTTTGGGCTAAACATTCGACTTAACCTTCTACCTTCAGCGTTACATTTTACCCATCCTTACGCTTTTTGACAATTTTTCGTCTTTTTTCTCCTTCTAAGCTTTGGGCTTAGCCTTCTAAAACATTCTCCCATCTTCGGCGTTACATTTTATCCATCCTTACGCTTTTTGACAATTTTTCGTCTTTTTTCTCCTTCTAAGCTTTGGGCTTAACATTCGACTTAACCTTCTACCTTCAGCGTTACATTTTATCCTTCCTTAAGCTTTTTGACAATTTTTCATCTTTTTTCTCCTTCTAAGCTTTGGGCTAAACATTCGACTTAACCTTCTACCTTCAGCGTTACATTTTACCCATCCTTACGCTTTTTGACAATTTTTCGTCTTTTTTCTCCTTCTAAGCTTTGGGCTTAGCCTTCTAAAACATTCTCCCATCTTCGGCGTTACATTTTATCCATCCTTACGCTTTTTGACAATTTTTCATCTTTTTTTTCCTTCTAAGCTTTGGGCTTAACATTCGACTTAACCTTCTACCTTCAGCGTTACATTTTACCCATCCTTACGCTTTTTGACAATTTTTCATCTTTTTTCTCCTTCTAAGCTTTGGGCTAAACATTCGACTTAACCTTCTACCTTCAGCGTTACATTTTACCCATCCTTACGCTTTTTGACAATTTTTCGTCTTTTTTCTCCTTCTAAGCTTTGGGCTTAGCCTTCTAAAACATTCTCCCATCTTCGGCGTTACATTTTACCCATCCTTACGCTTTTTGACAATTTTTTGTCTTTTTTCTCCTTCTAAGCTTTGGGCTTAGCCTTCTAAAACATTCTCCCATCTTCGGCGTTACATTTTATCCATCCTTACGCTTTTTGACAATTTTTCATCTTTTTTCTCCTTCTAAGCTTTGGGCTTAACATTCGACTTAACCTTCTACCTTCAGCGTTACATTTTATCCTTCCTTATGCTTTTTGACAATTTTTCATCTTTTTTCTCCTTCTAAGCTTTGGGCTTAACATTTGACTTAACATTCTACCTTCAGCGTTACATTTTATACTTCCTTACGCTTTTTGACAATTTTTCGTCTTTTTTCTCCTTCTAAGCACTGGGCTTGACATTCGACTTAACCTTCTACCTTCAGCGTTACATTTTACCCATCCTTACGCTTTTTGACAATTTTTCATCTTTTTTCTCATTCTAAGCTTTGGGCTAAACATTCGACTTAACCTTCTACCTTCAGCGTTACATTTTACCCATCCTTACGCTTTTTGACAATTTTTCGTCTGTTTTCTCCTTCTAAGCTTTGGGCTTAACATTCGACTTAACCTTCTACCTTCAGCGTTACATTTTATCCTTCCTTATGCTTTTTGACAATTTTTCATCTTTTTTCTCCTTCTAAGCTTTGGGCTTAACATTCGACTTAACATTCTACCTTCAGCGTTACATTTTATCCCTCCTTACGCTTTTTGACAATTTTTCGTCTTTTTTCTCCTTCTAAGCTTTGGGCTTAGCCGTCTAAAACATTCTCCCATCTTCGGCGTTACATTTTATCCTTCCTTAAGCTTATTGACAATTTTTCATCTTTTTTCTCCTTCTAAGCTTTGGGCTAAACATTCGACTTAACCTTCTACCTTCAGCGTTACATTTTACCCATCCTTACGCTTTTTGACAATTTTTCGTCTTTTTTCTCCTTCTAAGCTTTGGGCTTAGCCTTCTAAAACATTCTCCCATCTTCGGCGTTACATTTTATCCATCCTTACGCTTTTTGACAATTTTTCATCTTTTTTTTCCTTCTAAGCTTTGGGCTTAACATTCGACTTAACCTTCTACCTTCAGCGTTACATTTTACCCATCCTTACGCTTTTTGACAATTTTTCATCTTTTTTCTCCTTCTAAGCTTTGGGCTAAACATTCGACTTAACCTTCTACCTTCAGCGTTACATTTTACCCATCCTTACGCTTTTTGACAATTTTTCGTCTTTTTTCTCCTTCTAAGCTTTGGGCTTAGCCTTCTAAAACATTCTCCCATCTTCGGCGTTACATTTTACCCATCCTTACGCTTTTTGACAATTTTTTGTCTTTTTTCTCCTTCTAAGCTTTGGGCTTAACATTTGACTTAACATTCTACCTTCAGCGTTACATTTTATCCTTCCTTACGCTTTTTGACAATTTTTCGTCTTTTTTCTCCTTCTAAGCACTGGGCTTGACATTCGACTTAACCTTCTACCTTCAGCGTTACATTTTACCCATCCTTACGCTTTTTGACAATTTTTCATCTTTTTTCTCCTTCTAAGCTTTGGGCTAAACATTCGACTTAACCTTCTACCTTCAGCGTTACATTTTACCCATCCTTACGCTTTTTGACAATTTTTCGTCTTTTTTCTCCTTCTAAGCTTTGGGCTTAACATTCGACTTAACCTTCTACCTTCAGCGTTACATTTTATCCTTCCTTATGCTTTTTGACAATTTTTCATCTTTTTTCTCCTTCTAAGCTTTGGGCTTAACATTCGACTTAACATTCTACCTTCAGCGTTACATTTTACCCATCCTTACGCTTTTTGACAATTTTTCGTCTTTTTTCTCCTTCTAAGCTTTGGGCTTAGCCGTCTAAAACATTCTCCCATCTTCGGCGTTACATTTTGTCCATCCTTACGCTTTTTGACAATTTTTCATCTTTTTTCTCCTTCTAAGCTTTGGGCTTAGCCTTCTAAAACATTCTCCCATCTTCGGCGTTACATTTTATCCATCCTTACGCTTTTTGACAATTTTTCATCTTTTTTTTCCTTCTAAGCTTTGGGCTTAACATTCGACTTAACCTTCTACCTTCAGCGTTACATTTTACCCATCCTTACGCTTTTTGACAATTTTTCATCTTTTTTCTCCTTCTAAGCTTTGGGCTAAACATTCGACTTAACCTTCTACCTTCAGCGTTACATTTTACCCATCCTTACGCTTTTTGACAATTTTTCGTCTTTTTTCTCCTTCTAAGCTTTGGGCTTAGCCTTCTAAAACATTCTCCCATCTTCGGCGTTACATTTTACCCATCCTTACGCTTTTTGACAATTTTTTGTCTTTTTTCTCCTTCTAAGCTTTGGGCTTAGCCTTCTAAAACATTCTCCCATCTTCGGCGTTACATTTTATCCATCCTTACGCTTTTTGACAATTTTTCATCTTTTTTCTCCTTCTAAGCTTTGGGCTTAACATTCGACTTAACCTTCTACCTTCAGCGTTACATTTTACCCATCCTTACGCTTTTTGACAATTTTTCATCTTTTTTCTCCTTCTAAGCTTTGGGCTAAACATTCGACTTAACCTTCTACCTTCAGCGTTACATTTTACCCATCCTTACGCTTTTTGACAATTTTTCGTCTTTTTTCTCCTTCTAAGCTTTGGGCTTAGCCTTCTAAAACATTCTCCCATCTTCGGCGTTACATTTTATCCATCCTTACGCTTTTTGACAATTTTTCATCTTTTTTTTCCTTCTAAGCTTTGGGCTTAACATTCGACTTAACCTTCTACCTTCAGCGTTACATTTTACCCATCCTTACGCTTTTTGACAATTTTTCATCTTTTTTCTCCTTCTAAGCTTTGGGCTAAACATTCGACTTAACCTTCTACCTTCAGCGTTACATTTTACCCATCCTTACGCTTTTTGACAATTTTTCGTCTTTTTTCTCCTTCTAAGCTTTGGGCTTAGCCTTCTAAAACATTCTCCCATCTTCGGCGTTACATTTTACCCATCCTTACGCTTTTTGACAATTTTTCGTCTTTTTTCTCCTTCTAAGCTTTGGGCTTAACATTCGACTTAACCTTCTACCTTCAGCGTTACATTTTACCCATCCTTACGCTTTTTGACAATTTTTCATCTTTTTTCTCCTTCTAAGCTTTGGGCTAAACATTCGACTTAACCTTCTACCTTCAGCGTTACATTTTACCCATCCTTACGCTTTTTGACAATTTTTCGTCTTTTTTCTCCTTCTAAGCTTTGGGCTTAGCCTTCTAAAACATTCTCCCATCTTCGGCGTTACATTTTACCCATCCTTACGCTTTTTGACAATTTTTCGTCTTTTTTCTCCTTCTAAGCTTTGGGCTTAACATTCGACTTAACCTTCTACCTTCAGCGTTACATTTTATCCTTCCTTAAGCTTTTTGACAATTTTTCATCTTTTTTCTCCTTCTAAGCTTTGGCTAAACATTCGACTTAACCTTCTACCTTCAGCGTTACATTTTACCCATCCTTACGCTTTTTGACAATTTTTCGTCTTTTTTCTCCTTCTAAGCTTTGGGCTTAGCCTTCTAAAACATTCTCCCATCTTCGGCGTTACATTTTATCCATCCTTACGCTTTTTGACAATTTTTCATCTTTTTTTTCCTTCTAAGTTTTGGGCTTAACATTCGACTTAACCTTCTACCTTCAGCGTTACATTTTACCCATCCTTACGCTTTTTGACAATTTTTCATCTTTTTTCTCCTTCTAAGCTTTGGGCTAAACATTCGACTTAACCTTCTACCTTCAGCGTTACATTTTACCCATCCTTACGCTTTTTGACAATTTTTCGTCTTTTTTCTCCTTCTAAGCTTTGGGCTTAGCCTTCTAAAACATTCTCCCATCTTCGGCGTTACATTTTACCCATCCTTACGCTTTTTGACAATTTTTCGTCTTTTTTCTCCTTCTAAGCTTTGGGCTTAACATTCGACTTAACCTTCTACCTTCAGCGTTACATTTTATCCTTCCTTAAGCTTTTTGACAATTTTTCATCTTTTTTCTCCTTCTAAGCTTTGGGCTAAACATTCGACTTAACCTTCTACCTTCAGCGTTACATTTTACCCATCCTTACGCTTTTTGACAATTTTTCGTCTTTTTTCTCCTTCTAAGCTTTGGGCTTAGCCTTCTAAAACATTCTCCCATCTTCGGCGTTACATTTTATCCATCCTTACGCTTTTTGACAATTTTTCATCTTTTTTTTCCTTCTAAGTTTTGGGCTTAACATTCGACTTAACCTTCTACCTTCAGCGTTACATTTTACCCATCCTTACGCTTTTTGACAATTTTTCATCTTTTTTCTCCTTCTAAGCTTTGGGCTAAACATTCGACTTAACCTTCTACCTTCAGCGTTACATTTTACCCATCCTTACGCTTTTTGACAATTTTTCGTCTTTTTTCTCCTTCTAAGCTTTGGGCTTAGCCTTCTAAAACATTCTCCCATCTTCGGCGTTACATTTTACCCATCCTTACGCTTTTTGACAATTTTTTGTCTTTTTTCTCCTTCTAAGCTTTGGGCTTAGCCTTCTAAAACATTCTCCCATCTTCGGCGTTACATTTTATCCATCCTTACGCTTTTTGACAATTTTTCATCTTTTTTCTCCTTCTAAGCTTTGGGCTTAACATTCGACTTAACCTTCTACCTTCAGCGTTACATTTTATCCTTCCTTATGCTTTTTGACAATTTTTCATCTTTTTTCTCCTTCTAAGCTTTGGGCTTAACATTTGACTTAACATTCTACCTTCAGCGTTACATTTTATCCTTCCTTACGCTTTTTGACAATTTTTCGTCTTTTTTCTCCTTCTAAGCACTGGGCTTGACATTCGACTTAACCTTCTACCTTCAGCGTTACATTTTACCCATCCTTACGCTTTTTGACAATTTTTCATCTTTTTTCTCCTTCTAAGCTTTGGGCTAAACATTCGACTTAACCTTCTACCTTCAGCGTTACATTTTACCCATCCTTACGCTTTTTGACAATTTTTCGTCTGTTTTCTCCTTCTAAGCTTTGGGCTTAACATTCGACTTAACATTCTACCTTCAGCGTTACATTTTATCCTTCCTTACGCTTTTTGACAATTTTTCGTCTTTTTTCTCCTTCTAAGCTTTGGGCTTAGCCGTCTAAAACATTCTCCCATCTTCGGCGTTACATTTTGTCCATCCTTACGCTTTTTGACAATTTTTCATCTTTTTTCTCCTTCTAAGCTTTGGGCTTAGCCTTCTAAAACATTCTCCCATCTTCGGCGTTACATTTTATCCATCCTTACGCTTTTTGACAATTTTTCATCTTTTTTTTCCTTCTAAGCTTTGGGCTTAACATTCGACTTAACCTTCTACCTTCAGCGTTACATTTTACCCATCCTTACGCTTTTTGACAATTTTTCATCTTTTTTCTCCTTCTAAGCTTTGGGCTAAACATTCGACTTAACCTTCTACCTTCAGCGTTACATTTTACCCATCCTTACGCTTTTTGACAATTTTTCGTCTTTTTTCTCCTTCTAAGCTTTGGGCTTAGCCTTCTAAAACATTCTCCCATCTTCGGCGTTACATTTTACCCATCCTTACGCTTTTTGACAATTTTTTGTCTTTTTTCTCCTTCTAAGCTTTGGGCTTAGCCTTCTAAAACATTCTCCCATCTTCGGCGTTACATTTTATCCATCCTTACGCTTTTTGACAATTTTTCATCTTTTTTCTCCTTCTAAGCTTTGGGCTTAACATTCGACTTAACCTTCTACCTTCAGCGTTACATTTTACCCATCCTTACGCTTTTTGACAATTTTTCATCTTTTTTCTCCTTCTAAGCTTTGGGCTTAGCCTTCTAAAACATTCTCCCATCTTCGGCGTTACATTTTACCCATCCTTACGCTTTTTGACAATTTTTCATCTTTTTTCTCCTTCTAAGCTTTGGGCTTAACATTCGACTTAACCTTCTACCTTCAGCGTTACATTTTATCCTTCCTTATGCTTTTTGACAATTTTTCATCTTTTTTCTCCTTCTAAGCTTTGGGCTTAACATTTGACTTAACATTCTACCTTCAGCGTTACATTTTATCCTTCCTTACGCTTTTTGACAATTTTTCGTCTTTTTTCTCCTTCTAAGCTTTGGGCTTGACATTCGACTTAACCTTCTACCTTCAGCGTTACATTTTACCCATCCTTACGCTTTTTGACAATTTTTCATCTTTTTTCTCCTTCTAAGCTTTGGGCTAAACATTCGACTTAACCTTCTACCTTCAGCGTTACATTTTACCCATCCTTACGCTTTTTGACAATTTTTCGTCTGTTTTCTCCTTCTAAGCTTTGGGCTTAACATTCGACTTAACATTCTACCTTCAGCGTTACATTTTATCCTTCCTTACGCTTTTTGACAATTTTTCGTCTTTTTTCTCCTTCTAAGCTTTGGGCTTAGCCGTCTAAAACATTCTCCCATCTTCGGCGTTACATTTTGTCCATCCTTACGCTTTTTGACAATTTTTCATCTTTTTTCTCCTTCTAAGCTTTGGGCTTAGCCTTCTAAAACATTCTCCCATCTTCGGCGTTACATTTTATCCATCCTTACGCTTTTTGACAATTTTTCATCTTTTTTCTCCTTCTAAGCTTTGGGCTAAACATTCGACTTAACCTTCTACCTTCAGCGTTACATTTTACCCATCCTTACGCTTTTTGACAATTTTTCATCTTTTTTCTCCTTCTAAGCTTTGGGCTAAACATTCGACTTAACCTTCTACCTTCAGCGTTACATTTTACCCATCCTTACGCTTTTTGACAATTTTTCGTCTTTTTTCTCCTTCTAAGCTTTGGGCTTAGCCTTCTAAAACATTCTCCCATCTTCGGCGTTACATTTTACCCATCCTTACGCTTTTTGACAATTTTTTGTCTTTTTTCTCCTTCTAAGCTTTGGGCTTAGCCTTCTAAAACATTCTCCCATCTTCGGCGTTACATTTTATCCATCCTTACGCTTTTTGACAATTTTTCATCTTTTTTCTCCTTCTAAGCTTTGGGCTTAACATTCGACTTAACCTTCTACCTTCAGCGTTACATTTTACCCATCCTTACGCTTTTTGACAATTTTTCATCTTTTTTCTCCTTCTAAGCTTTGGGCTAAACATTCGACTTAACCTTCTACCTTCAGCGTTACATTTTACCCATCCTTACGCTTTTTGACAATTTTTCGTCTTTTTTCTCCTTCTAAGCTTTGGGCTTAGCCTTCTAAAACATTCTCCCATCTTCGGCGTTACATTTTATCCATCCTTACGCTTTTTGACAATTTTTCATCTTTTTTTTCCTTCTAAGCTTTGGGCTTAACATTCGACTTAACCTTCTACCTTCAGCGTTACATTTTACCCATCCTTACGCTTTTTGACAATTTTTCATCTTTTTTCTCCTTCTAAGCTTTGGGCTTAACATTCGACTTAACCTTCTACCTTCAGCGTTACATTTTACCCATCCTTACGCTTTTTGACAATTTTTCGTCTTTTTTCTCCTTCTAAGCTTTGGGCTTAGCCTTCTAAAACATTCTCCCATCTTCGGCGTTACATTTTACCCATCCTTACGCTTTTTGACAATTTTTCGTCTTTTTTCTCCTTCTAAGCTTTGGGCTTAACATTCGACTTAACCTTCTACCTTCAGCGTTACATTTTACCCATCCTTACGCTTTTTGACAATTTTTCATCTTTTTTCTCCTTCTAAGCTTTGGGCTAAACATTCGACTTAACCTTCTACCTTCAGCGTTACATTTTACCCATCCTTACGCTTTTTGACAATTTTTCGTCTTTTTTCTCCTTCTAAGCTTTGGGCTTAGCCTTCTAAAACATTCTCCCATCTTCGGCGTTACATTTTACCCATCCTTACGCTTTTTGACAATTTTTCGTCTTTTTTCTCCTTCTAAGCTTTGGGCTAAACATTCGACTTAACCTTCTACCTTCAGCGTTACATTTTACCCATCCTTACGCTTTTTGACAGTTTTTCGTCTTTTTTCTCCTTCTAAGCTTTGGGCTTAGCCTTCTAAAACATTCTCCCATCTTCGGCGTTACATTTTACCCATCCTTACGCTTTTTGACAATTTTTTGTCTTTTTTCTCCTTCTAAGCTTTGGGCTTAGCCTTCTAAAACATTCTCCCATCTTCGGCGTTACATTTTATCCATCCTTACGCTTTTTGACAATTTTTCATCTTTTTTCTCCTTCTAAGCTTTGGGCTTAACATTCGACTTAACCTTCTACCTTCAGCGTTACATTTTACCCATCCTTACGCTTTTTGACAATTTTTCATCTTTTTTCTCCTTCTAAGCTTTGGGCTAAACATTCGACTTAACCTTCTACCTTCAGCGTTACATTTTACCCATCCTTACGCTTTTTGACAATTTTTTGTCTTTTTTCTCCTTCTAAGCTTTGGGCTTAGCCTTCTAAAACATTCTCCCATCTTCGGCGTTACATTTTATCCATCCTTACGCTTTTTGACAATTTTTCATCTTTTTTCTCCTTCTAAGCTTTGGGCTTAACATTCGACTTAACCTTCTACCTTCAGCGTTACATTTTATCCTTCCTTACGCTTTTTGACAATTTTTCGTCTTTTTTCTCCTTCTAAGCTTTGGGCTTAGCCGTCTAAAACATTCTCCCATCTTCGGCGTTACATTTTGTCCATCCTTACGCTTTTTGACAATTTTTCATCTTTTTTCTCCTTCTAAGCTTTGGGCTAAACATTCGACTTAACCTTCTACCTTCAGCGTTACATTTTACCCATCCTTACGCTTTTTGACAATTTTTCGTCTTTTTTCTCCTTCTAAGCTTTGGGCTTAGCCTTCTAAAACATTCTCCCATCTTCGGCGTTACATTTTATCCATCCTTACGCTTTTTGACAATTTTTCGTCTTTTTTCTCCTTCTAAGCTTTGGGCTTAACATTCGACTTAACCTTCTACCTTCAGCGTTACATTTTATCCTTCCTTAAGCTTTTTGACAATTTTTCATCTTTTTTCTCCTTCTAAGCTTTGGGCTAAACATTCGACTTAACCTTCTACCTTCAGCGTTACATTTTACCCATCCTTACGCTTTTTGACAATTTTTCGTCTTTTTTCTCCTTCTAAGCTTTGGGCTTAGCCTTCTAAAACATTCTCCCATCTTCGGCGTTACATTTTATCCATCCTTACGCTTTTTGACAATTTTTCATCTTTTTTTTCCTTCTAAGCTTTGGGCTTAACATTCGACTTAACCTTCTACCTTCAGCGTTACATTTTACCCATCCTTACGCTTTTTGACAATTTTTCATCTTTTTTCTCCTTCTAAGCTTTGGGCTAAACATTCGACTTAACCTTCTACCTTCAGCGTTACATTTTACCCATCCTTACGCTTTTTGACAATTTTTCGTCTTTTTTCTCCTTCTAAGCTTTGGGCTTAGCCTTCTAAAACATTCTCCCATCTTCGGCGTTACATTTTACCCATCCTTACGCTTTTTGACAATTTTTTGTCTTTTTTCTCCTTCTAAGCTTTGGGCTTAGCCTTCTAAAACATTCTCCCATCTTCGGCGTTACATTTTATCCATCCTTACGCTTTTTGACGATTTTTCATCTTTTTTCTCCTTCTAAGCTTTGGGCTTAACATTCGACTTAACCTTCTACCTTCAGCGTTACATTTTATCCTTCCTTATGCTTTTTGACAATTTTTCATCTTTTTTCTCCTTCTAAGCTTTGGGCTTAACATTTGACTTAACATTCTACCTTCAGCGTTACATTTTATACTTCCTTACGCTTTTTGACAATTTTTCGTCTTTTTTCTCCTTCTAAGCACTGGGCTTGACATTCGACTTAACCTTCTACCTTCAGCGTTACATTTTACCCATCCTTACGCTTTTTGACAATTTTTCATCTTTTTTCTCCTTCTAAGCTTTGGGCTAAACATTCGACTTAACCTTCTACCTTCAGCGTTACATTTTACCCATCCTTACGCTTTTTGACAATTTTTCGTCTGTTTTCTCCTTCTAAGCTTTGGGCTTAACATTCGACTTAACCTTCTACCTTCAGCGTTACATTTTATCCTTCCTTATGCTTTTTGACAATTTTTCATCTTTTTTCTCCTTCTAAGCTTTGGGCTTAACATTCGACTTAACATTCTACCTTCAGCGTTACATTTTATCCTTCCTTACGCTTTTTGACAATTTTTCGTCTTTTTTCTCCTTCTAAGCTTTGGGCTTAGCCGTCTAAAACATTCTCCCATCTTCGGCGTTACATTTTATCCTTCCTTAAGCTTTTTGACAATTTTTCATCTTTTTTCTCCTTCTAAGCTTTGGGCTAAACATTCGACTTAACCTTCTACCTTCAGCGTTACATTTTACCCATCCTTACGCTTTTTGACAATTTTTCGTCTTTTTTCTCCTTCTAAGCTTTGGGCTTAGCCTTCTAAAACATTCTCCCATTTTCGGCGTTACATTTTATCCATCCTTACGCTTTTTGACAATTTTTCATCTTTTTTTTCCTTCTAAGCTTTGGGCTTAACATTCGACTTAACCTTCTACCTTCAGCGTTACATTTTACCCATCCTTACGCTTTTTGACAATTTTTCATCTTTTTTCTCCTTCTAAGCTTTGGGCTAAACATTCGACTTAACCTTCTACCTTCAGCGTTACATTTTACCCATCCTTACGCTTTTTGACAATTTTTCGTCTTTTTTCTCCTTCTAAGCTTTGGGCTTAGCCTTCTAAAACATTCTCCCATCTTCGGCGTTACATTTTACCCATCCTTACGCTTTTTGACAATTTTTTGTCTTTTTTCTCCTTCTAAGCTTTGGGCTTAGCCTTCTAAAACATTCTCCCATCTTCGGCGTTACATTTTATCCATCCTTACGCTTTTTGACAATTTTTCATCTTTTTTCTCCTTCTAAGCTTTGGGCTTAACATTCGACTTAACCTTCTACCTTCAGCGTTACATTTTATCCTTCCTTATGCTTTTTGACAATTTTTCATCTTTTTTCTCCTTCTAAGCTTTGGGCTTAACATTTGACTTAACATTCTACCTTCAGCGTTACATTTTATCCTTCCTTACGCTTTTTGACAATTTTCGTCTTTTTTCTCCTTCTAAGCACTGGGCTTGACATTCGACTTAACCTTCTACCTTCAGCGTTACATTTTACCCATCCTTACGCTTTTTGACAATTTTTCATCTTTTTTCTCCTTCTAAGCTTTGGGCTAAACATTCGACTTAACCTTCTACCTTCAGCGTTACATTTTACCCATCCTTACGCTTTTTGACAATTTTTCGTCTTTTTTCTCCTTCTAAGCTTTGGGCTTAACATTCGACTTAACCTTCTACCTTCAGCGTTACATTTTATCCTTCCTTATGCTTTTTGACAATTTTTCATCTTTTTTCTCCTTCTAAGCTTTGGGCTTAACATTCGACTTAACATTCTACCTTCAGCGTTACATTTTACCCATCCTTACGCTTTTTGACAATTTTTCGTCTTTTTTCTCCTTCTAAGCTTTGGGCTTAGCCGTCTAAAACATTCTCCCATCTTCGGCGTTACATTTTGTCCATCCTTACGCTTTTTGACAATTTTTCATCTTTTTTCTCCTTCTAAGCTTTGGGCTTAGCCTTCTAAAACATTCTCCCATCTTCGGCGTTACATTTTATCCATCCTTACGCTTTTTGACAATTTTTCATCTTTTTTTTCCTTCTAAGCTTTGGGCTTAACATTCGACTTAACCTTCTACCTTCAGCGTTACATTTTACCCATCCTTACGCTTTTTGACAATTTTTCATCTTTTTTCTCCTTCTAAGCTTTGGGCTAAACATTCGACTTAACCTTCTACCTTCAGCGTTACATTTTACCCATCCTTACGCTTTTTGACAATTTTTCGTCTTTTTTCTCCTTCTAAGCTTTGGGCTTAGCCTTCTAAAACATTCTCCCATCTTCGGCGTTACATTTTACCCATCCTTACGCTTTTTGACAATTTTTTGTCTTTTTTCTCCTTCTAAGCTTTGGGCTTAGCCTTCAAGCAGTGGTATCAACGCAGAGTACTTACATTTTATCCATCCTTACGCTTTTTGACAATTTTTCATCTTTTTTCTCCTTCTAAGCTTTGGGCTTAACATTCGACTTAACATTCTACCTTCAGCGTTACATTTTACCCATCCTTACGCTTTTTGACAATTTTTCATCTTTTTTCTCCTTCTAAGCTTTGGGCTAAACATTCGACTTAACCTTCTACCTTCAGCGTTACATTTTACCCATCCTTACGCTTTTTGACAATTTTTCGTCTTTTTTCTCCTTCTAAGCTTTGGGCTTAGCCTTCTAAAACATTCTCCATCTTCGGCGTTACATTTTATCCATCCTTACGCTTTTTGACAATTTTTCATCTTTTTTTTCCTTCTAAGCTTTGGGCTTAACATTCGACTTAACCTTCTACCTTCAGCGTTACATTTTACCCATCCTTACGCTTTTTGACAATTTTTCGTCTTTTTTCTCCTCTAAGCTTTGGGCTTAGCCTTCTAAAACATTCTCCCATCTTCGGCGTTACATTTTACCCATCCTTACGCTTTTTGACATTTTTCGTCTTTTTTCTCCTTCTAAGCTTTGGGCTTAACATTCGACTTAACCTTCTACCTTCAGCGTTACATTTTACCCATCCTTACGCTTTTTGACAATTTTTCATCTTTTTTCTCCTTCTAAGCTTTGGGCTAAACATTCGACTTAACCTTCCTACCTTCAGCGTTACATTTTACCCATCCTTACGCTTTTTGACAATTTTTCGTCTTTTTTCTCCTTCTAAGCTTTGGCTTAGCCTTCTAAAACATTCTCCCATCTTCGGCGTTACATTTTACCCATCCTTACGCTTTTTGACAATTTTCGTCTTTTTTCTCCTTCTAAGCTTTGGGCTTAACATTCGACTTAACCTTCTACCTTCAGCGTTACATTTTATCCTTCCTTAAGCTTTTTGACAATTTTTCATCTTTTTTCTCCTTCTAAGCTTTGGGCTAAACATTCGACTTAACCTTCTACCTTCAGCGTTACATTTTACCCATCCTTACGCTTTTTGACAATTTTTCGTCTTTTTTCTCCTTCTAAGCTTTGGGCTTAGCCTTCTAAAAACATTCTCCCATCTTCGGCGTTACATTTTACCCATCCTTACGCTTTTGACAATTTTTTGTCTTTTTTCTCCTTCTAAGCTTTGGGCTTAGCCTTCTAAAACATTCTCCCATCTTCGGCGTTACATTTTATCCATCCTTACGCTTTTTGACGATTTT
>CAWUHW010000062.1:0-31168 GCA_963922195.1 Panagrolaimus sp. PS1159
AAACTGTGAAATAAACAAATTTTTTTTGCTGAAAGGTACAAAGTCTTTTTACATTTGTGAAACGCTTTGAAAGATATTAAATTCAATGAATGGACAATTGAACCTGAAATATATTTATCTGTGTATAAAAATGCTCCAGTTAAATGTTTGGCAAAGTTTTATCTCATAAAACTGTGAAATAAACAAATTTTTTTTGCTGAAGGTACAAAGTCTTTTTACATTTGTGAAACGCTTTGAAAGATATTAAATTCAATGAATGGACAATTGAACCTGAAATATATTTATCTGTGTATAAAAATGCTCCTGTTAAATGTTTGGCAAAGTTTTATCTCATAAAACTGTGAAATAAACAAATTTTTTTTGCTGAAAGGTACAAAGTCTTTTTACATTTGTGAAACGCTTTGAAAGATATTAAATTCAATGAATGGACAATTGAACCTGAAATATATTTATCTGTGTTTAAAAATGCTCCTGTCAATTTTTAACAAGGTTTTGACTCATAAAACTGTGAAATAAACAAATTTTTTTTGCTGAAAGGTACAAAGTCTTTTTACATTTGTGAAACGCTTTGAAAGATATTAAATTCAATGAATGGACAATTGAACCTGAAATATATTTATCTGTGTATAAAAATGATCCTGTTAAATTTTTGGCAAAATTTTATCTCATAAAACTGTGAAATAAACAAATTTTTTTTGCTGAAAGGTACAAAGTCTTTTTACATTTGTGAAACGCTTTGAAAGATATTAAATTCAATGAATGGACAATTGAACCTGAAATATATTTTTCTGTGTTTAAAAATGCTCCTGTTAAATTTTTGGCAAAATTTTATCTTATAAAACTGTGAAATAAACAAATTTTTTTTGCTGAAAGGTACAAAGTCTTTTTACATTTGTGAAACGCTTTGAAAGATATTAAATTCAATGAATGGACAATTGAACCTGAAATATATTTATCTGTGTATAAAAATGCTCCTGTTAAATGTTTGGCAAAGTTTTATCTCATAAAACTGTGAAATAAACAAATTTTTTTTGCTGAAAGGTACAAAGTCTTTTTACATTTGTGAAACGCTTTGAAAGATATTAAATTCAATGAATGGACAATTGAACCTGAAATATATTTATCTGTGTATAAAAATGCTCCTGTTAAATGTTTGGCAAAGTTTTATCTCATAAAACTGTGAAATAAACAAATTTTTTTTGCTGAAAGGTACAAAGTCTTTTTACATTTGTGAAACGCTTTGAAAGATATTAAATTCAATGAATGGACAATTGAACCTGAAATATATTTATCTGTGTATAAAAATGCTCCGGTTAAATGTTTGGCAAAGTTTTATCTCATAAAACTGTGAAATAAACAAATTTTTTTTGCTGAAAGGTACAAAGTCTTTTTACATTTGTGAAACGCTTTGAAAGATATTAAATTCAATGAATGGACAATTGAACCTGAAATATATTTATCTGTGTATAAAAATGCTCCTGTTAAATGTTTGGCAAAGTTTTATCTCATAAAACTGTGAAATAAACAAATTTTTTTTGCTGAAAGGTACAAAGTCTTTTTACATTTGTGAAACGCTTTGAAAGATATTAAATTCAATGAATGGACAATTGAACCTGAAATATATTTATCTGTGTATAAAAATGCTCCTGTTAAATGTTTGGCAAAGTTTTATCTCATAAAACTGTGAAATAAACAAATTTTTTTTGCTGAAAGGTACAAAGTCTTTTTACATTTGTGAAACGCTTTGAAAGATATTAAATTCAATGAATGGACAATTGAACCTGAAATATATATTTCTGTGTTCAAAAATGCTCCTGTCAATTTTTAACAAGGTTTTATCTCATAAAACTGTGAAATAAACAAATTTTTTTTGCTGAAAGGTACAAAGTCTTTTTACATTTGTGAAACGCTTTGAAAGATATTAAATTCAATGAATGGACAATTGAACCTGAAATATATATTTCTGTGTTTAAAAATGCTCCTGTCAATTTTTAACAAGGTTTTATCTCATAAAACTGTGAAATAAACAAATTTTTTTTGCTGAAAGGTACAAAGTCTTTTTACATTTGTGAAACGCTTTGAAAGATATTAAATTCAATGAATGGACAATTGAACCTGAAATATATATTTCTGTGTTTAAAAATGCTCCTGTCAATTTTTAACAAGGTTTTATCTCATAAAACTGTGAAATAAACAAATTTTTTTTGCTGAAAGGTACAAAGTCTTTTTACATTTGTGAAACGCTTTGAAAGATATTAAATTCAATGAATGGACAATTGAACCTGAAATATATTTATCTGTGTATAAAAATGCTCCTGTTAAATTTTTGGCAAAATTTTATCTCATAAAACTGTGAAATAAACAAATTTTTTTTGCTGAAAGGTACAAAGTCTTTTTACATTTGTGAAACGCTTTGAAAGATATTAAATTCAATGAATGGACAATTGAACCTGAAATATATATTTCTGTGTTCAAAAATGCTCCTGTCAATTTTTAACAAGGTTTTATCTCATAAAACTGTGAAATAAACAAATTTTTTTTGCTGAAAGGTACAAAGTCTTTTTACATTTGTGAAACGCTTTGAAAGATATTAAATTCAATGAATGGACAATTGAACCTGAAATATATATTTCTGTGTTTAAAAATGCTCCTGTCAATTTTTAACAAGGTTTTATCTCATAAAACTGTGAAATAAACAAATTTTTTTTGCTGAAAGGTACAAAGTCTTTTTACATTTGTGAAACGCTTTGAAAGATATTAAATTCAATGAATGGACAATTGAACCTGAAATATATTTTTCTGTGTTTAAAAATGCTCCTGTTAAATTTTTGGCAAAATTTTATCTCATAAAACTGTGAAATAAACAAAATTTTTTTTGCTGAAAGGTACAAAGTCTTTTTACATTTGTGAAACGCTTTGAAAGATATTAAATTCAATGAATGGACAATTGAACCTGAAATATATTTATCTGTGTATAAAAATGCTCCTGTTAAATGTTTGGCAAAGTTTTATCTCATAAAACTGTGAAATAAACAAATTTTTTTTGCTGAAAGGTACAAAGTCTTTTTACATTTGTGAAACGCTTTGAAAGATATTAAATTCAATGAATGGACAATTGAACCTGAAATATATTTATCTGTGTATAAAAATGCTCCTGTTAAATGTTTGGCAAAGTTTTATCTCATAAAACTGTGAAATAAACAAATTTTTTTTGCTGAAAGGTACAAAGTCTTTTTACATTTGTGAAACGCTTTGAAAGATATTAAATTCAATGAATGGACAATTGAACCTGAAATATATATTTCTGTGTTTAAAAATGCTCCTGTCAATTTTTAACAAGGTTTTATCTCATAAAACTGTGAAATAAACAAATTTTTTTTGCTGAAAGGTACAAAGTCTTTTTACATTTGTGAAACGCTTTGAAAGATATTAAATTCAATGAATGGACAATTGAACCTGAAATATATTTTTCTGTGTTTAAAAATGCTCCTGTTAAATTTTTGGCAAAATTTTATCTCATAAAACTGTGAAATAAACAAATTTTTTTTGCTGAAAGGTACAAAGTCTTTTTACATTTGTGAAACGCTTTGAAAGATATTAAATTCAATGAATGGACAATTGAACCTGAAATATATTTATCTGTGTATAAAAATGCTCCTGTTAAATGTTTGGCAAAGTTTTATCTCATAAGACTGTGAAATAAACAAATTTTTTTTGCTGAAAGGTACAAAGTCTTTTTACATTTGTGAAACGCTTTGAAAGATATTAAATTCAATGAATGGACAATTGAACCTGAAATATATTTATCTGTGTATAAAAATGCTCCTGTTAAATGTTTGGCAAAGTTTTATCTCATAAAACTGTGAAATAAACAAATTTTTTTTGCTGAAAGGTACAAAGTCTTTTTACATTTGTGAAACGCTTTGAAAGATATTAAATTCAATGAATGGACAATTGAACCTGAAATATATATTTCTGTGTTTAAAAATGCTCCTGTCAATTTTTAACAAGGTTTTATCTCATAAAACTGTGAAATAAACAAATTTTTTTTGCTGAAAGGTACAAAGTCTTTTTACATTTGTGAAACGCTTTGAAAGATATTAAATTCAATGAATGGACAATTGAACCTGAAATATATTTTTCTGTGTTTAAAAATGCTCCTGTTAAATTTTTGGCAAAATTTTATCTCATAAAACTGTGAAATAAACAAATTTTTTTTGCTGAAAGGTACAAAGTCTTTTTACATTTGTGAAACGCTTTGAAAGATATTAAATTCAATGAATGGACAATTGAACCTGAAATATATTTATCTGTGTATAAAAATGCTCCTGTTAAATGTTTGGCAAAGTTTTATCTCATAAAACTGTGAAATAAACAAATTTTTTTTGCTGAAAGGTACAAAGTCTTTTTACATTTGTGAAACGCTTTGAAAGATATTAAATTCAATGAATGGACAATTGAACCTGAAATATATTTATCTGTGTATAAAAATGCTCCTGTCAATTTTTAACAAGGTTTTATCTCATAAAACTGTGAAATAAACAAATTTTTTTTGCTGAAAGGTACAAAGTCTTTTTACATTTGTGAAACGCTTTTGAAGAAAAACGGTGTTTTCTTTTCTTCTAATTCCCCGGTGTCCCTCGTATTAGTCGATGTCCCTCGAATCTCTTTTGAATAACAAATTCTTTATTGCACCTCAAACTTTGGGTAATAAAACCATACAAAAATAACATAGAAAAAGAAAAGAGAGGCACGAAAAATAATGTGAAAATTTAGGATTTTTATGAGAAAAATATAAAGTCCAAAAAAGAAGAAAAAGGGGAAAATAAATTGAAGAACTAAAAAAGGAGAGAAAAGGGAAGGCACGGCTATTTCAGTTTAAAACTGAACCGAATGAAGTTTTTGCTTGAAGAGGGGCCATTTTTATGACAGCCTTCGCAACCAAAGTTACGGCCAAATCAAGCTCCACCTTCACCGATCGTTTTGCAAAAAGAAGATGCACACAACGATCAACGCTTGCACAACTCCACCCTCTTTCTCTCTTGGCAATGATTGAATTTAAAGAAGCCAAAAAGGGAGAGACATAAGTCATAGAGAGTGTTTTTGCGCAAGCATCCGGCTTTTGTTTTTCAAAAGCTGGTGCCAGGTGCCCTTTTCAAAAAGTCTGGGAAAAAAGAAAAAGAAGAAGAAAAGCTAGACAGGAACAATTATTTTGAAATATTTGATTAAAAATTCAGCCCAAAAAAAACTAAGAAAGAATATAGTAAACAAAATTTTAAAGCAAAGAAAATTAAAATAAAACAAATTTGGATAATAAAAAGACAAAGCTCAAAAGCTGTTTTACAGCAATTCTTCTCTCCTTGGGTTTTTTTGAGGAGAAAGAAGCTACCTAAGAAACCCGCCCACAAGTACACGTTTTAAGACCACCCGTTTCACAGGAACCCGTATTTAATTGAGAATCAGTTGAAAGAACAGCAGCTTCAACCACCGGAAGACTACGACGCGTTTCCATCATTGCTGAAAGACGAGTTGAGACAATTCTAGGAGTCAAGTCATCCTCATGTAAAATATGAGGGACCCCAGTGTCAACATCCCGAACCCCATACATTCGATTGCCAATCATGGATTCAATGACTGCTGGTTCGGTCTTGCGATGTTTAGCTTTTACCTCATCGGGATTCAAAATCCGTCTCCAAACTGGTTGAAGAATTGTGAATCTAACCGGTTGAGGGACCGTTGCAGCCAAAGCAGGTGTTGTGTTAGCTGTCCGAGCTGCCGTCTTTACTTCCCCCCTTCGGAAGAAATCCAAAGGATGTACATGAAGACGGCCGAGGACAGCCATTGCAGGAGCTACCCCAGTAGCTGTATGAGGACAATTTCGATAATCCCAAAGAAACATTCTTACAGCTGCTGATACCGAAATTGTAGGATCATGTGATCGAGTCTTTTTAACAGCATTTTTAAACGTTTGGACCATCTTCTCCGCTAGACCATTAGATTCAGGGTGATATGTAGGAGCTTTAATATGTCGTACACCATTCTCAAAAAGATATTTTTCAAATTCGGCGGAAACAAGTTGACGACCGTTATCCGAAATTAAAACTTCAGGAAATCCAAAGTATCCAAAAATTTTATCAAGTTGAATGATTGTGGCAGCCGATGTAGTGATAGCTCCCATGCGTTCAACAAAAACAAATTTTGATGCCGCATCAACAAGGATCAACCAGTAACTTCCTTCGAATTCACCGGCAAAATCCACATGCATCCGTTGCCAGTTATGTGGTGCAAGCGGCCAGCTAGTTACCGGCTTTTTAACACCAGCATTTGCTTGGCCTTTACAAGCCCCACATACTGCAACATATTCTCGCATATCTTCTGCAGATTTAGGCCACCATACATAAAGCTGTGCGAGTCGAATCATGCGATCAGCACCAAGGTGACTTCGATGAAGGATCTCCAAAACCAATGGTCGAAGGGCAAGGGGGACAATAAGTCGATTTTTATAAAATAAAAGCCCCTTTCTTACTCGAAGATTCCCTCTTGTGCGAGCATAAGCTCGAAGAGTTTCATCCGTTTCCGAGTAATTTAACCAATTATGCTGAACATGCTCCATCACTTCTTGAAGAAGTGGATCTTCTTTCATTGCCATTTGAAGCAATTCACCATAAGAAGGATCAGGAGCAATGTCCACAGCATTAATTTCAGTAGCAAAGCGTGAAAGTCCATCAGCTAAAGAGTTTTCGGATGCTGGAACATGTGAAAATTCGATATCAAACTCTTGGATTTCCAACAACCAACGTTGAACTCTCGGGGATTTTGCAAGTTTTACAGATAAGCACGAAGTTGGCTTATTATCGGTAAACCACTTAATCTTTCTCCCAAGAAGTAATGATCGTTGATGTTGAAGTGTGAAAACGAGAGCAAGCAATTCGAGTTCACCAATTGGGTAATTCAATTCTGCTGGTAAAAGACCTCTTGAAACATACATTACAACATGAGATAAACCATCTTCACCAGATTGAAGAATTGCTGCTCCAATTCCACGAGTTGAGGCATCAGAATATATCAAAAATGGACGATCTAGGCGAGCCGGTTGAAGAACAGGAGGAGTTGTTAAAATTTCAATTAATGCTTCAAAAGCTTGTTGTTGTGGCTTTTGCCAATCGAATGGTGCACCTTTTCGAAGAAGAGAATTTAATGGACCAGCTACTTGAGCGAAAGAATCAACAAATTTATGGAAGAAATTAATCATTCCCATAAAAGTTCTCAAAGATCGAACATCAGTTGGAGGTTGAAGCTTTTTAAATGCTTCAATATGCTTTGGGGACGGTGAATATCCTTCTCGATCAAGAAGATGGCCAACATATGTAACAGAGCGTTTAGCTATTTGACATTTAGCAGCTCGAAGTTTGAGACAGAAAAGACGAAGTCGATCCAAAACTGCTTGTACATGCTGAAGATGTATTGTAAGGCTATCCACACGTGTCCAAATGAGGATGTCATCAAGATAAGCTTTTGCGAATGGCAGATCATCCAGAACTTTCTTCATCAAACGTTGAAATAGGCCTGGGGCATTTTTATATCCGAATGGAAGATACAAAAATTCGAAAACACCTTCATGGCAAACAAAAGCAAAGAGTGGGATTGAGCTTGGATTAAGAGGGATTTGAAGGAACCCGGACGCAAGATCAATGCAAGTATACCACGCAGAGCCAGCAGCTTCTTGGATCAGTTCGGCCATGTCCGCTAATGGATATGGATCCAATTGTACCACTGAGTTAAGCCGCCTTAGATCGACACACACGCGCTTCTTGCCATTTTCTTTGTTAACGACAACAACATTTGAAGTTACAGCAGCATTGGTTGAAGGCCTAATGATTTTAGCTTTAAGACCATCTTCAACAAATTGTTTGACAGCATCCCGATCAGCTCCAGCTGTGCGATACATTTTAACCGGTTTTGGTAAAGGCCCAGTGAGAACTACCGGGGGTGCCATTTCTGTGCACCTTGATAAATCCAGTTCATCTGTACTAATGATGTCCATGTATTGATTAAGTAAAGCATAAAGTTTTGGCTGAGATTCTTCTGGCACATCTGTTGGAGGGAAAACAATATCTTTGACTGGGACACTAGTAGCTTGAAAGATATCAGTTTCATACACACCAAAAAAGATTGCTTGTTGTTGAAAATCATATGTGATTGGTGGAATTTTGCACATTGTATCACATCCAATTAGCAATTCATATGAAGGCGCACGTGGTGGATCATAAACTTGAGCCAATACTGGGACCAGACCACCACCAACATTGACGACAACATCAACAGTACCCGTTGTGCGGAAAAGTGATTGACCAATCCCCATTAAATTAATTGGAGGTGCAGCTTTAATTGAAAGGCCCAATTTATCAACCAATGTTTTTGTTATAAGTGAAAGAGCTGCTCCAGTGTCCAAGAGACAAATAAAGTCTACATCTTGAGCACTTCCAACAACATGGGCTTTGCTTGAGCCATGCGCCATGATTTCAGCAGTAAACCATGGTGGAGCATCATCATTGTCGTCATCATCAAATTTAAATGATGAAGCAGCATGTTGGGCTTGACAACTTTCAGCAGGAGCACGGGATCCAGTAACAGCAAGAAGAATTTGTCGAATTATTTCAAGATTTGCTTGATATCGAGCTTCTTGCCCTGCTTTTGGTGTAACTAGGAGATCATCCCAATATGTTAATGTTGCACATCCCAATAATCGAAGATTTTGTTTTAATTCAACGGATGCTTTTTGGGATGAAACAAGTCGTAAATCTGTAACAAAAATTTCTTGTGGTGTTCCAGGATCCCATTCGGTTGAATCAGCAGCGGTTGTTTGTGCTGCTTCTTCAGCAAGCCGAAAATCCTGTTCTTCAGCTGTATGATCATCTGCAAGAGCAGGAATAATTGTTGGATCACCAGCTTTATACTCTTCTTGAGCTGGTTCTTCATCAGCTGAATCATCATCATCTGAATCTTCATCATTTAAAAGTTCAGGATCCAAAAGTACAAAATTATTTGCAAGTCCACCAGATGGAACACTTTCTTCAAGCAACATAATATCTGCAGATTGTTCTTTAGCAACTTGTTCATCTGCAGCTGTGAACCGAATTTGAGGTTGTGGTGAAGCTACAGTAGCAACTTGAGCACCATCTGCAGGTGGAAGTTGTGGCCAGAGACCTTGAATAGGTCTTGCTGGAACAACCTGTAAATCTGGTGTAGCTTGAATAGCATGACGTTCTTCAGTTGGCAACAAAGCGGCGTTAGCCTGAGCTTGTTGTTGTTCTTGTTGATTCTTCATAAATTGTTGGGTTAGACGTCGTAGTTCAAGTTCTTCTTGGCGATTATGCCTCCAGCCAACAACTCGATTACGTGCTACAGCAGCAACATTAAATAAATTTAATCCACGAAGAACATCTTGCAGAAAGATTGGAAAGAAGTATCGGGCCAAAAATTGTAAAGTGGTAACAAGACATGTAACAAAAATCCATCCTTGTGTGATATCAAGAAATCCTCCACGAAGAAAACCGAAAAGTCCTTCAGCTACAACTTTTTGGGCAAGTTCAAGCACTTGAGGATTGACATCAGCATCAAGTTTTTGATCGATGGTAGAAAGATCATGGATTAGTTGCTTGACAGAAATAGCTCGATTAGCAGAATCATGATAAGCTTTGAAGCTATACAATTCAGACAAATTGGTTAGAACTAAATTATGAAAGCCATGATGTTCACGAAGTAATGTTAAATCTGGAATTTCTTGATTCACAAATTTTGAAACAGCTCGAATATCCGAGATCAATCTTGCATCACCAGTTGATTGATCATATTTCATAACCCCTTCAGGAGTTGGAAGGTAAATAGGTTTTACCGTTTTACAATCAACTTGTACAGCTTCCTTTTCAATAATAAGAGCTACCGGATCAACGAAGGCTTGAAGCCTTTTCCGTTGATAAAGAAGTTCAACCGGAAGGAGATCGAAACATTCATCAAGCCTAATGAACTGTAAATTTGCTAATGGAATTTGTTCACATGTTTGTACTTCAAGAATATCTGCTGTTACAAGCCTTGCTCGGATATCCGTAACTAGGGATGGTAGGGGGTGGCGCGCCCAGCTTTTTGAGAATTTTGGGCGCGCCCCCAACCCTATCCGTAACATTTAAGAGATCTCGTGCTAACAATGTTGGATTAGCTGATGCCATCGCAAACATTGATTTGAGCACTTGTTGGATGCTGGAACAAATATAACGAATAGCGGTACTGAATGATTGACGATTAAGAGTATCTGTGTTATGTTGAAGGGCAGTTAATTGAGAAGCAAGTTGTGTGCTAAACACTGGACCAACATTAAGTTCATTGAAAGAATGACGTTTTGGACGAGATTTAATTTCTTCCAAGGAAGCTTGTGATACTGCATAACCTTGATCAGAGATTACCAAACTTTGATTACAATCGATAACATATTTTGGTGCATCAAAAGTAAGTGCCATTTGTCTTTGATCATCCACAAACATACCCGCAGAGAAGGACCCATTAAGAGTCAAAGCCTCAACAAACTGGCAGCGTTGCTTCTTTTCCGGTTTCCAAATCATAACCCCTTCGGTTTCCATTTCACAGATGCCCGATTGATAATCGCATGCGATGGTAGGAGCCATGGATTTAGTAATAGTTTTTGTGCCATATTGACTAAGAACCGTTGCATTTGCGATGTAACAATTTTTAATTGGAATGATATCATTTTTCATCCATAAAGGCCAATTTCGATCAGGAAACTGGGGCTTAACAGCCGTTCCAGCAAATCCATTGTATGCAGTTAAAGCTCCTTTTTCATTTTCAGCTTGAAGTGCAGCACATTCTGCAGGAGATATTGATGTAGCAGCTTTATCTTCCCCATATTCATGACCGCCAAAAAATCCACGAGTATGTGTATCTGTTGACGTTACACAGTAACAGTGAACAGCTGGTGTACTGTACTGAATCGTATTTGGTCGAAGGATTTTCCAATTAACTTCAACAACTTGTGCATCAATTCCTGGTGGACTTTTGCAGGCATATTCACTTGGAAGTTTAAATAAAGTTCGAGGGGCATTATCAAAGCATAATGATGCTTGAAGTTCTCCAGAAGCAAGAGGGATCATCAATGCAAGGATCAAACAGATAGTCAAATTCCAGTTAAGCAATTTTCCAATAACCGATCTCATAACTTTTTTTGGTTCAGCTTCCTCTTGACGAGCTTTTCGAGCTTTATAAGCAGCTGAACGCTTTTGATTACGTCGTTGCTTTCGTGTTAAAACCACAGCATCAACAGCAGGAGGATCAGCCCAATCACCACCAAGTTCGGGACCTTTAGGTCTTTCCGAAAAATCCACTTCCATCAAAGAAGCTGGTGCAGAAGAATATGGACGTTCAACTTCAAGGACAATATCTTTAGTAAATGGAGGAAATATTGGTTGTTCATCTTCGATATCCGATTCTTCCATGGAAAGATCTGATGGAGATGTTGCCCGTTCAACAAGATTCTTTTCTTTATCATTTTCAGCATCCAAAGCGGCTAAAATATCTTGTTGGGATTCAGAAAAGCCGGCATATTCAGGATTAATAATCTTATGAAGCCTTGCATCTTTTTCATTATTGGTTGTTTCAGCACCTTTCCCAGGATCAACCTCTTCCTCCGAAGCAGCCATACTTCCACCAGAACTATCAGCTGCAGATGTTGATGAAGGACCTGCCGGAGGCTTAGCCAATTTCCCGAAAGAAATTCCAGCAAATCCTTGTTTTTGATTACGTTGTCTCATGCCTGATAATAATTCTTGTCGACGTTGTTTTCGAAACTTTTCATTGGTATCCTTTTTATTTGGAAAGGTGACATCCGGATGTGGTTTTGGTCGTGCAGGGAGACCTCCAGTGCGTGTCTTATCCCGTGCAACAGTTCCACGTTTCTGACGATTACCATAATTAACGCGAGATTTCGGTGAAGCGGACTTTGTTTCACCTTCTTTTGGTTTTGATCTTGCTCCAATAGCAGCAGAAGACTTTGAACTTGTTTCTCCTGCAGCTTTTGCGCCATCCTTTACTTTCTGCTTTCCATCAGATGCTCCCCCAGCTTTTGCAACACCAGCTCTTCGTTTTATTGGGCTTTGTGGTGCATCAACAGTTTCGAGAATATTAATTTCGGCAAGGAATGGTGGTACTTCATCTACCATATTGGCTGCAGCAAAACGAACTTTATATCCGTTACCCGAATTAGGTGGTGGTCCAAGTGAAATATTATTTGCACCAGATGGTCGATGGATCCACCGTACACCACTTCCTTGTCCAGAAGCAAAACGAGGGCCATTATAGCCATAGCCCGTATTTTGTCGTGCACCACCATTATAACTACCACCATAAAATGATGATGAACCACCATTGTAATTGCTTCCACCATTTGCTTGACCACCATATGCTCGATTTGGACCATTTCTCCACGGTGGAACTCTTGACCGATAATTCTGAAATGGTTGTTGTTGATTAGCTTGATCAGGGCAATCTCTTGCAAAATGCCCGGCCTTTCCACAATTATAACACTTTTTAACAGAATCTATAACATATGTCTCATATGCCGGTCTTTGAGCTTGTGCCGGTAAACGACGTTGTAGTTGCGCTTCTCGACGACGTGCTAAAAGCAGAACCTTTTCATAAGTATCCGGAGATTGGTCTTGAACGCATTCCCGAATATCATCTCGTAAACGATTCATGGTTTCTCTTCTCAAATTCCTTTCAATTTCATCTTCTGCCTTCCCTTCAAGAATTGTATGAATCAATGAAGCTACTCGAACCGAAAATTCATGAACCGGTTCACCATGACGTTGTTGAACTTGTTGTAGTTCTGCTTCTGCTGCTCTAATGCATTCTGTGTTAGGGAACTTTGCTTTAAGAGCAGCTTCAACAGCATCAAAGTCCTGTTGTACAGCGGGATCCATAGCTTGATAGGCGAAAAGTGCACGACCTTGTAATCTTCCAACGAGGTGAGCTAATTGTGCTTCAGGTGTTAAGGGAAAAGGTTGTTGGAGTAAAAAGCATTTAAGTCGAGCAAAATATGAATTGATCGAAACCACAGGGTTACCATCATAGGATTCCATTTCACTTGCCAAAACATTGGCTTCAGCAATCTCGACTTCTTCTTCACCTCCAGGATGAGTATCAAAAGATTCAAAAACACTAATGTCCGAGGAGTCAGAAACTTTAGAATTTACTAAATCTCCAGGTGGTTCTTCAAGTAAATTTGTCTCATCTTGTACTGTTTCCGGTGATAAAGGATCACTAGGTTTTCCTTCATCTTTACCAGTTACAGCAGGTGTTTCGTGACTCTTTCCCTTGACATTAATGTCCTGAAGCCTTTTGATAAGCTCATCGAAAGGACCTGTATTTCCACGAAGTTTTAATTGATCTAACACAGTTCGTCTTTGTTCAGCAATAAACTGCGGATCGGTACAACGTGCAAAGGGGCCAACTTTATCCGGAGGATCAATTAAACCACCAACCTTATGTTCCATTTTGTTATCTCCGATATCACCTTTCATTGCTTGAGCTTCCTGCATTCCCGCCATTTGTTCACTAACAACCATTTGAGCTGCAGTAAGTTCAGCCACGGATTTGCTTAATTTTACCAGTTGCTGTTGATTTTCAATCTCCTGAAGTTTTCGAATATCATTTTTAATTTCCCGAATTTCCCGAGCTTGATATTGCTCAAAGTTTTTCAATAATACAAATAAGTCTTCGACATTATGCACGACGGAAGGATTTCCAAAGAAGACCTTAACGGTCTGTTCCTTTTTCTTATCCATCTTCCGTTCACGAAGATAACAAGTTTTACAATCACGAAGGCACACAGCAAGCACACAGCGAAGGCACACAGCAAGGCACACAGCAAAAGCACACAGCAGGCACACAGCAAAAGCACACAGCAGGCACACAGCAGTTGATTCACCGGATTTGAATTTTAAGACCCGATAACTCAAGGTCTTTCAGCTTTACAGGTCGTCGACGATCACGAAAAGAGAGCCTGGCCAGGCTTTAAACGAAAAGGGAGACTACCCACGAGGGACTTCCAAACGGAAGTCGTGGCACCAGTGAAGAAAAACGGTGTTTTCTTTTCTTCTAATTCCCCGGTGTCCCTCGTATTAGTCGATGTCCCTCGAATCTCTTTTGAATAACAAATTCTTTATTGCACCTCAAACTTTGGGTAATAAAACCATACAAAAATAACATAGAAAAAGAAAAGAGAGGCACGAAAAATAATGTGAAAATTTAGGATTTTTATGAGAAAAATATAAAGTCCAAAAAAGAAGAAAAAGGGGAAAATAAATTGAAGAACTAAAAAAGGAGAGAAAAGGGAAGGCACGGCTATTTCAGTTTAAAACTGAACCGAATGAAGTTTTTGCTTGAAGAGGGGCCATTTTTATGACAGCCTTCGCAACCAAAGTTACGGCCAAATCAAGCTCCACCTTCACCGATCGTTTTGCAAAAAGAAGATGCACACAACGATCAACGCTTGCACAACTCCACCCTCTTTCTCTCTTGGCAATGATTGAATTTAAAGAAGCCAAAAAGGGAGAGACATAAGTCATAGAGAGTGTTTTTGCGCAAGCATCCGGCTTTTGTTTTTCAAAAGCTGGTGCCAGGTGCCCTTTTCAAAAAGTCTGGGAAAAAAGAAAAAGAAGAAGAAAAGCTAGACAGGAACAATTATTTTGAAATATTTGATTAAAAATTCAACCCAAAAAAAACTAAGAAAGAATATAGTAAACAAAATTTTAAAGCAAAGAAAATTAAAATAAAACAAATTTGGATAATAAAAAGACAAAGCTCAAAAGCTGTTTTACAGCAGCTTTGAAAGATATTAAATTCAATGAATGGACAATTGAACCTGAAATATATATTTCTGTGTTTAAAAATGCTCCTGTCAATTTTTAACAAGGTTTTATCTCATAAAACTGTGAAATAAACAAATTTTTTTTGCTGAAGGGTACAAAGTCTTTTTACATTTGTGAAACGCTTTGAAAGATATTAAATTCAATGAATGGACAATTGAACCTGAAATATATTTATCTGTGTATAAAAATGCTCCTGTTAAATTTTTGGCAAAATTTTATCTCATAAAACTGTGAAATAAACAAATTTTTTTTGCTGAAAGGTACAAAGTCTTTTTACATTTGTGAAACGCTTTGAAAGATATTAAATTCAATGAATGGACAATTGAACCTGAAATATATTTGTCTGTGTATAAAAATGCTCCTGTTAAATGTTTGGCAAAGTTTTATCTCATAAAACTGTGAAATAAACAAATTTTTTTTGCTAAAAGGTACAAAGTCTTTTTACATTTGTGAAACGCTTTGAAAGATATTAAATTCAATGAATGGACAATTGAACCTGAAATATATTTATCTGTGTATAAAAATGCTCCTGTTAAATGTTTGGCAAAGTTTTATCTCATAAAACTGTGAAATAAACAAATTTTTTTTGCCGAAAGGTACAAAGTCTTTTTACATTTGTGAAACGCTTTGAAAGATATTAAATTCAATGAATGGACAATTGAACCTGAAATATATTTATCTGTGTATAAAAATGCTCCTGTTAAATGTTTGGCAAAGTTTTATCTCATAAAACTGTGAAATAAACAAATTTTTTTTGCCGAAAGGTACAAAGTCTTTTTACATTTGTGAAACGCTTTGAAAGATATTTAATTCAATGAATGGACAATTGAACCTGAAATATATTTATCTGTGTATAAAAATGCTCCTGTTAAATTTTTGGCAAAATTTTATCTCATAAAACTGTGAAATAAACAAATTTTTTTTGCTGAAAGGTACAAAGTCTTTTTACATTTGTGAAACGCTTTGAAAGATATTAAATTCAATGAATGGACAATTGAACCTGAAATATATTTTTCTGTGTTTAAAAATGCTCCTGTTAAATTTTTGGCAAAATTTTATCTCATAAAACTGTGAAATAAACAAATTTTTTTTGCTGAAAGGTACAAAGTCTTTTTACATTTGTGAAACGCTTTGAAAGATATTTAATTCAATGAATGGACAATTGAACCTGAAATATATTTATCTGTGTATAAAAATGCTCCTGTTAAATTTTTGGCAAAATTTTATCTCATAAAACTGTGAAATAAACAAATTTTTTTTGCTGAAAGGTACAAAGTCTTTTTACATTTGTGAAACGCTTTGAAAGATATTAAATTCAATGAATGGACAATTGAACCTGAAATATATTTATCTGTGTATAAAAATGCTCCTGGTTAATGTTTGGCAAAGTTTTATCTCATAAAACTGTGAAATAAACAAATTTTTTTTGCTGAAAGGTACAAAGTCTTTTTACATTTGTGAAACGCTTTGAAAGATATTAAATTCAATGAATGGACAATTGAACCTGAAATATATTTATCTGTGTATAAAAATGCTCCTGTTAAATGTTTGGCAAAGTTTTATCTCATAAAACTGTGAAATAAACAAATTTTTTTTGCTGAAAGGTACAAAGTCTTTTTACATTTGTGAAACGCTTTGAAAGATATTAAATTCAATGAATGGACAATTGAACCTGAAATATATATTTCTGTGTTTAAAAATGCTCCTGTCAATTTTTAACAAGGTTTTATCTCATAAAACTGTGAAATAAACAAATTTTTTTTGCTGAAAGGTACAAAGTCTTTTTACATTTGTGAAACGCTTTGAAAGATATTAAATTCAATGAATGGACAATTGAACCTGAAATATATTTATCTGTGTATAAAAATGCTCCTGTTAAATGTTTGGCAAAGTTTTATCTCATAAAACTGTGAAATAAACAAATTTTTTTTGCCGAAAGGTACAAAGTCTTTTTACATTTGTGAAACGCTTTGAAAGATATTAAATTCAATGAATGGACAATTGAACCTGAAATATATATTTCTGTGTTTAAAAATGCTCCTGTCAATTTTTAACAAGGTTTTATCTCATAAAACTGTGAAATAAACAAATTTTTTTTGCCGAAAGGTACAAAGTCTTTTTACATTTGTGAAACGCTTTGAAAGATATTAAATTCAATGAATGGACAATTGAACCTGAAATATATTTATCTGTGTATAAAAATGCTCCTGTTAAATGTTTGGCAAAGTTTTATCTCATAAAACTGTGAAATAAACAAATTTTTTTTGCTGAAAGGTACAAAGTCTTTTTACATTTGTGAAACGCTTTGAAAGATATTTAATTCAATGAATGGACAATTGAACCTGAAATATATTTATCTGTGTATAAAAATGCTCCTGTTAAATTTTTGGCAAAATTTTATCTCATAAAACTGTGAAATAAACAAATTTTTTTTGCTGAAAGGTACAAAGTCTTTTTACATTTGTGAAACGCTTTGAAAGATATTAAATTCAATGAATGGACAATTGAACCTGAAATATATTTTTCTGTGTTTAAAAATGCTCCTGTTAAATTTTTGGCAAAATTTTATCTCATAAAACTGTGAAATAAACAAATTTTTTTTGCTGAAAGGTACAAAGTCTTTTTACATTTGTGAAACGCTTTGAAAGATATTTAATTCAATGAATGGACAATTGAACCTGAAATATATTTATCTGTGTATAAAAATGCTCCTGTTAAATTTTTGGCAAAATTTTATCTCATAAAACTGTGAAATAAACAAATTTTTTTTGCTGAAAGGTACAAAGTCTTTTTACATTTGTGAAACGCTTTGAAAGATATTAAATTCAATGAATGGACAATTGAACCTGAAATATATTTATCTGTGTATAAAAATGCTCCTGGTTAATGTTTGGCAAAGTTTTATCTCATAAAACTGTGAAATAAACAAATTTTTTTTGCTGAAAGGTACAAAGTCTTTTTACATTTGTGAAACGCTTTGAAAGATATTAAATTCAATGAATGGACAATTGAACCTGAAATATATTTATCTGTGTATAAAAATGCTCCTGTTAAATGTTTGGCAAAGTTTTATCTCATAAAACTGTGAAATAAACAAATTTTTTTTGCTGAAAGGTACAAAGTCTTTTTACATTTGTGAAACGCTTTGAAAGATATTAAATTCAATGAATGGACAATTGAACCTGAATTATATTTATCTGTGTATAAAAATGCTCCTGTTAAATGTTTGGCAAAGTTTTATCTCATAAAACTGTGAAATAAACAAATTTTTTTTGCTGAAAGGTACAAAGTCTTTTTACATTTGTGAAACGCTTTGAAAGATATTAAATTCAATGAATGGACAATTGAACCTGAAATATATTTATCCGTGTATAAAAATGCTCCTGTTAAATTTTTGGCAAAATTTTATCTCATAAAACTGTGAAATAAACAAATTTTTTTTGCTGAAAGGTACAAAGTCTTTTTACATTTGTGAAACGCTTTGAAAGATATTAAATTCAATGAATGGACAATTGAACCTGAAATATATATTTCTGTGTTTAAAAATGCTCCTGTCAATTTTTAACAAGGTTTTATCTCATAAAACTGTGAAATAAACAAATTTTTTTTGCTGAAAGGTACAAAGTCTTTTTACATTTGTGAAACGCTCACTGAAAAAAAAATTGCTCACATAATTGGCTAATGCATTTTGCCATTTATAAGTTGCAAAAATTGGCCAAATAATAGCTAAAAATTAGCAAAAAAATATGAAATTGTCAAAGGTTTTTAGCCTATTCAACGGAATGGCAAAGAATTTTTTGATACGTTTGAAAAGAGGCAATAAATCCTTGGTTTAAAAAAAAAGATGTTATAAAAGACGAAAATCAATCAATAAGTGACTATTGCAAACGTCGGGTAGACTGTTTTCTAACTATGCCCCTTCCGCCCCATAATTTCCCCTTGTACACAAGCAAATTTTGACGGAAAGTTTATTTAAAGTAATATTTTGACGGAACAATAATACAAATTATACGATTGAAAATAATATAGTTGTCGAGGAGATATTAACGAGTTTAACGATTTGCTGGAACCAAGAATCCAATTGTAAAATAGACACCATGTTCGAAGATGACGAATCTTTCTTTGGCAGCAAAATATGTTGCAAATAAAGCAACAACAAATCGACGAATTTTGAGATAAAGATTGAATTATCACGGACGCATCGCCTTACTGAGTATTATCTTTATAATACAAGTGCAGTCGAAGCGTTTGAAAGCTGTACTCCACGACAACCACTTGTATTCTAAAATGTATGTTTTTTTCTTCACATTTTTAAGGTTCACACTTTTTATAGACAAACTTGTACGAACGCTTCAACCAAAGACCTCTCGTCAAAGCAGCTGTCTATATTCTTCGTTCAAAAGCTGATCCTGAACTTGATGGTGCTGCTCTTTTCGTGATTTGCCAATGTTTGAAAGATATTATAAAAGATGATCGTCCAGCGTAAGTTTACTCAACCTTTTTCTTTTATTTGCAAGCCTTATACTCTTTTTTTCATAGATATGATATATCACGTGCTGAACTCGAAGCTATTCCACCTATGGTAAATACACTTACGTCAACAACACTCTTCTGCAATCTAACTATGAAAAATCATCAAGGACTCTTAGATCGAAATATTCGACGACAACGCCAAAATACTCCAAATCGACTACCAAAGCTTAAAAATGTATCCATCGACAATTTAGAACAGTCAATCGACGATGCTTCAAGTCGGGTCATTGGTGTTGAAGGCCTTTCAATTCTACATCAAATATATGCATCGATAAGGTAATCTTTTAAAAATACATTGGTTTGGATATAGAGAAACACTTTTAGCACCATTCGACGTTCATGGATTCAACATCTTTGGAAAGAACTTGATATGGAACGTGGTTTGGTTACATTTGTTCTATCTAAATTTCCTCAAATAAAAACAGATATTTCACTGGTAAGTCTCTTGTCCGGTTTGCGTCCTCTAATACAGAAGTTTTAGATCCATAGTGATTTTGTCGACATTACCCACAATAAACGTCGTCAACCTGCAAACCTCTGTGATAATATTCGTCAATGTATTCCTCAAATTTACGCAGCTGCTTAAATTTGAGGAATACCAATCCCAACTTTCCATGGTTTACGTAAGTTTTATTCGATAT
Source organism: Panagrolaimus sp. PS1159 (assembly GCA_963922195.1). Classification (NCBI taxonomy): domain Eukaryota; kingdom Metazoa; phylum Nematoda; class Chromadorea; order Rhabditida; family Panagrolaimidae; genus Panagrolaimus; species Panagrolaimus sp. PS1159. Next base: position 20,111 of record CAWUHW010000062.1, read on the forward strand.
CAGATTTATTTTAAATGACTTTCCGCTTAGATGAAAAGGAATTCCATGCTGGTAAACTTCTTTCACAACTCATCAACAAACATACAAAATCTCGATCTTGTGATTATGATCGACTATTGATCGATTGTACTGTAAGTTTCTACTTTTATTATTTCTTTTCTTCATTTCTTCTATTTTTTACAGCATTCCTCCGGCTTTCATGAAAGTCTTCGTCGAAAAAATGCTATGGGTATTACATCGCCAGTTATTGTTGCAGTTGGTACACATCCTGATGTATCTTTCTTCATTGCCGTCTATGATATTCCTTTAAAGGTAAGCATCCATCACCTATACTTTTTATTTTCGGTTTTATTGTAGGTAAATGGTCACTTTGCTGATGCTCTTCAATCATTTATGGAAATAGTATATGTCTTTAACCTCGTCTATGATCGTCAAACAATGGTATTACATTATTCTTCGAAGCTCTTATGGGATTTTCTTCAAAGAATACTGCAGGTCGTCAAATTCTTATCAACATGCTCTTTCCTCCAACATCTTCAAGTTTGTTACAGTAATTTTGATTTTTATTAATGAAAGATTTTTAGCCCAAGATGACCTTCAACCACATTCATCTCAACAAGTTCAACCTTTACAATCTCCGTCAACTCCTCGCATATCTCGAAAGCGTCATCATTCTGCTTCTCTTCGTCAAACTCAATCTCAAATTCAACCTCTTGTCGAATTAGAATCTCCGCCATCTTCACCCCAATAGAATTCAACCTTCAAATAGATACATCAATTTTTATTATTATTATTATTTGTTTTCTTTTTCTTTTTATTGCTGTTTCGTCATTATTATATAAAAATGTCACTTTTTATTTGAATGTGTGTATTTTATGGGGCAAAATTACATATTAAACTAGGGGATGGGGATTACATGGGGTAAATACAGTACAGTACAAACGAAGACAGCCTACCCGAAGTTTTTCTGAGCATCTTGCCAATACGCTATTTGGCAACTTTTTATCCAATCACAATTTGCAAACATATAGCAATATAGGAATGGCCAATTTTTGTCCAATTATTTGGCCTAAGTTTTGCAACATATGACCTGAGCAAACATGTTATACAAGGCCCATATTTGGACTGATTTTTGCCCACTTTTTTGACTTTTTTGCTCACTATATGGCTAATTTTTTTTTCAGTGCTTTGAAAGATATTAAATTCAATGAATGGACAATTGAACCTGAAATATATATTTCTGTGTTTAAAAATGCTCCTGTCAATTTTTAACAAGGTTTTATCTCATAAAACTGTGAAATAAACAAATTTTTTTTGCTGAAATAACAGGAGCATTTTTATACACAGATAAATATATTTCAGGTTCAATTGTCCATTCATTGAATTTAATATCTTTCAAAGCGTTTCACAAATGTAAAAAGACTATTGATAATACATTGATCTTGAAACCTGCATTTATACCGTTTTCTTTCAACCATTGATCGTCGAAAGAATGATGCACATGCTAAAAAAAAGCAATAAAGTTACCGTAATCGTACCAATGAGATATTTTCACCTTTACAAGTTGATACACCAAAGTGCATTCCATGTGTTGGTGCTTCACATATTGAACAATCACCTTTATCCGACATAATCACCTCCTGCAAAAAAAAGAACAAATGTAATTTAAAAAGAATTTTTAAAAAATTAAATTCTTTCCGGCAAAAAATCACAAAGTGCATTTTACGAAGAAAAAAAATATTTGAAATAAAAATAGGCAACAATGAAACAACAAAAAAATCAAAACGGAAAGATAGAAAAAACAAAATTTTTTTTATTGCTGTTTTTTTCCTTCCTGTAAGTGAAAATAGAAACAAATTTAAAAAACAATAAAGTAATAACAAAAGGTTGTAGCCAATAACAACAATAATATGTCCCAATTTTATACTTTGTACAAGAATATTTAATTTTTAAGCAAAAAGAAAAAAGAGTGGTCGTCGCCGATTTTTTCCTTTTCTCATATGTTCTTTCTCCAGGGGTTGAGCTTGATGATGATAATCACGGAAAAAAAGAAGAAAAAAATGTTAAAGGTTGCTGCAAAGGGAGACGTTTTTTTGTTCCTTAAGGCCTGAAGAAAAAGAAACAAAAAGAAATAAAAAAAACGCAACATTCGGGGGGCTGGAAATACACAATTGCCCTGATAAAGAAAGAAAGAAAAAAGAAATGAAAAAGCGAACGCTCATTTTTTATCCATTTTGACAGGAATGGAAAGGAAAAAAATAGAGAAGGAAAAATAAAAGAAGAAAGATTGTTTCACATGCTTAATGGCATTTAAACGAACAAATGAAGGGTTAAAAAATTACTAAATATTCTTTCTTCATTTTAATCTTGGAAAAGAAGCAAATATCCAAAAATGGTTTGAAAACGTTTCTTTTTTTAACAGAGAAAAAAACTAGTCGGGACGTGAACGGGAATCAGTTAATTCATTGAATAAAGTTTTCCGAAAATTCAATAAAGCGATAAAAAAGCGTCACTAAAAAATAGTTCAAAAATGTTTTTTTCCAAATAAAATTCTTTTTCATTAAAAGTGGAGAGAATGATGTTTTCTGAATGCAAAGTTCTACAAAACATGTTCGAACCAATCACAATACCTTAAAAAAAAGGAAAAGTGTATGTGACGCGTTAAAAATTTGTACGATAACTAATGAATCAAAACAAAAAAGGTTGGAATTTAATGAAAATGGAATTTACCAATGACGTAATTGAATGGTTTCCTTTGTTTCTCAGCAAACTTCATTGTCATTATTTTTCTTGTATTAAACTTTATCATTTTAACCCTTTTTCCATAAATATTTTCAAAAATTTGGATTTTTATTTTATGAAAAGAGCAGATGCTTTTAAAAACACTACTTTGATTCAAACATTTTGTCTGTCATTGATTGAGTAGTTGCTATGTTTTGTAAATACTGCTTTAATATAAGAAAAATGGTATTGAAGCGATAATTATTATTGAGAATGTTGCAAAATTTAATGATTTAAGCAAAATACTGAAACAGCTAAAAACATTTTAAAATTATGTGTTTAATTTTAAACAAACTTTTCATTAGATTGTATTAAATAGCTGAAGTTTAAAATGGTAAAGGTTTTACACCAAAACATAAAATTAGAAAAAAATGTGATTTATATTTGTGTATATTGTAGCGCACAAATTATAAAAAAAATTAGTTTGATCAAACTAAAAGCAAAGAAAAAAAAGAATCACATGGATTAATTATGAATTCTTTCCTTCAAAATACTGTAGTAACGAATACTGAAAGGGAAGAACACACACTCACACCTTTTTCCCAACAGACAAAACAAAGTACCTTTAAACTTTTAAACCACACTGTAAACAGTCTCAAAAAACGTTTCATCTCCATTTCTTGCAATATTTTTTAAGTTGGCGTAAATGTTATTTTAACGTTTGACATTCGAAGAAAGCTTTCAATAACTTTTGAGCGTGTTTTCTAAGATCTTTGTACAAGTTTTTTTTTGACAGAAAAAAATCCAATATATTAATGATAAGAGCACTTAAAATAAAAACGTTTTTTACAAATGTTTATTGCAGCATTCATTTTTGCAAAAAAATATTTGTTTAACAATTTTTAAAGCACCCACCTTTTTTCTAAGATGTTGAACTTTTTAAAATGTTGTTGTTAGAAAATTTTCTCAAGTGATTAGAGAGGCGGATATATCAAATCAAATCTTGGGCAAACATCATTTCACCCGTTTCAAATGGTATTTAAGCTTCTAAAATTCTTTAATATTGTTACATAGATTTTTTAAAAGTCTTAAAATATAAAAAATGAATTCATATTTAACTGGAATAATTCTTGTTCGATTTGTTGTTGGAATTTATTCTGCTCCTACTGCATATCAACCATATCAACCATATCAATCATATCAATCATATCAACAGCAACAATATCCACAACAACAACAACAACAAAAGTATCCACAATATCAATCACAATATCAACAGCAGCAGCAACAATTAAATCAATTTTTTTAAATTCTTAACTCAGTTATTCCAAAGCCTTTTTTCTTATAATACGGATCCAATAATTTTTTGTATGATGTGCATTCTTTTATTTTAAGCATAACAACATTTCTTCATTATTGTTATATGCTCATTCTTTGGCGGCCAAATGATAATGTATATGATGCACGAATTCTTTTTGCCATTGGAGGTTTATCATCATTAATATCAACTCTTTATCCATTTGGTGAAATCTTTTTGTGTGTTGAATGTTGTATTATTGCTGTTTTTCCTTTAAAATACACTGGAAAATTGAAAATCATTTTCTCATTTTTGTCCCTTTCTGAGGTTATTGTTACACACGGATTTGTATTTGTTCAAAGTTCATTGGTAAGTTATTTTCCATCAACTTCGACAACGCTATGCCAAACGTATTAGTGTATTGGATTTATCTTTCCTCCACAATATGCTCAACTTATCAAAGTTTTGTTTGCCGCATTAAATACAATACCCGTCGATACTTTGGTTCCAGCGCATGCGACAGTACGCAGTTGTTGTAAAAAAAAAGTTGATAAATTATCACTTTGTTTCAATTGCCCTGCATGTTGCGCTCATTTTCTAAGCGCATGCGCTGGAACCAAAGTATCGACGGGTATTGTATATAAATTTACAAATGAGACAAGCAAGAATGCAAAACATATGAACAAAACTATCACGCATTTTACGGTTGCTACCATGTTTATAGATTTAATTCCAAATGTTATCGAACAACTCTTCTTTTATGTTAGTTATTCATCTTTCTTTGCTGCCACCTTAAAAGCAAAAAGCTTCTTATCAAATTTAATTAAATTTAATAAGATTTTTTTTGTTGAAAAAGTTAGACGAGATCAAAAGTTTATCTTCAAATAAAAAGCAACATCAATAACTTAATCTAAAAAATATTGCTTTTCTTGTTACGAAAACATTGTTATTTTAAAAATTTTCTTTTTCCAGATTACAGCCCAGCAATTATTTGACATCACTGGACCATTCTCGTTAACAGCAAGTAATATAAGCAGCACAATTAGTTTATGGTTATGCTATCAAGCCATAAAAAAGTCTTTTAACACTCTCATCATTGTATCACCACAGAAAGTAAAAACAAATGTTGTCACAATAGAAACTTAAATACACGTTACTAAAAATTTATACTATAATTTTTTTGTAAATCTATACGTTGTTTTTCCTTTTAAAAAATTTTTGAAAGATTTCTTGATCAAATTGATCAAAAGTGATCGTTTGTTGAAAAGCAGATAAAATGTTATAAAAAAGTCTCATTAAAATTTGTAATAGCTTTTTTCTTCTGACAATGAAAAGTTTTTTTTTGTTTTTGACAGCTTAGGAGGGTATCTCAAAACGTTATGCAATCCTGATGAAGAAGCTTATGGTATGTGAAACAATCAAATGGTCAAGGGAAATCTACGTGGATCACGTCTGCTGCAAAAGAAAAAAATGCTCCACCTGTATAGAATCAGTGAGCATCTTTTCAAAAATCAATGATTTAAAACCAAAAAGTTTTATCGCCTTTTTCTTCAAACTCAATTCTTTTTGTTCAAAAAGTTCGTCGAATTCAAACGTACTTTTAATTGCTCTTTGTTCTTAAATATATCTTCTTCCTTTTTTATTGTAATATAATTGAGAAATATTTTCTCAAGTTTTGCTTGTATTTTTTACTGTCATAACCCGGTCACCAAAATAAATATAAATTCATTAATTAAGTCGAAAATGAAATAATTTTGTGTTTGCTTTTACAAAAATTACCATTTGAGTTTTGGATAAACAAGGGTTTATTTTTAGGTAAAAATTGAAGACAAATATATACCTTATCAGTGGACTAAAAGAAGAAACATGGATACTACTGAGTCTTGCTTTTACATACCTAAAAAAAGTCAAAGAACATTTGAAAAGCTTATCAAAATTTTGTAAGGAAATAACCATAACGAGACAGAAGAAAAAATTGGAGAAAAACGATTCTTTTTTTTTGATTGTCCTCCTTTGATTTTGCTTACCACAGTTTATGTTATCTTAAGTTGATTATTTCTCCTTTTTTGAAAAAGACATAAAGCAAGAAAAAAATCGATCAAAAAACAGTGGCCAACTTTTTATTGAGTATTGTTTTTCCAATGCAAAAAAAATTTGGAAACATTTAAAATTTGAATAAATTTTTATGAAACCTTTTATTTTAATGTTACAAAACTTTGAGATTGGCCTTGTAATTTTTCATAATTTATATAAATAATTATTTAGGGTTAAGAAAGCCACATAAATCTTCCATTATGGCGGGTTCATGGTATTCTCCGCATCAAGCTTTAGGCATTGCATTAGCTTTTGTAATCTTGGATATATTTGTTGTTATGATGGGTCTTATGTGGGATGGAAGATTTTTTACAGTAGATAATATCGTTCATTGGTTTGATTTTCGAAATTATGACTTTAGAAGAAATCCAGTTGATTTCTTAGTAAGTATTTATTAGGTTCCATCAAAGCTTTTTAAGCGATAAAATTTTAGGGGGTTGCAATAATTCGTGTAAGCGTTTTACTTGGTGGCGCTGTTGGAGTTTATTCAAATCCACAACATGGCCCAGCAGTAATGGATAAATATAGTAATCTTGCATTTGCTATTATTCTTATAATTATTGCATTTTCTCCAACAAAATTACTTGCTTTTTATGAGTTTGAAGATAATAAACTTGTAATTGGGGATTGGATTTTAATGCTTTGGTGTGTTTTTGCTTCATTGGCAGTACAAGTAAGCCTTTTTTATTATTGGAAAAAATAATGGTAAATATAAATTTTAAAGGGAATATGGGTATCAGTGTTTGCTCGTGTCCGGGAAAGTCCACCGCAATCAGGTTTTACAAGACTTTATGATCACGAAGATGAAGAATATTATGCTGAACTTCAACGAAAAGAAGAAGAAAAAGATGCCCAAAAGCGTGAAACATTTAAAATGTTGTTCCGTCTTTTTGGTTATATGGCAAAAGAATGGGCCTTTTATGCTGTTGCTTTTTCATTCCTTCTTTTATATTCACTTTGTAATATCTCTTTCATTTTATATTTTCTCATTTTATTATAACAAATTTTTTATAGCTCGTGTTTTTACACCATATTATACTGGAGAAGTTGTTGCATCAGTTTTTGGTAAAGATGCATCATATGAAAATTTGCATCGAACTGTTGGCATCATGGCCTTGCTTTCACTTTCTGGTGCCATTTTTGGTGGTTTTCGTGGTGGATTTTTTACTTATTCACAGTCTCGTGTTGATCGAAGGATTCGTAGTGATCTCTTCCGATCATTAGTACGGCAAGAAATTGCATTTTTCGATGAAAATAAAACTGGTAAATTTTTACAAGATTTATTAATAAATTTCAAAAACACTTGATTAATCTTGTATATTTTTTTCTATGACGTTTTTTAAATAAGAAAATTATAGGTGAAATTGTATCTCGATTAAATGCTGATTGTCAAACAATGTCCAACACCCTTTCACTTTACATGAATGTTTTAACAAGAAATGTTACAATGCTTTTTGGATCCTTAATATTTATGTTTTCCCTTTCATGGAGACTTTCCATGGTTACTTTTATTGCCATTCCAATTATTTTCTTAGTATCCAAAGTTTACGGAGTTTATTACGATGTTTGTCATTTTTACCATAATTTTATAGTAGTAATTCATTTTTTTAGAGATTAGCTGAAGAAGCCCAAGCATCAATTGCAAAAGCGAATGATGTTGCAGAAGAAGTCCTTTCTGCAGTTCGAACTGTAAAAAGTTTCGCATGTGAAAGATATGAATCTTTAAGATTTTTAACTTTTCTTAATGTAACACTTTCAATTGGAGCTCGAAAAGCTGTTGCACATGTTGGATTTTTACTTACAACTGAATTACTTCAAATGGGTATTTTAACTGTTGTCCTTTTTTATGGTGGACATTTAGTTATTATGGGAAAAGTAAACTTTGCCATAAATTATAAATGTTTTAAAAAAGCTTTTTAGATTGAAGCTGGATTGCTTGTATCCTTTTTACTTTACCAATTTCAATTAGGAGAAAATTTGCGCGTAAGTTTTTCCTTTTTTTTCATAAATTCGAAAGACAGACATTTATTTTTTACTGCGCTCAAAAAAAAAAAGACACTCACAAAAATTAATACAAGGAGAAATAGCATCTCTTTGGCTCTCTGTCGTCGTTTTCCAATTTGTCTTTTCACTATTTTCGTCTTTTACACAAAAAGATTGAAAACGACAAATCATAAACTTACCTGGCTGGGAGACTTGTACGATCATGAAGGTGCAATCTCTAGGGCGAGGCTTGGCCATTGCACTTATCGGTTCAGGCTGACCTCTATGGCTATCCGAATCGGATACGCCAACAGCTAAATTTTTGGGTGTGGAGGATAGCGTTCGCGCTTCCTCCATTAAAATAAAAAGCAATAAAAAATCTAATGTTAACGAAAGAAAGTAATAATTAAAAAAAGACCTTTACAGGAACTTGGTGAAGTATGGAATGGCCTTATGCAAGCAGTTGGAGCATCCCGAAAAGTTTTTGAATTAATTGACCGTGAACCACGTATTTCCAACAACGGAAACGTTGATGGAAGACATGGCAAATTACAAGGAAGAATTGAATTCCGTAATGTTAAATTCAATTATCCAACTCGACCAGATATTCCAATTATGCAAGTAAGTTGTATCAAAATAAAATATCCCATATCAATAAATTTTATTCATAAAAGGATTTATCATTCACTGTTAATCCCGGAGAAGTTGTTGCCCTTGTTGGTCCATCAGGTGGTGGAAAATCGTCATGTATTGCCATGCTTGAACATTTTTATGAACCAAATTATGGCGACATTCTTCTTGACGGTATTAGTGTCCGAGATTATAATCACAAATATCTTCACACAAAGGTTTGTCATAAAAGTATTTGATTAAATCAGAATAAATTTAGATTGCACTTGTTGGACAAGAACCAGTTCTTTATGCTCGATCAGTTCGGGAAAATATTGCATATGGACTTGATTATGTTTCTGAAGATGCAATTATGCGTTCTGCGCAACTAGCAAATGCCCACAATTTTATTATGGAAACTACCGATAAATATGAAACAGATGTTGGTGAAAAGGGTTCACAAATGTCTGGTGGTCAAAAGGTTTGCTACTGTAAAATAATTTGTATATGTTACAATATATATTTCATTACAGCAACGAATTGCAATTGCACGTGCATTAGTTCGTGATCCAGTTGTTCTTCTTCTTGACGAAGCTACTTCTGCCCTTGATTCAGAATCCGAACATTCTGTACAAGAAGCAATTCAAAAGAATCTTAATGGAAGAACAGTAATTCTTATCGCCCATCGTTTGAGTACTGTCGAAAATGCAGATAAAATTGTTGTTATTAGCGGTGGAAGAGTTGTGCAACAAGGCGTTCATCAAGAATTAATTTCACAGGAAGGAATTTACAAGCAACTTGTTCAGCGCCAAATGCTTGGTGGAGATTTAACTGAAGAAGACGTTAAAAAGCCTGATCCACCAAAAACTTCCCGTCGTCGTATTCGTGCAATGTCTCCAACAAGTGGATCTGTCAGCCAAAGCTTCCTTGGTACTTCTGTCACAGGGTCGTATCTTTAATTATTTTACATTGTTTACTGTAGAATTGTTTACTTGTTTTTTATAATTTAGCAATATTCATTTATAAATTTATTGAACAAAAATTCAAAAAAATGTTGAAGTGTCACTATAAGTAGCTTCACCAATTCTATTACAGTAGCTACACAGAATGTAAAAAAACTTATGAATTAAATTAATGAGATTGATTGTTTTCTGATATACATAAAAAATTGGTGAAAGGGAAGGAAAAATGTGAAGAACAGATTCGTGTTAAAAATGTTTTTTTTTCATTTTTACAACATCAGATTAAATAACTTGATTAAAAGGAAAAAAGATATAGAAAATGTGTAATAAAAGTTAGGGTATTTGTTAAAGAATTGTAACATTTATTCGTTACAGTATTCAATATAGTTGTTGTTTGTTTCTTTATTAGTAAAAAGACAACGGGAATGGGATTTTTTACTTTCTTTTAAAGGAGGCGGATGTTTTGATCCAGTTTCATAAGAAAAAAGAATTGCAAAATCTTTTTTTCCCACTCTTGATTATTCGTGATTCAGGCAAACTAAAACATTTCTATTGTGTTAAAAAATAAAAACAGTGGACGCTGCTGTTTCGTTTCAGGAGTTTGCTTTAAATACGATAATCCAAGTGTGGAAAAAAAAAATTTTGAAATTCTTTTTTCTTATGAAACTGGAACACAACATCCGCCTCCTTTAATCAGTCATTCGCGAATGTTTATGATTTTTTTTGTCATTTTATTATTTACTTTTTTTAAATTTGTTTATATTTTAAGATACTTTTATTAATAATGGATTTTGACAGATCAATTTTACATCCACCAGATTTTGATCCAATTGCCTATCAAGAATATATAGCATCATTGCCACCTCCAAATAATAATGATATTAAAAATGTTGAACTTAAGTATACGCTTGTTGAAGTAAGTATTTTTAGCTAACAACCTTTATTATAATAAGATAAACTATTTTTCAGGCTAAACTTCGAATTTTGTCATGTTGTCGTGATCTTGGTATTTCCGAAATAAATGATGTTAAATATCACCAAGTTCAAAAAGCTTATGAACTTAAATTTAGAACTCCTTTAAACAAAGAGGTTTGTTTTTATTTATTCTTTAAAATATTTAACATATATTTTTCTTAAAGTTTTTTTTAGGAACTGAAACATCTTTTTTCATGTCGAAAAGCAACAAATGCTTTAAAAGAAAATGTTGAAGATTTTCTTGTTTTTATTGAAAACGAAGATAAAATTATTCGACTTCGATTAAAAGAAAATTGTGAAGATTATATCAAAGATATGGAAAATAAATATGATGGTGAAGCAATGCCATCTTTAAAACCTGAACAAATTGATGAAATTCTTAATCCAACTCTTTACGAAAATGTTGGATCAACAAAT
>CAWUHW010000063.1:0-27028 GCA_963922195.1 Panagrolaimus sp. PS1159
TTATTTGAAGATAATCTTGCGGTTCTGAGTACTTCGCCAGCAATAGTGTTAATTTTTTAAAACAATATCTATCATATAGATGACGTCTTCTTTTTCTAAATTTTTAATATTACTGGTTTTTGATTCATCAGTAAAATAGCATTTATTATAACCAACTTTAATGTATCTTTTTCCAGCATTTTTGTAACAAATTCCCACTAGTTCTATCATATGTTTTTTAATCGTTTCGTGTGGTAAATTAGTAAATAGACTAGCGAAGTCTGCAGTATAAATTATTGTATTTTTATTACATTTTGGTAAATTGCGCAGAACCTCCAAGCTATTATCGATAGACCAGTAACATTTGATACCATTTGTGTTTTGAATTTTTATACAGTAATTTTTAAAATGAATTTTGAGAAAACTTAAAACTTTTTGGAGTTTTACTGAAATTTCTTTTATGCTAGAATATTTGGCACCTGTAATGAAACGGAATTTTGTTGGATTTTTATGAAATTTTGGGATGGCATAAATTTTTGGAAACATTTTGTTATCTTCCCATTTAATTTTTATTTGTAGATTTTCGTTTAATTTTTTATGGTATTCAATAATGCTGTTTTCAGTTTTATCAACTTTTTTGTATGTAATATTTCCGTTTATTTTATATCCGTTAAGTGTTTTTACAATTCCCATTTCTTTATTTAAAGCATTAACATAAAGGTTTTTACAAATGAAAGCATAATTATTTGAAGCTTTATCGACGCAAGTGATGATAAAATTTTTTTGTATATTTTGTAACTCTTTCAATGCATCTTTATTTAACAAAGGTTTTTTTGGTTGATATTTTTTTGAGAAAATTGGGTATGCGACTTTGTTAATTTGTTTAAATAATAAATTTTATGACAAACATCACAAACATATAATTACTGGTGACAGTGAATTTGTTAATAATGCAAATTTAAGAAAAATAATTCAACAAGGGACTAAATATCACGACCATATTAATACTAATTTCAAAGAAATAAAAATTTGGATACAAAATGTCTTTAATACCGCAAAAGTAAAATTACAAAATTTCAACATTGATTTGGCTAAAATTGAAAGCTTACAGAAAGAATTTTACAAACAAATTAACAAAGTCGCATACCCAATTTTCTCAAAAAAATATCAACCAAAAAAACCTTTGTTAAATAAAGATGCATTGAAAGAGTTACAAAATATACAAAAAAATTTTATCATCACTTGCGTCGATAAAGCTTCAAATAATTATGCTTTCATTTGTAAAAACCTTTATGTTAATGCTTTAAATAAAGAAATGGGAATTGTAAAAACACTTAACGGATATAAAATAAACGGAAATATTACATACAAAAAAGTTGATAAAACTGAAAACAGCATTATTGAATACCATAAAAAATTAAACGAAAATCTACAAATAAAAATTAAATGGGAAGATAACAAAATGTTTCCAAAAATTTATGCCATCCCAAAATTTCATAAAAATCCAACAAAATTCCGTTTCATTACAGGTGCCAAATATTCTAGCATAAAAGAAATTTCAGTAAAACTCCAAAAAGTTTTAAGTTTTCTCAAAATTCATTTTAAAAATTACTGTATAAAAATTCAAAACACAAATGGTATCAAATGTTACTGGTCTATCGATAATAGCTTGGAGGTTCTGCGCAATTTACCAAAATGTAATAAAAATACAATAATTTATACTGCAGACTTCGCTAGTCTATTTACTAATTTACCACACGAAACGATTAAAAAACATATGATAGAACTAGTGGGAATTTGTTACAAAAATGCTGGAAAAAGATACATTAAAGTTGGTTATAATAAATGCTATTTTACTGATGAATCAAAAACCAGTAATATTAAAAATTTAGAAAAAGAAGACGTCATCTATATGATAGATATTGTTTTAAAAAATTCTTATGCAAAATATGGTAACATTGTTTTTGAACAAATTAACGGTATTCCACAAGGAAATAATAGCAGTCCACTTTTAGCAGATTTAACTTTAACAAAAATGGAATATAATTTCTGTATTAACAAAGAAAACAGGTTTAAATTGAAAGGTTTTAAGATAGTTACAGATACGTTGATGACATTCATACATTATCTTCAAAAAATTTTAATTTTGAAGAAATAGCAAAAGAAATTTATCACAAAAGCTTGGCTTTAGAAAAAACAAACATATCAAATACAAAAACACAATTTCTCGACATTGAAATGGAAATCAAAAACAACAAATTTGACACAAAACTTTATAACAAAACAAATGATTACCATTTCAATGTTATTCGATACTCCAATTTTAACTCAAATTCACCAGAAATCTATAAAACTAACACTATTGCTGGCGAAGTACTCAGAACCGCAAGATTATCTTCAAATAAAGAAAATTTTAATGACGGTTACCAAAATATCAAAACTCATTTAATCAAAAACGACTACCCTCAAAACTTAATCAAAAAAACTACTGAAAAAATACTAAAAAAACATAATTTATATAATTTTTACAAAAAATAAAACAAAAAAGAAAATTTTCAAAAACATATATTCAAAAGCTAAGAATTTTGTACATCTCTACATTTTTTAAATGGATTGATAAATTCATTCAAAGGTTTTTCATAATCAATATCAAAAACTTCTAAATCAAAGATATAATGAAAAAGGATGACTTCACACCTATTATCAAAAAAACTTTTGGCGCCCAAAAAAAGTTCCATTTATAAAAAAGTTACATTTATAAAAAAATTTTTTTTCAAAACTTAAAATCATATTTTTTTGTCTTTTCCAAAGCAAAGAAATTCCGGCTCTGCTGAAGAATGACCGTCCGGATAAATTAAAAAATCTTTTATTTTTAACATATTTTAAGACGAATGGCGTCCAGAGGTAACGGTCGAAACGCCCTCTGCAGGTAAGTACTAACACAAATTTCAGATTTACAACATTTTGTATTATATATTTATATTATTAATTTATTACTTATTATTTTTGTTATTTTTATTTAAATATATCTTTTAATTTGTCAATTTATTTGACATAAACTACCGTATATCAAAGGACTGCAGCAACAATAAATAAAATATCAGATTCCACATTATTTGAAAGCTATGAAGAAAAAGAAAAAGTTCAAACATGGAAAAAGTCATCCACGACAGATTTATACTTATTTTGTTTTTTCTTTACTTTTAAAATATAAAAAAGAAGATTACTGTATTAAAGAAAGTGCAATTAACTTACTTTTAGCAGATTCTATGAATTAGGGGGTTGAACATTTGAGTTGCAAAAAATGAATTTTTTTTGATACAAAAAGAGGGCATTAAGAATTAATATTATTTACAAAAAAACACAATCCGAAAAAACAATGGCATTTTTTTTCTGTGGGAAAAGTGTACTTTTTGTTTATTAAAAATTTGGCTTTTTCGAAATATTTCCATTGTTCTTTTTTATTTCGCGTGGAAAACAAAAAGAAAGGTAATATAAACACAAAAAAAAGCATGTAAAACAAAAATTAATGATAACCTTTAAAGTTTTGAAAAAGCTGCTTCAAAAAGAAAGGTTAAGATTCGCCACCAAAATCAATTCGAGAATTGAAAAAGGTGAGAAAAGACCTCCCACTTTTCATTTTTTTACGACCACCTAAATACAAATTTGAATGAATTTTCTTTGTTTTAAAGCTTAAAATTTTTAAAAATTCTTTGACATTTACAAACTTTTTTGTTTGTTTAATTTTTAAAATGTCAGATTTCATTGATCATGGGAAAGATTTTTGACAATAAATACCTGCCATAAAAAGAGAGGTGCAACCATTTATTAAAAAACCCGGAGCCATAAAATTGCGTGAAGCGGATTTTCTTTTTTTGCTAGTTTTTTTAAAACAAAAGGAAAAAAACAGGAACTCTCTCTTTCTCCAAAAAAAAGTGGGAGTTAATTACTGGTGTACTTTTGAATAGAAAAATTTTATTTGAATATATAATTTTTGGAAATATAAAAAATGGCTGCTGCTGCCGCAGAAACAACAACAACAGCCCTTTCATTTAATTCATCAAGTAAGATTTACTTTAAGCTGCTTTTAACATCTCTGTAAAAGTAGCAAAAATGAAAAAAATTGAAATTTTAGTCACAGCTGAAATTGAAGAATATTCTGAAGATTCGCCACCAAAATCAATTCGAGAATTGAAATTTATTAATAATGTTGTGGCGGATACTTTATCGATAATATTTAATATTTTAATGTTATTTATAATTAATACACAAGCAAAAAATCAATTAAAACAATATCGAAAAGTTTTATTAATGAATACAATCGTGGATTTAATTTATTCTATACACACTATCCTTTTTCAACCTGTAAGTTTTGGTTTTTTCGTGTGAAAATAAAAATGATAGTAACAAAAAAATGAAAATCTATAAAATCTTGTTACTATCAATGAAATAGCAGTTGTTCAAAAGTACACAAAAATTTTGAAATTTGTTTTTCAAATCACTAAAAACATTTTTTTAGACGGTATTTGTCGTTGATGGATACTTTTTTATGGTAATGGAAGGATTTTTTCAATATTGGCCCCAACCTTTTACTACCATTTTTTGTCATACACACTTGTTTATGCTTTATGTAACACTTACAGTAGTTCCGGTACAGTTTGTTTATCGATATTTGTTAATTTGCAGGTAATAATTTGATCCTGTAGTTTTCAACACTTAAATTTTTCATTTCAGAAACATTGAATTAAACAATTTTAATTTTCTTGTCTTGGTTGGAATTGCAATATTCGTTTCGGGAAGTTATGCCGGAACTTGGCTTTTTAATTTTTGGCCAAAAACATCCGATAAAATTCTTGAAAAATATTTGGATAATTCAAAATGGTGGCTTTCAAGTGATAAACATATTCCGCCGTTTGCTGTTGCATTTTATGTATGTTTTTTAATTTATGGGGGTTTAAAAAGAGATTTAATAATCGAATTAGTCATTTGCAATTGTTTCCTTCAAAAAAGGGATTATTTATTAAAAAAATAGCTGAAAGGGATTTTGTGGATTTCAAAGAAAATATGAATAAAACGTTGTTTTAAGAACAGCTATTATTTCCAAATTAAAATTAAGAAATATCTCATAAAAGGACAGTTTTTTTCATAGAAATCTTTTAATAATTTTAACTGCTCAGAAGCTTTCAAAAATCCGAAGAATTCTTTCCATTCAAGACCACATACCGTAACCCCTTACAGGCCCGTAGACAGGGAGGGGGGCTAGAGGGGCACGTGCCCCCCCCCGAAATTCGAGAATTCCTTTGATCTTTTGCCGCAAGATCAAAGGCGTGCCCCCCCTGAAATTCAATCCTGACTACGGCCTTGACCCCTTATATATTTTAGGACGATATGAGCTATGTTGCACCATTCTCAGCTATTATAATGTTGGTAATTTATAAAAATAAAAAATAAAGAGAATCTGTCCCTCCCCCACCTAAGAGAATTAACAATACTTTTTCTTATTTGAATTTGGCCGCAAGAATTCTGTTTGTTTTCTTTGACGGTTACCACGACGGAGAGGTTGAAGAGTTCTTGGAGGAGATGCAGCTGGAGTTGGTGAAGGAGCTGGAGGTTGAGGTGAAACATTGGCCGGAGACAGTGATCTTCTTGGAGATGTGGATGGAGAAACATTCGGAATTGATGGAGCTGAAGCAACTGAAGTTGAATCATCTTCTGGAATTACTTTCGGCCGCTTCATCATTTGATTAATATGCATTGCATGTGTTTTTCCATTTGAGTCCAAAATTTCGTACATTCTTTTTCCAATTTTTCTCATTACAGTACCTTCAAACCAGGGTTTTTTCTTCTGCTTCTTTGCATAAACATGATCACCAATTTCAAGATAACGAGGCCGAGCACCATATTGAAGATTGAATTGTTCTTCCATTTTAGTATCAGGACCAAGATTATCAAATGATGGTGGCCGGAGCAATTCGAAAGTTGTTCGAAGTTCATGACCTCGATGGGCAAGAGCAGGAGAAACATTTCCAGCGGTTGCAGTTGAAGGAGTTGTACGGTAAATCAACAAAAATTCATTAACACATCTTTTCAAATTCAAATTCGGGCCGCATTCAATTGCACGTTTCTTGACGAATCGTTTGAAAATATCGACACTTCTTTCAGCTTGGCCGTTTGATTGAGGATGAAAAGCGGGAGAACGCATATGCTTGATACCATTTCTTATACAGAATTCAGTAAATTCATTAGAAGTAAATTGACTGCCATTGTCTGATGCAAGTACTCGTGGTACACCATTTTCAGCAATATATCGGCCGAGAGCTTCAATTGTAGTTGTCGATGTAGCAGCAGAAGACATCATATGAACATTGATCCATTTGGAACAGCTGTCTGAAATAATTAAGAAATCTTTGATGGACTTCATTACCTAACAAATCAGCAAAATCAATGTAGACACGATCTCCAGGTTTGAATGAAACATTCCAAGAAGCTAAGGTAGATTTAACCGGAGCTTTGGTGAGCTGGATACAAGCAAAACAAGAATTTACCATCTTCTTAATATCATTAGTGATACCAGGCCAATAAACATGTTGTCGAGCAAGTCGTTTCGTTAGAGTAATACCATTATGGCCGCTGTGAAGTTGTTCTAATGCGCGACTTTGAAGAGTAACAGGAACATATACTCGATCTTGCATCATAATAATATCTTTAACCAACGAAAATTTTGGATCGGACGTACCATTTCCAAACGACTTGAGTATTGATTGGCCGTAATCATCATTTTCATATTCTTTAATGATTTCTTGAGCACTGACAGGAAGTTGGCTGACTTGATTTACAACAGCTTCAAAAATTTCAGCTTCTTCAAGATCGTCTTCTTCTTCGAAGAGTTCAGGAATATTACGTGTTCGAGCAATAAGCCTTGATACAGCATCTGCTTGGCCGAATTCAGTAGTCTTCTTGTATTGAATATCGAAATCATATGCAGCAAGAAAAATAGCCCATCGATGAAGACGATTGGCCGCGAGAATCGGCATTGCTTTTTTCTTGCCAAAGAGAGATAGTAGAGCTTGATGATCAGTAAGAAGAGTGAATTTCTGGCCTTCCAAATAACGATGAAAGATTTTAATGGCCGTAACAAGTGCAAGCGCTTCTTTATCAGTTTGGCTGTATTTGCGTTGAGTAGGATTCAGAGCACGATAGAAAAATTGAATAGGTTTTTCTTGGCCGTCTGGATAAACATGAGAAATTACTCCGCCAATTCCATTTTGAGAGGCATCTGCAGCAACAACCATAGGTAAACGAGGATCATAATGTGTGAGTAAACATTTGTCAGCAAGTTTAGCACGAATTTGGTTGGCCGATCTTTGATGGACTTCATTCCATTCCCATGGAACATCAGCTTTAAGGAGATTATCCAGTGGTTCACGTAGATCACGAAAGGATGGGATGAATTGTTGGTAGTAATTGGCAAGACCAAGAAAAGATCGAAGAGTTGATACATCTGTAGGATCAGGCATTCTTTGAATAGCAGTAACTTTCTCAGGATCTGGCCGAATTCCATTTGCATCAATAAGTTTGCCTAAAAATCGAATTTCAGAGCGATAAAACTTACATTTATTTGCATTAAGACGGAATCCCCAATCCATAATTTGGCCGAGAGTTTTTCTGATATCCACAGTATGATGTTCAATATCAACACTACCAATTACAACATCATCAAGAAAATTAGAAGCTCGATCAATATCTTTGAGCATTAATTCTACAACTTCTTGAAAAAAAAAGGTGTTGAAGAAGTACAGGCAGATATATTTGCTTCATGTTGAACTCCAAGAATGTGGATATTTGAAGATGTCCGAACAAAGGCATCATCTTTCAAGCCAGCTTGTTGGCTTTCAACATATCGAACTTTTGGCCGACGAGCAGATTGATTTGCATTTGAACGTGGAGCAGAATTACCTGAAACTGATTGAGATTTATTCTTTCCCCAACATACCTTATCAATATGGCCATCTTTCTTGCAATATCTGCACGTAGCATTACGAAATTTGCAAGTTTCACGAGCATGATCAGCACCACAAGAAGGACAAGGACGACGTTGTTGTTGTTGTTTCTTCTCCCCCTTTTTAAAGGTTTCTTTCCATGGCCGGGATTGTTCATCTTTACAAAATTGACTGAAGATTCCATAGGCAATTTTTGTTCACGTTGAGTTTCAAGCGTGGCCGTAATAGCTTCTTGGCACTTGACTAAGGTTGTTGCTGGATCTTTTTTGAGTAAATTGAGTACTTGAACGCGAAAGACTTCCAAAGCAGGACTTTTCATACCCATCAAGCATACCAATGTTTGAATTTCAGTTTCACCAAAGTTAGCAGGATCAATGGCCGATACAGATTCACGAATACGAGAAATATATTCTGCTATAGATTCGTGATCAGGACCTTTCCATTCAGTTTGAAAAAGAGCATATCGTTTTGCAAAGACGGATTCCTTTCGATCGAAGAGGCCGACCATTGTTGTTTCGAGCTTGGCAAAATCATTGAGTGTTGAAAGACGATCAGGTAGAAGAGCACGAGCAACCTTTTCGTAAGTTGAAGCATCCAAAGCTTGAGCTGCATATGTAACTTTTTGAGCATCAGTAAGATTGAATGACCGAAATGTTGTTGCAAGACGATCAAACCATAATGCAGCACCATTAGCTTTAGCCGGATCATATTCATACTTCGGTATAGATGGTTGTGGAGCAGGTTGGCCGCTTGTGGCAGCATAAGCTTGAAGAGCAGCAGCAAGATCGGCAGCAGAAATACCAAGAGGAGCTGCGGCCGAAGTTGTACCAGTAGATTGTCCAGGAGGTGGAGATTTTGTCATATCAGAAAAGAATAGCAGCAGCGTAGATAATAAATCTACTCTCGTCACCACTTTGTTATAACCGTGGTTAAACAAATATAATATTAACACTTTATTAACAGAGCAATAAATAAATAAGAGAGTGGCCGTTGGGACGACTACACTCAACAGAGCACAATTTTATAATGACTTAAGAAAAGAGACGTCAGCTCTAGGGGCTGTCCAGATCTGACGTCGGTGTTTTTAGGGGGGGAGGGGTATAAGCTAAATCTGACGAAAACTGACGGGCAGGGGTGGGGGGTTTTTCCGAAATCTGACGTCGGCAAAAACTGGTATTAAAGGTGCAGAAAAATATTATTAAATTTCTTGCACCTCTTTTTTCACTAGCTTTTTTGCGTCGCTGTCTACAACAAAATGTGAATAGAAAAAGGACAATGCATTTTTCCCGATTTTCAGTATTGAACATAATTAAAAAATAGTCAGAAATGCCCTTTTGAAATTTCAAACAATCAATAAATAGAGTATAACCTAACCTCGGGCATTATCAACAAATGCAAAAAAACATTATATATTATATATATGTATATATATTATATATATATGTATTATATATTAAAACATTATATATTATAAAAACATTATATATTATATGTATATTAAAAAACATTATATATGTATATTTTAAAAAATCTGACGATTTTTCTGACGCAGGGGATGGGGGGTTTTTGCCCGAATCTGACGCTATACGATTTCGGGGGTGGGTGGGTGCAGAATTTCCGATTTTTTCCCGACGCCAGATCTGGACAGTCCCCTATCGCAAATAGGCTGAACGTTCTCGAACAAAGCAACGAAGAGTAACGTTGTTACTTTCGCGCTAAGAGTTGTGCCTTGTGTGAGCAAGGGTCACAACAATATTTTACTTCAGAAAAAAATTTGTGATTTTGTCCAGCCTTGCTTTGAATAGAATTTTTGATTTCCAGCATTTTATCTCGCTATCGCTTTTAAAAAATAATTTTTTTCTTAAATATATTGATTCGTTAATAATTATAAAATACCAAAAACAAACAAAATTGTATCACTGTTAGTTTTTTAACTGCTACTGCTCTGCTACCGGGAACTGTTACTGCTGCTTACTGTTCCCCTTAAAAGTAGCAGTTAAAAAATAATGGAAAAAATATTTTGCTTCATAAAAAATAATTCTACAATTTGTTTATGAAGTGCTTTAATAATGTATAAAAAAGCATATGTATCGGTTTGGAAAATTTGAAAAAATATAAAACAAATTTAAAAGAAACGCAAAGTTATAATTTCGCTGTTAATAATTTTTTTGCTAAAACAGTAATTTTTTGAAACTTTGAATTTAAAAGGATTTAATTTCTAAATTTTAGTTAAAAGATATCTTGAAAACAATATTTTATAACTTTTGTTAATTGCAGCATAAATAAACTTGTTTATAATTCATTGATTGAAGTCATTTAAAAATCCATCGAAAACAATATTAATTGTTAATTTTAAACAATTTTTTAAACCTTAAAGAACAATAACTGATTTTAATAAATAACCAGACTATCAAGAATATTATTATTTCTATCTGAAACAATAAAACATTTAATATCAATGATATTTGTTAATTTTAAATTTCTTTGAAGCTTCTAAAGTAGTTTTTTTAACAGTTTTTTTCAACTTTTTATTTTTTACATGAAGCCATCTACAATTCTTTTTGCAATTGTTAAAAAAGTAAGATTTAACATTTCGGTAATTTTAGTAATAGTTGAAAAGACTTGATTTAAAACTAGAGTCTTCTTTTTATGTTTGAAATTATTCCATGTTCTGGTTTTTATTTAAATATTTGTATGTAAAAAGGTTGTATTTATCATGGATAATAAAACACTGGAAAATGAAAACATTTTACAATTGATACGGTTTAAATATTTGTTTATATAAATTTTTTTAATTTAGATAAAAACAATTTATATCAAAAGCTTTTTCAGTTTTCAAGCAGAATATTTGATTTCTTCAAAATCATTTTGTTGGATCAATTTTGCAACGCTTTCATCAATAACTGAAATTTTGTAAATCCCATTTCCGTCAATTTCAATAACAATAACGCAAACTGTTGTTGGAGGTAATGAAATTTTTTCTTTTTCTTTACATAAACCGTCAACAATCTGTAAGAAAATAGTTTTAGAGATGTAATTTTTTGATGAATTTGTATTTTTATAATGATGAATTTTTAAAAATGGCAAGTCAGATGAATTTAGGGCAGAAAAAGAGAGAAAGCTACCGTCCCACGAAAGTTATATTAAGCGATGAAGGCGGGTTGGGGAAATTTGGGATTTGTGCCCCAGGACTCGACCGAAACGAATTTTGCCCCCTCTTACGTGAGCTTGAGTGTTCCAGTAAATCAAAGTATTCGTGACCATGAACTTCCCAGGACGTTCAAGAATTCTCGAAGATCACAGAATCTGAATCTTTTTATCAAAAAGTTGAGAAATAGAGAAAAGTTGTTTTTGTGTAGGCTTTTTGTAAAAGATTCAATTTAAAAATTATGAAGACTTTTTATATAAAATATTGATTTTAGGTTTTTCTCTGTGGGGTAAAAGTTTTCAAGGAGGAGGATTGAAAGTTGAAAAGTCATCGAGAAAGAGGAGATCAGAGAAAGAAGCGGAGATGGGCCATCTGCGACGGCAATTTTGTTGCATATGTTGACTATAATAAATTAAAGCTAACCTTTAAAACCAAATCATTTGCATTCTTTTTAACCCTTAAAACTTTTACAACAGGCACAGTTTGATATTGTTCAAAGTGTGATATTTCATTTTTACCAACAAAAAGTTTCAACTTTCTTCCCAATAAATTCATAGCGTTAATTTGTTTTGTTTTTCCAGCCATAATTTTTGCTTTTATTAAAGCACCAGCACAAAAATTAAATCTATCAAAAATGTGAAGATTATTATATCTGTTGCTAAAATAATCAAACAAATATTCACGGACTTGATGACCATAAATAATGGCATCAGGATTTTTTTGGCTTTTTTCCATTTTATGAATAAGGCTCTCAGTAATCCAAGTATTATCAATTGGTTTTTCACAAAAAATAAGTTGAAGTGAATCATTAATCACTTTCCAAATATGCCATGTTCCATAATTATGAATCCAAATAACGATAAAAATTTGATTATCTCATTGCATCAAAGAACATAGCCGTACAAGTGTCAATAATTTCAACAGCTTTAAATCCAGCTGCTAATCCATTTTCAATCAACTTTTTTCTAATATTATTGTTATAATTATACATATTTTAAATCTCCAATGCAAATACAAATTGTTCCAAGATTGGAATCATTTGAAAACGGTTTTGTGACACTGCTTTTGAGATGGGCATACATATTTTCAATTTCATCATTGCATGATACTGTAAAATAAATTTGGTATTTTAAAATATAAAAACAGATCGCATATAAGATTTGCCACTTCCCATTTTTTGGGCAACGGAAACGGGGACCCCCACAAATCTAAAACTTCTCAGGGATGGCGAGACATAAAATTTGAATATTTTTAACCAGAAAATTTTAATCTGTTAAATTTGTAGTAATCAATGGGAGTGGAGAAAGGCTTGCTGGATAACTTTCAATTCTTTTTGTTTATTTTTAGAAATTTAATTTTTCTGGGGATGACAAATCTTCGGGGATGAAAAAAAAGGGGGGTGGGAGGGAAGACAGCTGCAATTACAAACCTTTGTGAATCCAGAAATCTTCAACATGTTTCTTTGTTTCACTACAGTATATTTCAGCATCATGAAGTTCTGGAGCAATTCCAAAAATTAAAACCATTATAAAACCTGTAATTAATATTATTAAATAAACACAATTAGTATTAATTTACAGCCAAATTTAGCATTGATCGACGAAAGCACTGTTCTATTTTTAAAAAAAATTTATTATTTTTTTGTCAAATTTGATTTACTTAAACTTTAGGCATCAAAAAATCAATAAACACGGAAAGAAAAAAACTTTGAAAGAAAAACGAATAGAAAAAACACACACAAAAGACGTTTATTTTTTTCGGCGAAAAAGACGCAGTAATATTTACAAAAATAAATCGGAAATGCATAAATCATGACTAAGAATAAAGATCGCCGTGGAAACTTTTCCGGGAAACTTTTTTGAAAATTTTTCACGGCAAATTTGGAGAGTTAACCGCAGTAAAAACTAAAGCTATTTTGGTAGAAATACAAGCCTTCTTTTACTCTACCTTATATTTTTCGACCTTGAATGACACCCGTAATAACCGAAATGACGAACAGCAATCTCGTATTAAATAAACTATTAATAAAGCGTGGGAAGGATCGGACATAATAACACCTGAAAATTGGTGTATATGGGATTCTCGCGGGAATCCTTTCAAAAATTGACAATACCTCTATAGTCTCCAATTTTAAAGTGAAAAGTGAAAAGTTTTTTATCAACAGTTATTTTATTTAGCGCCACTATATTTTAAAGTGCTGTTTTTCAAGCTTTTCATGCATTTTTTTATCAGTCCCAACAGATTAAAAAAAGTATTATATAATACACAGCGCTTGTTTTGCTCTCTCTCTCGTTTGATTTGTCTTCAGCATCATATCAAATGAGAGAGCAAAAATATCTTTAATAAAGTAACAAAAAATTTGTAGTAAAATCACATGCTCCGGATTCATTATTTTATTTTTTAAAAAAATTGTCAAAAGGGACTTCTGAAAAACATAAAATAGCGCCTAAATTTTTTAAAAGCATAAAAAATGAAAATATAATAAGTTTTTTTTTAAATATTTATAAAAAACGATGAAAAAAGGGAAAAATTTAAAAAGAAAAGAAGGAAGGAAAAAAATATAAACAAGAAAAAAAGGTAGCATAAAAGTGTAAAATATGCCATAATTGAAAGCATACATGAATTTTAAATTTGTGATTAAAAAATGAGAGAAATGGAATTTTATGGAAGTTTTTAAAAAAATATGTATAAAACAAATTCAACTCATGTGAAATAATAATAGGGACCAATAATTATTAGTTTTTACACGTTCTTGACCTTTTTAAAACACAAAAAACTAACTTTCAAAGTTGCAGCTTTTAAATAAAAAAAAGTTTATAGCAAAGCAAAAAAAATTTAATTAAAAAAGTGACCTCTTAAAAAATACATTTTTTTTTCAGCAGGCTATTTTCACTTCTAGGGTTGCCGCCCCCCTCGTTTCCCCGATTTCCTCGCGGGGATCCGCGAACGGCGATCCCCGTTTTCCCCTCCCCGAAAGATTTTTTGATTTTCGGGGATCCCCGTCTCCCCGTCCCCGAAAAATTTTCATCCCCGAAAAAATTAAAGTTTCGATAATAAAGGAAAAATCACTAAAAGGTTATCCAATTAGTGCTCCCCTAATGATTACTGTACATAATAAACGACTTTCACCACCTTTGAATTTTTAAATTTGTAAATATCCAAATTTTTTCTCTCCCCGTCCCGTAGAAAACAGGGTTCCCCGAACGGGGATCCCCGTTTTTCCCGTCCCCGAAGGATTTTTGATTTTCGGGGATCCCCGTTTTCCCCGTCCCCGAAGGATTTTTGATTTTCGGGGACGTCCCCGTCCCCGAATTTTTCGATTTACGGGGGGGGGGACGGCATCCCTATTCACTTCCTTAATTTTCATAGAAATTCTTTCTTAATTTCATATTTTGGTGTAATTTGTAGCTAAACATTCGTTTAAAAAAATAAAATTTTATACGTTAATTTTGAAATTTTTTTAACATTATTTTTTCTGTATTTTACACGTTTTTTGCAAACGCTATATATATTTAAAAAAAACACAAAAAATTTTATTAAAGACTTTGATTTTAACCTCAACACTATTTTCAAATGTGTACTTTTTAGAAAAATTGCTTAAATGCCAAAATACGTTCTTTCAAAAGGGAATATACACATATGTAATTTATAGGGTTGTCGATTTTTGCGGGAAACAGCGGGAAATTTCCCGAAAACACTTGTTAAAAAGACAACATTTTTTACTATTTTAAGCTCATTTAGCATAAAATAAGGCAATTTTTGTTACAAAAAGTCAATAATTGAAAAATTAATTGAAAAATCATCAAATTACGAGCTTTTAGTAATTTTAGCCCAAAAAAAAAATTTTAGTTATTGAAAAACCAAAATTACGTTTTCGGGAAATCAACGGGAAATTTCCCGCTTTTTTCGATTTCCCGGGAAATCGACAACCCTAGTAATTTACTAAAAATAGAGATGTCGCTATAAGTTTAAATATATGTTATTTGAGTAATAGCATTGACATTAAAAAAAAAATAAATTTATAACATAGAATTGATCCAAATATAAAAAGAAAAAAATATATAAGAGTAAATTTTCTGAATTTTTGTTAATTAACTAATTCATTTATCATTTTTATACAAAATTTAAAGTTAAATATCCATAATTTTGAGTTTCATTTTCAAGAATAATTTTTAATTCTTTACTTAAATCCTTAAAGCTTGGACGTTCTTCCGGTTTTTCGCTCCAACATTTTAACATTAAATCAAAGATTTCAATTGAAGCTTTGCTTGGTTTTTCAAGCCGTTTTCTACTTTGTAAAAATTCAAGCATTTCAACATTTGATAGCGCCGGATATGGTATTAATCCGCCTGAAAATGTTTCATAACATGAAACACCAAATGACCAAACATCAGATTTTTCACTGAAAATTCGATCAATTAACGCTTCTTTTAGGGTTCTAGAGGTATTTCTGGCAAATTTGTAATGATAAGAAATATTTAGGCAGTTTTTGGTCTTTTTCACATGAGTCAAGATAACTCGGTAATGAGGAGCTAAACAAAAAATCAAATGGCACTTGTTTGTTACAAATATTGTTCCAATAAATAAACTACAACAAGGAAATTTATATAGTCACACACCGAGGCTGAATTTCAGTTTGACTATGTTGAGGTATAAGATGGCGTATAATATGATCAGTAATAAAATTAATTCTAGAGCCCAACTTAAAAAACAAATTGCATACGGTTGTTCTATTTTTAAGTGTGAATTTTTTGAGATCATAAGCAAGTTTTTATGTTGACTTAGAAAATCGGAATTTCCAAAAATTTATAAAAACAGCTTTTTTATACCTCCAGGATCAAAATAATACTTCAAAATGGTTTCAGAAGCTTTAAATTGTCATTAAAAAATTTTTTTGTTGAAAACATTTCAAAAACAATTGAAAATTTTTTTCAAATGGTCTGATTAAAAATAAAAATCCAATTAATACTATATAGTCGTATTATGGCAAATAAATGCAATAAGCATAACATAACAAATATCGCGTTTATCGTTAAAAAAGATAATTTTTCCAAAAAAGGTTTGGATAAAAAGCCTCTCAAATAATGAAAAATAATTTAGAAACTAACATTTTCTGTGTTTTTTTTCTGCTTAAAGAGGGCGGACAGTTTGATATATTTTTCTTTTTTTACTTTTTTTTTTAAAGTCACGGCCTTGCCAATCAGGCAATTTTCTATTATTCTTTAAATGCAACATTTCGGTAAATTTGATTTATTGTTATTTTTGTGTCCATGAATCGACTTCAGGTAAAAAAAATAGAGGATAAAAGTGTTTTGTTTTATTAAATATCCAGTTTTCAATCTTATTTTTGGTATATAAACTATAAATTGAAGCTAATGCTATCTTTAAAATCGTTTTAAAAAGATTGCTAAAATAAGGAAATTTTTTTGTGCTTAAAATAAACTTTCTGACTATATAAAACGGTTTAAAGGAGAATAAAACAATCATCAAAAAAGCAATTTTATGTGCTTTTGAAATTTATTTTTACTATCGGAGCCGATCCTTTGATTTTGATCCAGGAATGGAAGTCATTGCCGGAGTCATTTCAAATTCGAAAACACATTACTGCTCCTAAACTTTGATAAAATAAAGCTGAGTTGTTTTTGGGAACATGGTTCAAATCCCGTTCCGCAGCCATTTAGGCCTATGCAGTTTTTTTCGTTTTTTACAAAAATCTCAGCTAATCTGTAGTGTTAAAAGACAAGCAATGGCTCAAAATATTGGATTTTCTATCCTTTAAAGCTTTAGAATAAAAAAAATAAAGAAAAAAGTGTGAAATGCTGACAAATATCTTATAATCTGATTCAGAATCGATTTTGTTAATTCAACTTTGTTTTACGCATGGCATTCTTTTTCACTTTGCCAAAGCTAGTAAAAAATTTGTTGTTTTTAAAAGCATCGGCTGCTATTTTAATTAAACATCTCCAATTAAATTATCTGAATTTTGTCTTATATATTTTTTATTGCTCTCTCAACTATCTTCATCATCTATACCATCTATATCAAATTAGCAACAGCACGTTTTTTCATTGAATGAGGAAAATGTTTTTTAAGCAAGCGGAAAGAAGGACTTTGGTATGGTTTGCATATATAATTTAGTGAGTTTAAATATTAAATTTTATTAATTTATCATTTTATATATTTTAGGGAAGCTTAATAAACCCTTATTGATGTTTGGGAATAGCAAATGTCTTATTTTAATGGTTTCTCGTCTGATAATATTCAATACAATAACTGATTGATGAAAACTTTGTTAGATTTTGACCTAGAACTTTTTTCGGAGAACTCGGGGGTAGTCAAGATTTTGCATAAATATCCGCATATATATGACAAATAACTGGATTAAAGGGTTAACGTGCACTCGCGTGCACTTTTATGTACTTTGAAAAATACTGAAGTGTATGATTTCCGCTTTTGCACTAAAATCGCAATTTTCTTCAACATTTTGATATATTTTAAAAATCTGACTATTCTACATTGTTTTACTATAGGGTTTTTAATGTTTAAAGATAAAAGATTACCTTTTAAAACTTATATATACTTGACTTTCTGAGTTGAAACATTCTCAACCAATATCTATAAGATCATTTTTGTCGGGAGAAAAAACTCTCGAAACGAAAATTTAGCAAAAAGAAAAAGAAAAAATAAAACTGTTGAAAATGCGTTTGTGCATAGACCTAAGTAGCGATGTGCAGGAACATAACGCCAACATACTTTTCTTCATAAAAAAATTCGGACAATTTCAGTTGATAATTCCGGCAAAAATTGTATCGATCTGTGTTACTCCTTATTTATCTTTTAATTTCCATATTATGTAGTTTTTTGAGTAGATTCTGAAGTTGTAAAATTTGGACAAAATTTTCCTTGTAAGACCCCTCGAAAATGCGTTTTTTTCGGTTTTTGGTATGACTTCAATCGAATTTGTTATTTATCTTATTTCCGTTCGATGCAGATTTGCCGACGTATAGCACTCAAAAAATTTATCAAAAAAACTGATTTTTCAGTCTAAAAATCAAAAAAAAATTTTTTTTCTTGTGTGGTCATGAATTTCCATAGCATTTTTAATGCCACTGTATTAAAATTTTTAATATATTTGCTAGAATCCTAATTTAACAGTAAAATTTTCACCATCGCAAACTGTACAATTATTGAATTTTCGCGCGCTTTTTGCATAATTAAAGGGTGTTTATGGAGCAGAGTCAAATTTTTTTTGTCCGAAGTTTTTCACATTTTTAACAAATTTTAAACAGTAATTTAATACTAAAAATAATTCTTTTTTATAATTTTCTTTTTTATTTATCCATAATATTGATCTGCTCTATCTTTTAAGACCAAAATTAGCGCGATCTGAGAACTCTGAAAAATTCAAGCACATTGCTAGACCTAAGTTGAAATTTAAAGATGTTGAACATAGAAAACATATATAAAATCACTAAAATTAACTATTTATAATCTTTTTTTTTGTTACTTTATCTTCAGTAAACATTTACGGATATTATAGAGTTCCAAGCAAGTCAAAATTTTATATATTAACGAAATGCCATGCATTTAAATCAAAAATTTATGAAAATTGCAAGTTTGATTCATTATAACTTTTACACTCATTTATTTGAATTCGATATTTTTGTATAATTTGTTACTTTAAACATCTAACAACAATATTTATAGATTACTTTTGTAAAAAATTAAAAATTTTAGCATTTTTTGTGATATTATAGTCATTGAAATTTAGTTCATCTTCAAGGTTACAAAATTAATTAAATATGAAAAGATATAACAAGTTTATGACTTTTAGGACAAAAATAAACAATTTTATGATTTTTAAAAAATATTTCAGACATATGGGGTTAACATTTGGTAAATGCGGAATTTTTAAAAAATTATGGTATTTTAAGCAGATTTAATATAAAAAACTTCTATTGTGCTTTAATGACATAGGTGAATATATTTTTTAAACATTTTTCATAACTTATTTTATCATATTTGGCAAAAAAAGCTTAAAAAACAAAAATTAGACCCCTTTTGAAAAAATCAGTTTTTTCGAATTTTAGCACTTTTTTCAAAAAATCTTAAAATATCGAAATTACCATAAATATCATGTTTGGTGGTAAATTTTATTATTTTAGCATGTGTTAAAAATTTTTATAATGCGAACTTATTTTTTATAATTGAAAAACTCGGTTTTTAACATCATTTTCTTAACATACCCAATGTTGCTTATTTTTGAAATTATATCTTGACGCGAAATTACGACATATGATCCGGGAGTTCTGAAACTTTCCAGGATAACTCAAGTAGCACAGATATACATAATAAAGGTCACCATATGTCAATATCTGCTTTTATCAAAGAGTTTTACCCCTGAGATGATGCTGAAGATGTACTTTTTTGGGTTTGGAATGATTTTTGAAAGTGTTAGGCTCCTTTTAAATTCATGAAATTGATATATATGATATAGAATTAAATGGGGAACAATATGCGATGTTCAAAATAGCCGGCGGTTATATAAGAATAAAAAGTTTTAATAGGGTCAACTGAAATGCTCCAACTTCAAATACATTTTTGTGACATAAAAAGTTGTCCTAAACATATGAACCCTTATTGAAAAAATTGTATCTCGTCAAGACGCGTCGAATGATATATCACTTGTAGCAAAAAAAAATTTTTTCGATTTTTAGTGATTTTAGGGGTACCACATATGGTAGATGAAAAATTGGCATAAAAATGAGACATATGGAATTTAAATTCGTGATCTCTGACCTAGTCTACCTACCAATTTTTAGCCTCATCAGAGGATTTTAATTTTTTTGAAATCCGACGAGAAAGTCGAAAATTACAACAAATGACTATTATATCACAAAAAATGCTAAAATTTTTAATTTTTTACAAAAGTAATCTATAAATATTGTTGTTAGATGTTTAAAGTAACAAATTATACAAAAATATCGAATTCAAATAAATGAGTGTAAAAGTTATAATGAATCAAACTTGCAATTTTCATAAATTTTTGATTTAAATGCATGGCATTTCGTTAATATATAAAATTTTGACTTGCTTGGAACTCTATAATATCCGTAAATGTTTACTGAAGATAAAGTAACAAAAAAAAAGATTATAAATAGTTAATTTTAGTGATTTTATATATGTTTTCTATGTTCAACATCTTTAAATTTCAACTTAAAAAAATTGAAAAAAATCACGTTTCTTTCGTGTTAAGAATCGTCTTTTCGTGTTAAGAAAAATTTGAACTCGCTTGCAAGCATATGAAAAAAAAACCAAGAAATTTTCTTGTACCGTTCTCCTTTGAAGAAGCTTTCAATACCCTGGATTTTCGTTGCAAGACCTCCAATTAAAATTCCAGCTTATACATTTTGTATCCCTCATCAAGGGCTATCGAATAGTACCAAATTTATAAAAACTGGTGCACACCGAAGGCCAGAGCGACCGTCGGAGCAGGCATGCACCGGACACCAAAAATCTTTTTTGATCACACCTTTCTGACCCATAAGGGTCATATCTGCCAAATTTCAGCTCAAAAAAGTCATTTTGAAACTTTCGTCCTTCCGCCTGTTGCTCGATTTTTTCAGAAAGGGCACATATAACCGTATAAAAAGGTATTGACGTTTTAGTTCCACTCCACAAATGATTATATTAGATATTAAAAGGTCTTTAATTTCTAAAATAAAAAACTGTAAACACTGAATATTTTTAACTGAAATAATGTTGAAAAATAAAGTTTTAAAAAAGCATTTGTAAAAAGAAAATTCAGCAATCATGACAATGTTGTCAAATTCTTGCAAAGATTGTGTTGTTCTCAAATATTATTTACAAAATTAGCATTAATTTATTAAAAAAAAGTAAACTTTGTAGAGCAACAAAAGTTTCAATAAAAATATGATGAAATAATTTGTTAAGTTATGTACAAAAAAGGGGTCACATATGCTTGTCAGTCTGCGGAATGTTGAAACAAAATGAAAAAAAAACATGTTTGAAAAAAAAACAGAATGAAAAACATGTTTGGTACAAGTCGGTGCAGTATTGTGTAACGTGAAAGGAAATGATTGGCGCCTGAAAGTCTGGTGCTTATCCTTACTGTACAAATTTATACTTTAAAAGTTTCAAAACCTTTTTCGAATGCCGGTTTTACAAAAAAATCATTTTTTTAAAATGATTAATTTGTTGGGAAAATATTATAAGCATAATATGCAGCACCAACTGCAACAACTTCCTCAGGATTTTCTTTACAGCACGGTTCAGCTGCTGGAAACATTTTATGTAGCAATTCTTTTATCATTGGCATTCGGCATCCACCTCCAACATGAAGAACCTTACTTATTTGGCTCGATTTGTATCCAGAACTATACAAAGCAGAACGGACAGTATTTTTTATTCTGTTTAAAAGATCTTGAGACAACTCTAGGAAATCTTGCTGAGAGATTTTTATGAACCCTGGTTTATTTTGATCATACTCTTCTATGTCTAATCTGAAATCTTGATCGTATTTAAAGGCACCATTTAAAATTTACAGCTTACTGGTCAATTTCTCGATCCGTTAAATTGTGTTTAATATTTTGGCATTCTAATAACAACTTAAACTTTCTTCCACCACTTACAGTAATATTATGATCCAATTTCAGTTTATTAATGAAATAATTTAATAAAAGATTGTCAAAATCTCGTCCACCTAGTCTTGAGTCTCCCTTTTTTGACTTTATTCGAATTTGATTGTTACTAATTTTGAAAACACAGACATCTAAAGTGCCACCTCCGAGGTCAAAAAGTAAAATATTTGAGTTGTTTGGAATTTTTGTATCGATAAAATATGCAAATGCAGCAGCAATTGGTTCAGGAAGAAGAACAACTGTTTTCCATCCAGCAATTTCAGCCGCTTCACGAGTTGCTTCTTCTTGTGCCGATGTAAAAGTTGTGGGCACTGTAATTACTGCCTTTTTTAAATTTTGACCTTGAAAAATCTCTGTTTTTTCTTTCATATATTTTAATAAATCTGCTGCAACTTCTGTAGGCTTTTTTGTTACTTCTCCATATGGCGTATTTAATTTTATCATTAATTTTTTGTCAATAGTGATAACTTTAAATGGCCATATTTTATCAGCGGCTACTGCATTTCTTCCAATGATTCTTTTTAAATCAAATACAACAGCTTCAGGAAAATATCGTAACCGATCAATAACAATTTGACCGCATTTTGTATGCTGTTCGTCATATCCGATATAGGAAGGAAGCATCCTTCCTCCAATATTTTCCAATGCAACTGTTTGGATTCCATATTTTCGTTTTACTGCAGCACAGCATCGCGTCATTCCAAGATCAATTCCAATAACATTAAAATTTTCTTCATCTGTGGTAATAGGTTGAGGGATTGTATACAAAAATTTCGTATCAAACTTTTCGGAATCAATGGCTTCAATATTTTGTCGGACAGTTTTTTCAAGTTCATTTAAACACTTTTTGAAATCTATATCTTGTAAAGATGGTTTTTTATCTCTTATAACAATACGACGATTACGAATGGCATCTGTATCCATTTTTATTAAACGTTCCGCTTCACTATGAAATGTCGGAAGTGTTTTGTCGAGAATATCAATTAAATTTTCTCTTGTAAACGATGACATATCATTGTAAAAATGGAGTATTTCACCAGTAATCTTGTTAATATCATCTGTTATTCCACGCTCTTCATTAATTTCATTGAGTAAATTATTGGATTATTTTCAAAGCATTCATTTGTTTGTTCCCAATCAGTTACAATAGATTTAAAATCTCTATTTGGCATTTCACATGGATTTAGTTGTTCTTGAAGAGTATTAAGTGTTGCATCATCAATATCTGATTCTATTGTAGTGATATCGCTATTTAGAAAACTGAGTTCTTTTTCAAGTGCACATTTTGATGAAATAAATAAAGCATGAGCTGCCGCTTCTTTCGAAATTACATTTTCAAGCTTTTCTAGAATATTTGAATGACGTGAAAGATTTTCTTGTATTATTTTACGGATTTCATTTCCTTCGGGCCCTTCAGGGATTTTTTTGTTATATTCTTCAAATTTATGTCTTTGTTGGGTAAAGTCATTAAATGAACGTTGTTGATGCTTAAGATCTTTAGTAAATATTGTTTCATAATCATCAAGATTTTGTTTTAAATTTGCAGTAATTAGTTTGATTTGAGGCGCAAGTGTTTCAACTATAGCACGATTTTCTAAACTTCTACGTTTTTTATCCAACATTGTTTGAACATTATTTAGTTTCGGTAATAATAAGTCATCATGTATCATATGCTCAATGTATGGGAGAGGTTCTTCTATTTTTTTATCGATATCAATTGCAGGTTCACGCAATTCAAGAAGTTGTTCAACTAAATTTTCACATTTTCTTATTTCGTCATCAATAATACCAGTTCCTCCAAGCGCCATAGCAGCATTACGGATATCACTGATTTTCCCAACAAGGTTATTATGACTATGAATTAAATTTGTTTCAACGATAATATTAAAAATTAGAATCTTTGCAAACGGAATAATATTATAGAATAAATCCGACATTTGTTTGTTCATAACGTCATTACTTGGTTTATCTTTAACTATTTTAGCTAAAAACCACTGAATTCTAAGCAATGAAATATTTAAAATAATATCCGCGAATTTAATCGCATCTTCTTTTGCTTCTTCAAATGGTTTTATATAACCATTTGTGTATTTTGATTTAATCAATTTTGCAACCTTTTCCAATTCCTCGAGTTGTTCATTAAAAATTTTAATAGTATCATTACGCGTTGTTGCATTACATCTTTCTTTGTTTAACATTTCTGACGTTTCCATAAACAGCGAAATTTTATCATGACATAAACCATTGCGTATGCCATTCAGAATTTCAAAAGCTGGCATCTCGATTTTGTTCGCATAATCAATTAATGCAACCGATTTGTTCAGCAAATAATCAACGGAACACTCAGTGGTGTTTTTTGAAATCGATGACATTATTGTTTTCTTGACCTATAAAGTTAAAATAGCTTCTGTATTTTTTTTCTGGCACTCTTATTTAGCGACCATCATCCAACATTCAGAACGGGGGGAAAACATATTTCATTAACTCAAATACGACATTTTACTTTTTGGATGACGGTCGCTACTCTTACTTCATCAATGTTTTGAAGAGGTTGGTTTAAAGGGATGCAAATAATAATATGGTGTCCATAAAACAATTTAACATTTTGAAGTGCAGAATTTTCCAAAATATAAAACTCAGTGGATCCCATATCGGCAATATAAATATTACAAATCATTGTGATTTTATTAATAAGCGTATAAAAATGTAAAAAATGCAAAACTTTTTTAAAGTTATTTGATTTGTTGGGCAAATTTTTCAGCTAAAAGAACATTCCAGAATATTAAGACAGACTTAAAAAAACATACAAATTGAGTTCCATTTATATTATAAATTTCAAACATAGTGTGTTCGGTGAACTCTTCTTTCACATTAACGGTTATTTCGATAACCCTCTGTACATTTGGTGGTTTTGAAGGTGGACGGATGACTCTATAATCAGATTCATTTAAATATGGCTGTCCAAAAACTAGTGCTAATTC
This sequence comes from Panagrolaimus sp. PS1159, assembly GCA_963922195.1. NCBI lineage: Eukaryota > Metazoa > Nematoda > Chromadorea > Rhabditida > Panagrolaimidae > Panagrolaimus > Panagrolaimus sp. PS1159. The sequence goes on from CAWUHW010000063.1 coordinate 24,770, forward strand.
TGTTTTTGGAGGTGATAATACTTCTTTTTTTGTATCTTTGGTTGGTTTAAATAAATTTTTTAACCATTCCATCTAAAAAACTTTTTGGATATCGATAAACTGACTTAAAAACAGAAGCATGTTACTTTTTTTATATCAACACTTTCAAGCTTTTGTCAGAAATATTAAAATCTTTAATAAGCAGAAATAAACAATCGACAACAAAATTTACAGCAAAAAATCTTTGGTGCTTTAAAGGTATAATTTTTTTGAAATAATCAACATCAAGATTGTTTTTGCATTTAATGATAAGAAACAACAAAAATTTATCGATTTTTACTTGTTTTTAAAATGTGCGCACAAGGTGCAATTTCTTTTCAGTTAAAAAGAGAAAGCATATTTGGCTGTTATTGTTTGTCTTTTAACTAAGAATAGTGTTATCTGTTTTTATTGCCAAACATTTGAGGAGTTTTGAACCTTTCATTTTAATACCGCTTTTTCTAGAATTTTCCATTAAAAATGTTAAAAATTATTTTTCACTCTTAAGAGAGGATAACTGCGTAACAGCTATTACAAACAGGGAAGCCCGTAATTCTGTGAAATTCAGTTTTATAAACTGTTGAGGTGCGTTCAGTTTCGTCAAATTGTGATTAGCGTGTTTTGCTTGTAATTTATTACTATTATAGGTTTTTTAATTGTATGTTGAAAGTTAATGATTGACGAAAGAAAATACGAACACATTATGTAAAATTATTACTTATATACAGTTATATATAATTTTACATTATGTAAAATTATATATAACTGTATAATTATAAATAAAACTGTCAATAAGAGATACATTTAATCTAATAGTTACAACAAATTCTTGAATTTTTTCATAAATTGATTGGTCATTTAACATATAAGAAATTTTTAGAATTTTCTAAACCTAATTGCCAAATATTATTTTAAACTGTAAATACTTTGCCCACTCAGCCTTTCCTGGAGTGAAAATATAATTACATTATATTAAATTAAACGTGAATTTTCGATATTAAAAACAATATAACTGTTATATCCGAAATATAACAATGTATATTTATTGAAGATAATAAATATATAAAGTATACGCAATGAGCATAAATATAAAGCAACACAAACGAAACGAGGATAAAGAAAAGTGGCAGATTTTTGCAGGAAAGAAAAGTAAACAAAAGTCGTGCTATGAGAAAAGAGAATAAATAAATAAAAGAAAGAAAGAAAACAGTGTTTCTGCTGGTAAAAACAGTAAAACAAGCTATAACTTAAATGTTAAAATATTTATCACAAATTTAATACTAAAATGAGACAAGAAACTGGCGCGAATAATGTGATTTTCTTTTCGAAGAAATATGGAACTGATTTTTGATTAATGGTCTCTCATAATAATACTATAATTAAAATAATTAAAAATTAAAAAAAAAGCATTGACAACTTAAAGATACAGTATTAATTAAACTGTAAAAATTTTTTTCTTGAAGACAATTTTGGTATTCCGTATCTCACATTTTGGGGTCTTTCGAACTCGTTTTAGAAAATTCGAGTCAATAAATACTTTGTGGTATTTGGATTGAAATAATCCATTTTATAAAGTGCATTCAAATTTTGAAAAAAAATTTTAAAACTGAAAGTCCTTGAAAATTTTTTGGGAAATCGTTCTTTGAAAAGTATAAGTATTTTTAAAAGGCAGTTTATGTTATAACTAAATTGCAAAAAAATTAAAAACAAATATATTTAAATACTGTTTTGAACTTTTATTTCTCAAAAAAATGTCAAAATAGCATTTTTTAAAACTTGATTTACAATTTTTAATAAAAATTTCAATTAACCTGATATAAACAATATTTGGTTTAGTAAATAAAATTATATAGCATTTTTTTAAAAATTTTTGATTTTAAAATTTTAATAATTAACCTGATATAAACAATATTTGGTTTAGTAAATATAAAAAAAAAAAAAATCTTCAATAAATATCTGAGAGGGGATTTTATTGAAGATTTTTTTAGCAAAAGAGAAATTCTAAAATTGCACTAGGAAAAACGGTACAAGATAAAAAACTGGATCAAATAATTCATAAATTCTTCCTTATTTTAAAATTTTACAAAAAAGGAAGAATAAAATAAATTTAAAAAAGGTGGAAAAAAAGAATGCATTTTAATTCATGTAACTGCAGATGAAGGATGACCCCGAAAAACGAAAAACAAAATATATATTGCAAAAACTGAAATAAACGAGTACTCTGCGTTGATACCACTGCTT
>CAWUHW010000064.1:0-23936 GCA_963922195.1 Panagrolaimus sp. PS1159
AAGCAGTGGTATCAACGCAGAGTACTATCATAAAATTTTCAAAAAAATTTTTTTTCTTTAAATGGTTGGAATATCTTGGTAAACTCCTAAAAACATCATTCTGATACTTTATTTTTGATAAAAACCCGCTATTTGCTCTATTTTAATTGTTTCAAGATTGAGCATGCTGTAAGTTTAATTGTATTACATTTTAGCAACTATTTATCAAAAATAAAGTATCAGAATGATGTTTTTAGGAGTTTACCAAGATATTCCAACCATTTAAAGAAAAAAAATTTTTTTGAAAATTTTATGATTTTGCCTTGGTCCCCCCTGTAAAAAAGGGAAAAAACGTGAAATTTTGCACAAATCACTCGATATTTCAGTAACGGATCGAAGATAATTCTCAAAAAACAAAATCTGATATATCTTAGGGTCCTGCTAATATGGCTTAAATACTAAAAACAGTTTAATTAATGTTCAAAAAAAAGAAATTAAAAAAATAAGCTATTACTCCAAATCGAGCAAAAACGAAAAATCAATAGCATTTCTCCGCTATTGCATTTAAATGCAAACAGTGATTTACAATCATTTTGTCATATCTTTTTCATGATTAAGTAATATTAAAAAACATACAATGGTTAAATTTATTGATGATAATTCGTGTTTAAGTTATAAAACAAACATGTTCAACATCAAAAAACATGGCGTTGGCATTCGGTCACAAAAAAAAGTTGAACCTGCTGTGCATAAATGCATAAACAATTAATTAAATTTAACTTTTATTTACCTTTTTTTGTTCATTGTTAAATGATGAATTTTTTGATCATTGAACAAAAACATTTTGACTTTGAAAAATTATGGATATTTGAATATTAAAAACATATGTCACTTTTGTGTTATAATTTTCGCAAAAGTGTGCATTTTTTGTCAAGAGCTTTCTTTTTTAGATGAATTTATTGCCGTCTTTTTTGTTCACACATTTTTATTAAAAAAAAGTGTCACAGTTTGATTTAAAGACTTAAATTTTTATGCAAATATTATAATAATCGCCAAAAATTTCACGCTTTGCAGATATATCTGCAAATTTTTAACATTCAATCAGAAAACATAGAAAACATATGATTTTGAAAAGATGAATACTTTTTATTCAAAGAAGATTGATATAAATTTTAGTTTTTGCATTTAATGTTATGTCGTAGAAACATCTTTTTTTGTTCATTTAAATTTTTTTCTTTAAAAGTTAATAGTTTTTTAACAGGATTGAAAATCGGGCCGAAAAAGTCGGCCGGCCCGGCCCGGGGCCTAAAAATTGACGGCCGGCCCGGCCCGTCGTCGGAATTTTCTCGGCCCTAAAATATTTCAAGTTTTTTTAAAAGTTTTTTAGAATATTTTTCGAAACCTGCAGCTTGCAAAAAATAGTTTTTTGCATCTTTTCTCATCAATATGAATTAATATAACAATGATTCATAGTGATGAGAAAAGAAAAAGTGCGTACTGCGCACACCACAAACATAAAAACTACCAAAAAACAAAATTTGAAAAATATGCCGGGCCGGCCCGCGGGCTTCTTAACGCGGCCCGGCCGGCCTCATTTTCAATCCCTGGTTTTTAATTTGTTTAAAATTGTCGAGCACAGACTTTTTGATGTTAAAAAATTTTTGAATTTTCCTTTATTTCTTTTCGTGTTAAGAAAAAGTTTTTTGGCTCAAAGATTTTGAGTTCGATTTGAGGCTTTTATTGAAGTTCGCGTATTCGCGTATTCGTGTACGCGAACGTTCGCGATGGGACTTTTTGGAAAATGTTCGCGTATGAATAAAAAGTTCGTGAAAAGCTTTAAAATTTTATTTTATTTATTTTAATCATATTAAATCTTTAAAAATTTTGCAAAAACTAATGTCTAATGTTTTTACTTGTAACAAAAAAACGGTATGTGCATTGTTTAACTGTTTTTTTAGTAATTTGAGCAATTTTTTTTCGGTGAATTTAAAAAAGCAATAGCAATTATATATAATAAAGGTTTAAATGTATTAATTTAATTCTTTTTTACAGCTCATAATTATTATATTTATCAGTAATGAGTTAATATTAATCATTAGTAAAACTTAATTTTTTGTAAAAAGCATTGGGCTGTTAAACCATTGTTATTCCATACTTAAAACATTACAATATATTTCGAGTTAAAACTTATTATTACTTTATTGATAAACACAAATAAACTTTTGTTTATTTATTAGGGTAAAATTTGCGTTCTCAAATAATTATTGGTTTTGTTTAATTTATTTAAATATTTAACACTTTGCAAGAAGCTGTAATTTTTTAAGTTGTTTTATTTAAATACAAATTTTAAACAATTAAAAAATATTTTAAAAAATATTTTAAATCCAAAGTTTATCAATGTAAACTTAAACTTAAATTAATCGTAAAAACAAAAATAAAATTAGTTTATTATTTTTACATGTTTTATTGCAAGTGATAAAAATGAAAAAAAATAACAATATTTAAAAGAAATAAACAAAATGAATTCTACTCAAAAGTTGATGTTTTTATTTTTTGTAAATAGTAAATTAAAGAAAAGATATTTTTATCGTAAAATTTTTGCTAAACACTGTTAATTGTTTCTGTAACACTGCTATTATCCTTGATATTTATGTTTTAAAATCATATTTTTTTTACAGTTGGTTAATTTCAACTGTAAAAAACCAAAGTTTATTGGTCAAACAAATGAATTATAGCAAATTAAAACTTTGCATCCATTTTCTACCAAAAATTAACTTGTTTCCTTCAACAATAATTAACCAAAGAAGCTGGCTTTTTTTGTTTACTTCGACTAAAACTCACTTCTGAATGCTTTATTAGTGAATTAAATGATTCTGAAACTAAGAGATTTACTGGTCAAATAATTAGAAAAATACAAAATTGAATGTTTTTGTTAATTTTTATTTTGTTGAAATTTGCATTTTGTTTATATAAAAATACTTTACAAATTATCAAAAAGACCAAACACAAATGTTTCATTACTTAACCATTTTTAGGTCATGCACATCAGTAATGAATTAAAACAATTTGAATACTATTTTATAGGATCTTTCTGTATCATATGTTTGAAATTTAAGAACTACAACAACACTACCAAAACATAAATAAATATAGATTTGTTACATATTTGCAATTATTATTTATTACAAAAAACACTACACTAATCTTCCAAAAATCCCTTATTAATAGTCGTAATGAATTATAAATAGTTGACAAAAAATTATTTAAACTATCAGTTTCAAGTTTAGATTTCAAATGCTTTTTACAAAAAAAACGCGGCGTAAAAGAACCGTATTATAACAATGCAAAAAACGAAATACTTTTTAAGATTTAATTTACTATTTGGAAAACATCAACTTTAACACTAATAAATAAACAAAAGTTTATTTGTGTTTATCAATAAAGTAGTAAAAAGCTATAACTCCAAAAATATTGTAATGTTTTAAGTATAAAAAAACAATGGTTTAATAAAAAAATTATTTTTGATGCTGTTAAAATTACTTAAAAGTGTAAAAAGAAATAATCTAAAATAGTTATAATAATTAATATTAACTCATTACTGATAAATATAATAATTATGAGCTGTAAAAAAGAATTAAATTAATACATTTAAACCTTTATTATATATAATTGCTATTGCTTTTTTAAATTCACCGAAAAAAAATTGCTCAAATTACTAAAAAAACAGTTAAACAATGCACATACCGTTTTTTTGTTACAAGTAAAAACATTAGACATTAGTTTTTGCAAAATTTTTAAAGATTTAATATGATTAAAATAAATCCTTCTATAAAACAGAGACAGTTCGTTTGTTGGTTTGTTGGTTTGTGCGTGTGTTTTTATTTTTTCAGCTGCGAATGCTTTGCATGTTGCGTGCTTTTTGATGACTTTTTTTGCAACAAAAAAATTTTTTGATGACGTTGCGTATTTTTTTGGTGAAATTTTTTAGTCATCATTTTTATAATTATACTTTTTAATAATATTTTTTTAAATATTTTTTTTATTTTTATTTTAACAATTTTTTTATTGTTAAAAACATTAGCTTTTTGCTAATAAAAATTTTGGTGCGTAGTTTTAGACGCCTCCTTTTTGGAGTTAACTAATTCCATTTGTCATAATTCAATTTTTGTAACTGTCGTTATATTTATATAACGAAGGATAATACTTCATTAATTCACATACTTATAATTTATCATAAATCATAATTTCATATTGTTAAACATTTTACATTTTTTCTTTAATAATCTACATTTTGTGAAAAGCATTTGAAAAATAATAATCTTTTAAACTTTTTTGCAATGGGTAGAAATAAAATCAAAAGAACTGCTTCCCAAGAAGCCGTTCATCGAGCAGAAATAAAACATAAAAATGCAGAGAGAGCACGAAAAAGACGTGCTGATCGAACATCTGCGGAACGAGAAGCTGAAAATGAAAGAAAAAGACAGAAAACAAAAGCACAAAGATCACAGTTATCAGAAGCTGAAAGAGCTGAACAAAATGCTGAACAAAGACAGAGGACACAAACACAGAGATCACAATTATCAGAAGCTGAAAGAGCTGAAAGGAATGAAACAGAAAGGTTAAGATTGGAAGCACAAAGGGCTCAACAATCAGAAGCTGAAAGAGCAGAAATAAATGCTGAACAAAGACAGAGGACACAAACACAGAGATCACAATTATCAGAAGCTGAAAGAGCTGAAAGGAATGAAACAGAAAGGTTAAGATTGGAAGCACAAAGGGCTCAACAATCAGAAGCTGAAAGAGCAGAAATAAATGCAGAACAACGAGAAAGAACGCAAGCACATCGATCACAATTATCAGAAGCTGAAAGAGCAGAAAGGAATGAAACAGAAAGACTGAGATTAGAGGCTCAAAGAGCACAAGCATCTGCAATTATCAGAGCTGAACAAAATGCAGAACAAAGAAAAAGAACACAAAATCGAAGGTCAAACTTTGATGAAAATGAAGCCCGAGCTGAAAATGCCGCAGCAAGATTGCGAATGCAATTAAAAAGAAATAAAGTCACAAAGCTTTGTGCTGCAGGATTTGAAGTTGACGATAATGGTGAAGCTCATTATGGTGGACCTTTAAATTTTGTTTGTGCTCATTGTGGTGCAAAACATTTTGCAAATGAAAAAGTAGCTAATAAAGGCTTATCGTTTTATGGTTGTTGCCAACATGGCACAATTAAAGTTGAAATTCCAGATTATCCTGAAGAATTAAAACAACTTTTCGATCTTGCAGAATTTAGAAAAGATATTAGAGTTTTTAATAATGCACATGCTTTTGGATCTTTCAATGCAGATGTTGTAAATTTTGGTATTAATCGACCAGGGCCATATACATATATTATTCATGGTCAAAGTTATTATCAAATAAATACAGCTTTAAGAAATGAAGAAGGGCAACCAAAAAGTCATGGACAATTATATATCGTTGATCCAGAAGAAGCTGTTGAAAATCGATTAAGTGTTTTTAACAGATTAAATCCAGATATTACAAAAACATTGAGCAGAGTTTTAAGTGAAATTAATGCACAAGCAAAAGCTTTTCAAATGCTTTATGAACAAGTAAAATTACAAATTGAAATAGCTCAGGAAATGGGGATTGATCCATTAAATTTAACTTTGCATTTTGGAATTAAACCTGGACTGGATCAAAGGCGATTTAATTTACAAGCTTCTAATGAAGTTGCTGCAGTTTTTGGTACAAATGATGATGGTGAAATTCCGGATTCTTATATTACAATTTATGACAAAGATCAAAAAAAGCTAAAAACTGTAAATGCAATGGATCCTAATGTCGAACCTTGGCTTTATCCCATTTTTTTTCCTACAGGAAAATATCTTTGGCATCCGGATCTTAAAAAGATTAATTCAAATCAAAGATTGACACGAAGTGCATATGCAAAATACATGATTTCCATTCGAGATGGTGAATTCAATGCAATTTTACATGGTGGAAGACTTTTCCAGCAATGGTTAGTCGATACAGCTTTAAAAATTCTTAAAGATAGAGTTAATTATTTAAAACAGCATCAAAAACAACTTTTGAGAGATTCATATGCAAATATTGATGAATTTATGAAAAAATTTGGGCAAGATAATAATGCACAATCAATTGGTGCTAAATTTATTCTTCCATCATCTCATCCAGGTTCTCCTCGAAATATGGAACAATTATATCAAGATGCAATGGCAATTGTAAGGAGATACGGTAAACCCGATCTTTTTATAACAATGACTTGCAATCCAAATTGGAAAGAAATTACTGAAAATTTATTGGAAGGACAAACTCCAGCAGATCGACCAGATTTAGTTGCAAGAGTTTTTAAACAAAAAAAAGATTATTTAATAAATTTAATTTCAAAAGAAGGATATTTTGGTAAATGCAAAGCTCATGTTTATACAATTGAATTTCAAAAAAGAGGATTACCACATGCACATATTTTGGTAACTTTGGAAGGAGATTATAAAATGAGAACAGCAGAAGTAATTGATAGATACATTAGCGCTCAACTTCCTGATCCTGAACTTTATCCAAGATTACATGAATTAGTTGTAAAACATATGATTCATGGTCCATGTGGTCCACGATGTGAAAAAGATGGAAAATGTTCAAAACATTTTCCACATGATTTTCAAGAAGAAACTACATTGGATGAAGATGGATATCCATCATATGCAAGACCAAATAATGGAATTACGGTAACAAAATCTTCTGGATTTGTTGTTGATAATCGATATGTTGTCCCACATTGTCCAAATTTATTACTTGAACTTAATTGTCACATAAATGTTGAAGTTGTTTCTTCAATTAAAGCAGTAAAATATCTTTATAAATATATTTTTAAAGGACATGATTCCGCAGCAATGAAAATTGTTGATGGTACTGTAGTTTATGATGAATGCGAATCATTTTTGGATAGCAGATATATGGGAGCAGCTGAAGCTGTTTGGAGAATGTTGGGATATGAATTGCATGGCCAAAGCCATTCTATCTCACGTTTACCCATACATTTACCAGGAGAACAAAAAGTATCATTTGTTGATGCTGAAAATGAAGATGAACTTAAAGCTGCATTGGAAAAAATGTCCATGCTTATGGAATATTTTGAACTTAATTCAAGAGATCCAAAAGCAAGGGAATTATATTATCACCAAATCCCTGAGAAATATACTTGGAAAAAAATAAGCAAACAAGGACAACCAACAAAAATGCAATGGTGTGAAAGAAAAGCATCTTTTAATGTCATTGGCAGAATGTATTCTGTTTCTCCAACAAATCAAGAATTGTTTCATTTAAGAATTTTATTGAATCATGTAAAAGGTGCAACAAGTTTTGAAGATTTAAAAAAAGTCAATGGACAACCTTGCCAAACTTTCACTCAAACTTGCTTGGAATTAGGATTAGTTAAAGATGATAAAGAATGGGAAAAAGTATTAAATGAAGCAAAACTTTCTTTAATGCCTTACCAAATGAGATTGCTTTTTGTCAGACTTTTGATTCATTGTAATCCTTTAGCACCACAAGATCTTTGGGAAACATTTAAATCAGATTTATCTGATGATTTTGCACGAAATATGTCTGAAGAAAATGCAATTAAAAAAGCATATCGAGAAATTCAAAGGATTCTTGAAATTGAAAATAAAAGTTTATCAGATTTTCCAACAATGCCACAAAATGTTGATTTTGATGAAGATTATGACATTTATGATCCAATTTATGATCAACAAATTGGGGATCAAATGTTTGATTCAATGAATGATGCACAAAAAGATGTTGTTGAAAAAGTTAAAGGTGCAAGTTCAGGTGAAAATGAACATAAACTTTTTTATCTTGATGGACCAGGTGGCTCTGGAAAAACATACACATATACAACTTTGTGGCATTTGCTAAGAGCATCTGGTAAAAAAGTTGCAACAATGGCTTATACAGGAATTGCTGCAATTTTGTTGCCAGAAGGAAAAACATGCCATAAAACATTGGGCTTAACAGTTCCACTTTATTCTGATTCCAATTCAACAATAACACCAAATTCGAATCAAGGAAAAAAACTTTTAGAAACAGATGTTTTTATTTGGGATGAAGCTCCAATGGCTCCACGATATGCACTTGAAATTATGGATCGTCTTTTAAGAGATCTAACAAAACTTGATGAACCATTTGGTGGAAAAATTTTGCTTTTGGGCGGAGATTTCCGGCAACTTTTGCCAGTTCGAAAAAATGGAACAAGATCTGAATGTGTAAATTTATCCATAAAAAATAGTGAGCTTTGGAAAAACTTTGAAACATTAACTTTGACAAAAAATATGCGAGCAAATTCAGATGAAGTTGAATTTGCTAATTTTTTGTTAAAAATTGGTGAAGCTACATTAAATGATAGCTGTGACAATGTTGAATTTCCTGAAGGCTTTGAAGTTGAAACAGATTTAGTTCAAGAAGTTTTTGGGCATTTAATTGAACAAAAAAGATATGATGATGTTGCATCTTCTGCAATTTTATCTGCAAGAAATGCTGACGTTGATGAGCTTAATAAAGAAGTTGTTGATTTGCTTCCATGTGCAGGCGAAAAAAGATACACAAGTGTCGATACTGCAAGTGATGGTGAAGCTTTACAAGAGCTATTAACTCAGGAATATCTTAATAGTCTAAATCCAACATCTCTTCCTCCACATGAACTAAATTTAAAAAAGAATACTGTAGTTATGCTCATCAGAAATTTGAGTCAAGCAGAAGGACTTTGTAATGGAACACGTTTATTAGTTATTGGATTATTAAATCATACATTACAATGCAAAATTTTGACAGGTGATAAAAAAGGTGAAACTGTATTTATTCATCGGATTTTACTTTACAATGAAGAAAATTATCCGTTCACTCTTGCAAGACGACAATTTCCTGTTAAAATTGCATTTGCTATGACAATTAACAAAAGCCAAGGAGGAACTTTTGAAAAAATTGGCTTAGATTTACGTAAAGATGTTTTTAATCATGGTCAATTATATGTTGCATGTTCCAGAGTTAAAACTGCTTCAGGGTTAAAAATTTATTTGGGAAAGCAAAGATTGAATAAAAAAGTTAAAAATTATGTATACAAAGAAATTATTCAATAATAATTTATTTATCTATTTTATTATATTTGTTTTAATATTTATATTAATTATTTTAATATTTATGTGCCTTTCATGGACAAACGTGCCTTCCATGGACAACAGTGCCTTCCATGGACTTAAGTGCCTTCCATGGACAATATTTTTTAATATTTATGCCACCATTAAGGTGGCCCCCGTTGCGGGGTTATGCAACATTTTTTGGGACTGATGACAGTAACACCACGGTAAGTTATTCTTTAAAATTTGTATTTTCAATTTAATTTTATGTTTTTAGATACAATGATTTCAAATGATCCATTCAATTTAATTCAAAGCTGTTCCAATATTCTTGCTCTTGCCGCTTTCTTTTTCATGAATATATTGAAGCTCAACAATATTCGTGGTCAAATGTGCAGGAAAGATTCTTACAGGTAAGCGTTTTGAAAATTTTACAAGCTTTATCAGTAGCGTTTTAGATAAACCATTTTCAAATCTATATCTTCCGTGCTCTTGCCGCTTTCTTTATTATGAATATATTCAAGCACTACAACAGCTCTTTCATTTGCATATCAACAGTTGCTATTTTACTGTCATTTCTTTATTGGTGTTACTGTCATTGTCAAATTTTTGTTTCTTTTGTTTTTGTTAATAAAATTTTGTTGTTTTTATAATTTGATTTTGGGCTTAAACGAGTTATTTGCTCTGTAAAATTTATCTTTTGTTTTTGCAAAAATACTTGCAGGCGGGCCGAAGGCCCGCTTAGACTCTAGCATCAGCAAAAACTTCAACAACTGGAACTCTTGCATGTGCATATACTGAATGTACATCATTTTCTGATATTAAACTACAATTAATGAAAGCTCTTTGAATAGAAATCCGCAAGCAGATGTAATTTTTATTGTTCCAGATTTTATTCCACAAAATGTTACAACTATGGCAGATTTACGTGAAACAATTTGTAAAATGCTTACATCTTTGCCATCAACGTTTGCTTATTTTTTTATATCCATTATTTATATATGTTCATATTTTAGACTTCCTGCAACAAATCTGGTACAAGTCATGATGAAGCTGGATCTCTCTGTGGTTCAGTTGGTCGTTCACCACTTGGAAGTGAAGTTGGGGTATGTCTTTAACTATTTATATATATATATATATATAAAGGTTCCGAATGTATTTGATTGTAGACTCCACCTGAAATAAGATTATTACGGCAACAATCTGCAGCAGTATTTTTTGTCTAAAGCATCGAAATGCCGAACAACATAAATGTAGTGTTGGTTATAAACTTGCTGGAAGAAAAAACTTGAAAAAGAAGTTCCGAAAATTGAACTTGGTGGTGCACGAAGCTAAATTGAAGATTAAATACAAATAAATGTGTAATCATTATTGATTTTGTAATGTATATCTTTCTGTAAAGTTCATTTGTTTTTAAGGAATGTTTTTCGTATAATTGGAATAAATTTAGACTGATTATTGTGTTGGTTTTTGGGGTACTGTATTTAAAAGGACACTACAAAAAAAGAACTAAACAATAAAAAAATTTCTTTTCCCTTTGTGCTAAAGAAAGCACTCTCTCTGCTTTTTTTAGCATTCTCTTATGTTTTAGAAAGCACTTGCTAAAAATGGCAGTGCTTTTTTTCACCTATGTTTTTTTTAGCAGAAAAAAATCCCGTTGCGAAAAGCGTTGTTAAAGAAAGCAAAAAAAAATTTGCTTTTGCTTTCAAAAAAAAGCATTTTTGACACCACTGGCTTAGAGTCTAGTAAAATAAAATTTTAAAGCTTTTCACGAACTTTTTATTCATACGCGAACATTTTCCAAAAAGTCCCATCGCGAACGTTCGCGTACACGAATACGCGAATACGCGAACTTCAATAAAAGCCCGATTTGATATTCGTTCAAGAACTTTATTTTTTTTTGTCTTTGTCACGCCGTTTTGCTTTTACTTTTAGGAAGCGTTTTTCTTTAACTTTAACTTTTATTTATTTAGCGTTTTGTTTCTTTAGAGATTTTATTTAAATTTTAGCTGAATTTTTAACAATGCAATCTGATTCGATTTCAACTGACCCTGGACAAATTAAAGAACTTCCAAAAAAGAAACCTCGCTCATTTTCACCTTATCTTAAACGTAGTAAAGACAAAGAATCAAAAATTCCTGTGTTTATTACAAAGCCAACAAAGGTTGGTTTCTTTTTGTTTCAGGTTTTACATATTTTAATTTATTTACAGATTCAACGAATTCGATGCCATCGAAATTATAATGCAATTGTAAAAAATGTTGTTTCACCAAGTGAAATTTGGATTCAAGTTTTAAATAATATTTCTGACAAACTTATTCTTCCTACTTCGTATGTTTTTTTTTTCTTTTTTGTTATGTGTTGTCGTAGTTCTATGAGACAATGTGTTTCACACAACGGCTGCAACATTTGCATATATGATGATATTGTTTTAAAGGAATGCTCCAATGTTGGAAACAGAATTAATTGAAAATAAATATGTTATGACTCCAATAGATGAAGAAACACTTGTTCGTGGACGAATTATTGCAGCACAAGATGGACGAGCACTTATTCGTTTAATTGATCATGGAATTGCTGTTTGGAGAGATGACAATACAGTTTTTAAAATGCCTCAACCATTGTATTCTTTTCCATGGCAATCAAGAGTTGTAATGCTTCATGGAATTAAACCAAAGAATCAAGTATGTTTTTTGTATATAGTTTTTACTTGTTAAACGTTTAATATTTTTTAGAATGAATGGACTGCTGAAGAAACAGAAGCAATTAAAAGAGTCTTTGCTGAATTTGACTATATTTATGTTAAACCAATTTTATCTCAATTTCTTCATGTTAATGAAGATCGTGAAGCTTTTAGCGTTTCAATGATTGGTTTGAATGGATCACTTCAACAAAGTATATTTGATGTAAATGGTTCTCGAATCTTACCTGAAGCTTATGGAATTGATATCACTGAATTATATAATTTTTTTGCTTTTTCAACTTTACAATATTTAATTGATGCTCGAGATCAAGAATATTATGATTATCCATATAAATTTGAAGATGCTTATCTTGAAACGTATCAACCGTTTAATATTATTCCAAATCCAAATAATACATACAAAGAAGAATCTATTGGATTTAACAAAGCTCATGGCTGTTAAAAGAGAATCTTAAAATGGAAGAAAATACTTTTTTTGTTTGTTTATTTTTATTTACGTTATGATTTTTTCATGTTGTTTTTCCATAAAGTTTTTGCTTTATGTTTCTTTTGAATGGTTTTTGTTTTTCCTGCATTCATATTTTTATGATAATATTGTATTTAAAACGTATTTGGCTAGTTTGACTTTTTAAGAGCTTAAGTGGTAATAAACTTTAATAGCTTCTGCCACATTAATACCAACTGATTTTTCTTATCAAAATAGATTCGAATTGATTATATTTGTGACAAAAAAAGTGCTTTTGAGTGTGATTAAATTAAAATGGAAAAAGTTTATGTTTAAATAAGGAGGAAGCTTTAAATGCTGTGTATATTTAAATTTTTTTGGAATACGTATGACAGATAAAATAAGATTTTAAAAAAAGCGACGACAAATCAAGTTAAGTTATAAAAGTCCTGGTTCGTAGATGCTTAAATACTGCCAATTAATAGTATGAGTAATAAATGGATGTGTTATGTGATTAATTTAATGTTTATTTTGACATTTTTATATTGTAAAAATTTCTATGGATTTCATTTGCCGTCATTTAAGACGAGGATATAAAAAAAATCCTGGCGAGGGTCCGAAAAAGGCACAAATTATGAAATATGCGGCACCCCTGTTTCAACTTGAGTTTTGAAGGGAATCGTGAAATGGCGTATGGCGATTTTGCCCAACTTGAGTTTTGAAGCAAATCGTAAAATGGCGTATAGCGATTTTGCCCAACTTGAGTTTTAAGCTTTTTGAAAAAATGAATTTTAGCAGTTTTTTTTCAAGTTTGAAAACTGCCAAATTTCCGAAAAACATGCAATTTTTCAATATTTTCGTATTATTGCCGATTTTGAAGTTGAAAATAGGTCAAAATGCGAATTAAACATTTTTGTGAAATTTCCAACAGTTAAAAAAATTTGGATTTCCAACCGTTGGAAATTTTGCATTTCCAACCGTTGGAAATTTTGCATTTCCAACCGTTGGAAATTCTTGCATTTCCAACCGTTGGAAATTTCTTTGCATTTCCAACCGTTGGAAATTTCTTTGCGTTTCCAACCGTTGGAAATTTCTTTGCATTTCCAACCGTTGGAAATTTTTGACCAAAATCGCCATACGCCATTTTACGATTTGCTTCAAAACTCAAGTTTGGCAAAGTCGCTGTACGCCGTTTTACGATTTCTTTCAAAACTCAAGTTTGGCAAAAAAAAAAAGAGCCCAAATTGAGAAACTACGAAAAAGTGTCAAGTGCTGGCACTTTTCTTTTAAACGGCCTTTTTCGGACCCTCGCCAGAATTTTTTTTATATCCTCGTCTTATTTCTTGCAAAATAAGTAATGTGACGCATTTATCGGTAAATATAAAAATGGTGTGAATTTTCTAAAAGCTTTGAAATTTCCAGTAAATTTCCCAAACATAAAATAAACAGTCTTTTATACTTACTTTTGTTAAATCAAACTAAACTCATTTTTTAAAAAATTTTATACAAGTTTTTTTGTAAGTAAAACAAACATTGAATTTTAAACTACAATATATTGTTAATATTTGACAACGATTTAAAAATAGTTATTTGCTTAAACAAAGTATTTAAGAAGAATCTGTGTTGGAGAAAAAATAACGTAACTGCATTCTTATTTCTTGAATATTCGTATTTCTGTCAAAAAACTGGAAAAATGGTAAAGTTTTTCAGCATTTTTTTCACAGTTTTTGCTTTGTTTTTTGGTAAGTTTTATAATAAATATTTTTCTTTCAATATTGTTTTTGAAATTTAGCAATGATTCCAAACATTTATGCCAGTGTCCCTGTTGCTGCATGCAATGAAGTATGTCCACGTTCGCAAGCAGAAATTGTTGAATGTTGTCGAGCACATAAATTTAATGGTGGTGGTGGTTGTATGGGTGGAAATCGAGCAAGATGTTTTCCCTAATTCTTTTGGACTTATATAGTCACTTTTTATTGATATTCCCTTTTCTTTTTTGAATATCATTAACCTTTAAGTTTCAATGTTTAATTTTTAAATAAATTTTTCATAAAAAATAAAATTTATCCCGTGTTAATTCTTGGTAAGTAAATTCTTGCTTGCTTGTTTGGTAATGCTGCTTTGGTAATGCTGCTTGTAATAGTCGAATGTCATACTAGGGCTAGCATCGCTCCAATGCTGGACCATCTTAAACAAGATCGCATCCATAGACAGCTAGTATCAAGACGAATGCGGCTTTGGCCTCTTACATACAATCTTTCGTTCATCTAGCTCGAAATGTTGTCTTATGTCCCATTCGATAAAATAAAAAAATAAAATGAATAAATGCATTCCAAATAGCAGAATAGTATTTTTGAGTTAAAATAAAATAATATAAATACAGTTTGTATTGCACAATGAATAAAAATAAATAAGGTAATGCTGATAAACCAATCAGCACCCTCCCAAATAGAAAAAAAATGTGAAATTAAGCTCGGGTGAAATTTTGTTGTAAGAATATTGGTTGATCGAACACTTCACAGCAAGGTGGCAAAGCTTGCTGCTAGGCTAAAGCCCCCATATTATGCAAATGCATAAGGTTGTAAAATATATTTATTTAGTTTCCATAATTGTAGTTGGCCAACAATACATTAGAAATTGTAAAAGTTAAGAATGAGAAAATGGAAAGGCAAAAGCAAAAGCAACGCAGTCGCCTTCTTTGCCTAGTAAATCATAGGAAAAAAGGAACAATCATAAATGTGTAAAAAAAGGAGAAAAGAAATGTATAGTTTTAAGAATCGTGGAATGACTAATTCCACGACAGATCTGGAAATAAAATTTTTCTACAGCAAATTTGGAAAAAACTAAACTTTTCATGCCTTTTTTGTCAAAAAATCAATAAAAAATCTATTTAAAGAGAGTTATCACGTTCCACGAATCGACAAACTAAAAAAACGCCATTTAACAAATATGCTTTCCCCGCGGGACAAGCTTTTTTATCTTTTACGCAAAAGCAATTTTTTCATCGAAAAAGTAATAATCTTTACTATTTTTTTTCTTGGTGTTGATTATTTTTTTATTGTTTTTTATTAATAATTGTTCTCAGCATATTAGAGAACATATATTAGTAGAATCAAATCATGAGATGACGTTTAACATATATTTTTTGCAAAAAACATGATTATTACTTTTTTGATGAAAAAATTGTTTTTGCATAAAAGATAATAAAGCTTGTCCCGCGGGGAAAGCACATTTGTTAAATCGCGTTTTTTTTGTTTGTCGACTCGCGGAAAATGTTTCATGAAAAAATCATTCATTATCCAATTTTCACTTTACTGAAAGTTGACTTTTCTCTGCTGATTTATAAAATTTTTTTAATACAAAATACTCGATTTATCAAAAAAGGTTAGTTTTTAAACATTTAATTAATTTATTTTTTTAGTTTTAAATTTTTAGATGCCACATATTCCATTTTCCTTTCAATGGACAATTCCAGAAGATCAATTGATTCCTTTAAAAGATTCTATTTATGGACATTTATGGTCAACACCAATTTCAAATACTCCTGGTTTTGAATATTGTTTAGAAATTTATCCTAATGGTGACGATGATGAACATCGAGGACAAGCATGGATTTTTTTATATTTAAAACTTGGAAAACAAAAGAAAGTTGAAACTGAATTTATTATTACAATTAAATCAGCCAATATTTCCAAAAAGTGTAGTCGCATTTATGTAGAATCCAATGGTTATGGATCTCGTATTGCAAAAACAAATGAATTATTTGATCCAGATAAGAATTTTTTCGTTGATGGAAACTTTAGTGTAAAAGTTTATGGAACTTTCAAATTTGGTGATGATATTTCTGAAGTTATTGAACAACAAAAATGGGAAGGCGCAGTTTTGGGTGATAAATTATGGAAAAATAATACAAAAGATTTTGTAATTGTTGTTGATGGAAAAGAGACAAAAGTAAGTTCTTTCATTCAAAACTTTTCTTATGGTTTTATTTTGTAGGTTCATAAATTAATTCTTTATTCACAATCTGATGTCTTTTCTGCAATGCTTAATTCAAATATGAAAGAATCAAATGAAAATAAAGTTGTTATCTCTGATTTTTCATTCGATATCGTTGAAGCTGCTGTAAAAATGATTTATAATTGCAATTGTGTTACTTCTTTTTCAATCGATGATCTTATGTCACTTTTACAATTTTTTGATAAGTATCAAATTCCAGAACTTAAGGTTTGTAATTTTACCTTTTTTTATTTATATGTTATATCTGTTTTGTTGAACCAACAAAACATGTTCTTCAAGTCGTTTTGGAGTACATTTTGAAAGTTTGTTAGTTCAACAAAACGGCTGCAACATATATACATTGTATTTGCATTTTTAGGATAAAGTTGAATTTGTTTTAATTGGAAAAATTTCATCTGTCTGTGTTTGTCGTCTTACAAATTCTGCAATTCTTACAAATTCAAAAAAACTCAGAAATGAATGTGTGAAATTTTTGGAAGTTTCATTTGCTTCAAAAACTCCTTTAAGTGATATTGAAATTCTTGATAAAGATATTGCTATTGAAATTCTACAAAATTTGGTTTGCCTTTCTGTTAAAACTGGATAAGTCATTTTTCTTTCTTTTCTGTTCTTTGCTTTTATTTTTTCTTGTTCAAAATATATTTCTGGTACTGTTTTTTTATACGTATTCTATAAAAGCATTGATTTTTCTTTAAACTTTTTTAATAAATGTGGCCATCAAATTATTTAAATTTTGAAATGATAAATTGATTTACGGAAAAATAACATTTTACAGTAATATCCATCTAATTATGATACTGTGGAAATAAGAAATTATAGATACAGTAAAAAGCAGTTTTGTTGTTTATGTGTGGGTTGAACGATAAAAGTACCAAATTTATATCACTAAAAAAATTTAAAGATCCATTTTTTTAAAACAGCTTTAGTCTAATTTAAAAACAGGTGAAAAATGTTAAACACTACATTTTCTTAGAACTTAATAAAAGCACTTAATAAGGAAATAAAGTATCAATTTATTATTACATAAAACAAATTGGTACTTTGCATTAAAACTGTACTTTTTAAATGCATAGCGTTTTTTACAAAAAAATGTACATTTGACCTTTTTCAAAAAAATTTTTTTAAAAAATAATTGATACAAATTTTTGTATTTGCTTATTTTTTAAAAAACTGTTTTGTAAGTAAAAGTTAAAAGATTTTAATCATTTTAACTTTGAACGTTGAAAAATGGCGTATACCCTTGAAGCGGTTGGATTATTTGAAAATCGGCTATTTATTAATACCATATTAACAATATTTTTCAATGGTTTGGCTATTTATTTAATCTTAAAACATTCTGCAACAGTAATGGGAAATTACAAATATTATATTTTATCAACAGTAATTTTTGCATTTTTAATGGATTTTCATTTAAGTTTTATTTGGGGAATGTTTCCACTTTATCCATATCCGGGCGTATGCCCTGCAGGGATTGCAAAACATGTTGGACCATTTTGGGGTGGAGCTGTTCAATATGTACGTTTATTTCGAGAAGGTTTTTCTTTCGGCCAACTTTTGCAACTCTAATAAAAGCCTGAATTTCATGATTGGCCCAAAGAAAAATTTTGAACCTTTTAAAAATGCCAAAAATAACTTTTTCAATTTTTAAGGGCATTTTTCATTTCACTTTAACATTTTGTGGTTTATCAATATTTTTTGGACTTGTTTATCAATATTTTTCCATTTCAAATACTAAACATTTCTTTAAAACATTTAAAGGTGGAATTTGTGTTGGAGTCTTTATGTCCATTTATCCTCTTCCTTCATTTATCCTATATCTCTGTAATTACAGTTATCCTCAATTTTTGGAACAGCTAAAAAAAGAGAATCCAAAAATAGTTGAATTTTTCATTGCTGCTTCTTGTGATGGACAAACTTTTACAAAAGCTACAGTAATCTATTTGGGAGTTGTTACTTTACAAATTTTATTTATGTTTGTTGCTGCAGCATTTATGGTTTATAAAATTGTAAAAAAGATATCAGCAGAAAAACATCAAATGTCAATTGCAACTTTAAAAATGCGACAACAATATTTTCGAGCTTTAATAATTCAATTATTTTTACCAGTAATTTTTATTATGTTTCCATTATTTTTTTTAGTTTCAATGATTTTATTAAACCTTAATAATATTGATTGTAAGTTTTATTACAAGCAAACTGGAAAACGATTCTGGAATTGGATCGCCAGTTTTGCAGAAGCACAATTGAAACAATAAAAATCTTATATTTTAGCCTATACTCAAACATCGATTCAATTTATGTCATTACATTCAGTTGCAAATGCAATAACAATTATGGTTGTTATAAAATCATATCGACAAACAACTATTCGGTACTTTACTACAGTATTCCAGACATGCAAAAATGGACAAGTTGACGCAAAAACAAAGTCTACTATTTTTGTTCAATAAACATTTAACTTTAAATAAATTAAAAAATATTCAAACGCACAATTACGTCGTTATTGAAGACTCTAATTGTTACGTTCTATTTTTAAAAAATAAGTGGTACTCACAACAAAAAAGTTTATTAAAAAACAACCAAAAAATATCAAAAACATACGCAACAAAACTAGCTACGTGCGCAGGTTTTTCAAAGTTCTCTAAATGCAATAAATTTGGTATCATTAGATGCGCAGTATAAATATTGATAGAAAGAAAAAAAGAAATGAGTAAAAAAAAGTAATATTACTGCTTAATATTACTGTTAAAAAATAGAACACTGGCGTCGCACATTGCTGCGCACGTAGCTAAACAAAACCATCATAAACCTTCCAAAACCTCTAACTTTTCTTGATCTTGTCCATCATATTCAATAACGTGATTAGGAACTTTTAATTTGATTAAAGTATCAATAAGAGAATCAAGTTGACCCTTGTATTCTTGAGAAAGATTTCCAAAAAAGTCAAGATCAATTTCTGTGTTTTTATAAGCCTAAAAGGTACCGTAAAATTAAAATAAACAAAAGAATACAGTACCTTAAAAAACAATAAGAGATCTTTTGCATCAAAAATTTCTGGAATATTGTTCAATTCAAAGCGTTGAAGAGATTCAAGATTCTTAAGCTTTATAATTTTCTTTAATGTTAGAGAAGTGGCCACAACAGTTCCATCTTTGAACCAGCTAAAAGGAACATAGGATAAAAAGTGATGTAAAGAAAGTTGGTAAGAAACTTACTATTCAAATTTTTCAAGTGATGGAATAGCGCCAATAATTTTATCCAACATGACAATAGTTCCATTGTGATAAGTGATTAAAACTTCATAGATGCAAATGTTTTTAAACTTTGAAGCTAATATTTTGAGATCATCTAACACCAGTGAAGTTCGAAGAATTGAAAGATGTGTATTTTCGCAGCAGATAACTTTCTGATGAAACAATGGAACAAAAGCTGACATATTAATTCCACACAGAGTAACAAAATTAGTAATCCAAAGTTTACATTTCATTTGATTCATATCAATATCTAGACAACATTTTTCGTCACAAATTTTTGGATCATTTGTACATATCTTTGTTCCATCATGCATTCGATCAATAACAATTATTGGATTGGTTTCAAAAAAGTATTTACATGTTCGGATTAGCTTATTGTATATGTTTGGTGTTAAAGGATTTTTAGCGATATAATGTATGAAAGAATCTGGCATTGAAAAAGCTTGTTTAATTGAAGGTTTTTTTGGCCATACAATTCTTTTATGAAGATTTGATTTTGAAGAAGTCGATGAAGCTTGAGCAGGCATAATGCTTTTGAATCTAAAAAGGGATAAAAGTAATCTAAAGCAAAAAAAATTAAAGAAGAGGGATATAACGCAAATTAGACTTGTACATATGGAAACGCTGACAGTTCTACAATGAACAAAATCGTCGTATATTTGTTAAAGAACAAGGTAGGGATTAAAAAAATAATCAGAGGAAAGTTATAACTGTATTAAGTTCGATAAATTAAAGCGAGCAAAGCATCTCAAATTAAAATTATCCGAAAAAATTTGCTGGTAAAAAAAATGTGTTTGTCAGAAATAAACACTTCGCCAAACATTAAAAAAAGACAACTTTAAAATTTTAAAAAGAATTTTTTCTTTTTTTTTCAGAAAAAAATTGCATTGACGTTTTTTCATAAAAATTTAGTTATTTAATTTAATTTAATTTTTAATTTTATTTATCGCTCCCTTATGTAGCGTGATAGTAAAAATAAAACAATAATACAATAGAAAGAGGAAGTACAATAGTAAAAGGGGAGAATAAAAAACAAAATAAATTTAACAATGTTAAAGGTTAATTTTTTTTTTAATTTTTTAATTTTATTTATTTTTGTCAGTTACACGTTTGTGTGATTCACATTTGATACAAAATTATCACTTCTGGTAAAAAGATTTTTTTTTGATCGTTTTATTTTAACCAAATCAGCAAATTAACAGTTGAAACATAGCATGTTTTACAAATTTGCAATTATTATTAGAGAAACTTTTAAAACGGTTAAATCACAGAAATTAACATTTTTGGCATACTGTAAATGGCAAAGTTTCTTTTGATGCAACATAAATTTTATGTTGTTTAATGCTGCATTTTTCATTAGGATGAAATGGTTGGCTTGCATTAAAGGTCATTGGAATTCCAATAAAAATAAAAATTAATACTGAAACAAGATGAAAAAGAATAAAATAATAATTTCCTTTTAAATTATTTGATAAAAATGTTTCTCCGATCAAAAAATTATAAGAAATTAACCCAACAATTTTGCAATAATTAAATGCCGCAAAACTCTAAAAAAAATTACTTTAATTAAAATGTCTGTTATAATTACTCGTTGTTTACCAAAAAACAAAATGCAGCAAAAAATATTTGTTTTTTAAATGAAATAAAACCAATTATAATTAAAAATGATGCCAAAATAATTGAGGAATGTGTTGCAATTGCTTCTTTTGTGTATATCATGTCATGAGTAATTGCAATCCAATATAATACAGATGATGATAAACATATAGCCAAAATTGTATAAATTGGAAATAATGCAAAATATTCAACTCTTTTATAATATCGAAATGGGACTGTAATTTTTAGATTACAATAAAACGATAATGAAAAACCAAAAAGTGAAAGTGGTAAAGCTGGGATAACCATTAATAAAACGCCTTCAGCAGGTCCTAAAACAATTTTGTTTTACCTTAAAGATTTAAAAAAGACAAAATATTATTCATAAGCAGGGTTGTCAAAGGGAAATTCCCGGGAAATTAGCGGGAAATTTTCCGAAAATATTTGTTAGAAAGGCAACATTTTTTACTATTTGAAGCTCATTTAGCATAAAATGAGACAGTTTTTGTTGTAAAAAGTCATTAATTGAAAAATTAATTGAAAAATCATCAAATTATGAGCTTTTAGTAATTTTAGGTATCGAAAAAACAGAATTACTAAAATTACGTTTCCGGGAAGCGGGAAATTCCGCGATTTTTTCTGATTTCCCGGGAAGTTGACAACCCTGTTCATAAGACTAAAAAAACTCACCACTAATTCGGCCTCTTGGATCCCCCAAAAAACTTGCGCTATAAAAACATAATAAAATTTGTGCAACTGAAACTGCCGCCTAAAAATATCATTAAAACTATATCGAATTTGTTTAAAGCCACTTACAAATCCCCCAATACTAACTCGAAAACATTTTCTTGCATATTCTTCATTTTTGGAGGCCCAAATATTTCGATAAACAGCAAAAGCGACAATCAAATAAAAACCTAGAACCAACTTAACAAAAGATCCAAGAATTTCATAGAAATATGTTGCCATATAAATTGCAAAAAAGCACCATAAAATAAACATTAAAGAAAAATATGCATTTAATTTTAAAACTTTCATTTTTAACAAAAAAAAACAGATTGTCAAATGGCAAAAAAATGGCAGCGACGATTTTGAGATCTACAAAAAAAGAGAAATTGATTGGCAAAAAAAAGAAAGAAGTGTATGTGTTTTTTAGTGTTCCTTTTTTTGCATTTGTCTGTTTTAACTGCAGCCAAAATAATGTCAGAGGTCATCGAATGTTGGACACACACAAAATGCAACAAAGAAAAATTTTTCTTTTACCATAATTAAATTCAATGGTTTTATAACAATTTTGAAAAAATTCAATGGTTTTTATTTTTTCAACCAAGAATTTGCCTAGATTTCAATTTTCTTAAAAGAAATCATTTTTTTTGTTAAAATTGTTTTTTTATTTAGTATGAAACAGAAATAAAATAAATAAACTTCACAACAGAATTTGATATGCAAACATTGGAATAAACTTTTATATAGAAATGCTTATTTCAGAGAAAAGTAAAAACAGAAAAAAGGTATCCAACAAAGAAGCAAGAGTGAAAATCTAAAATTTCGTTTGATCCAGATAAAAAGAAACAGTTATCAGATTTTGCGAAAAATTTTTGGAGAAAGGGAAAATTAATGTTCACGATTTTAAGTTCAGCTTTTGCATTTTACGTTTCTCATATATATGTTATAGCCGAATTTGAATTTCGCTATCGTTCTAAATTAAAATTCGGCGGAAATTCAAATTCGGTTATAACATATATATAAATAGATTTGTTCTGCAGTTTTGTTGGTACACGTATTTTGCTTTTTCACAAACTTGAAATCAATAAATATTTGCACCTCGAATTTTTTTTTATATTTGAAATATAACTTATTTTTTCAATGCTGATTTTTTTCAAGCTTTGTCTTTTTTTTAAGCTTTTACATTCAAAGCAGCTTAAATTTTGAAAGGAAAAAAGTTGTTATAATACCTTAAAAATTTTACTCGCCTGATAACAAAAAAAATGATGTTTTTAACACTCTCATTTTTTTCATCATTGACGGTTTTAAATTTATGTGAAAATGCTTTTAAAATTTTTTCTGTGTATAAATTTGTTTACCATAATTTATGGAATAACTTATGATTGTACAACAGATGATACAGTATATTTATGGACAGATGAAATTGCATTTTTTGAAACAACTAATTTTCCAGCTTTAATGGATTCAAATGAAATTAGTAACTGTAATTTGAAATTTGCTTTAAATGAAACAGTTAATACAACTTATGTGGTAAATGCAAATTCTGATGTTTTTCCCCCTAAAAAACATTTTTTCAGAATCCCCGTGTTTATATCGTTTTTACGGAAATTACATTAAATGACAGTAAAAAAACTGTAATTTTAAAAGATGATTTACATTTTTCATTAAATACAAGTTTCAAAAATGAAGCCACAGCTCAACATGGATTCATTATATTTGATGATTGGGATTATAGTTGTGCTTTGGAATCTATTGCCCGAGAAGATCCATACGTTTTTGAAGATGATTCCGAGATTTTGTATATTCGATCAACGTACAGAGATGATTTTAATCGAACTTCACCATGTAAATGGAATTTTATTGCTCCAAAAGGATATGGATTTAAATTTGTTGTTGAAATTTGGAATGTATCGGATTTGACTCTGCTTACAGTAATCAATAAAACAGATACTATTACAAAGTAAGTCAAATTTTCGTGGTAAGAATTTGGCGGCAAATTCAAAACTTTTTAGCGAAATCGGTCTTCAAACATATCACGCTTATTATAATCCCGATCAGTGGAT
>CAWUHW010000065.1:0-23896 GCA_963922195.1 Panagrolaimus sp. PS1159
AAGCAGTGGTATCAACGCAGAGTACTCCAAGCCCTGGCACAATCCGGACAGGAGCATCCCCTTGCCTATCAGAAGATGACCATTTCTGCAGTGGTCAGGAATATAGAAAAAGGTCATTTCAGACCAAAGGAGATGAATGATGATTTTTCCAAAGCGATCTGGAAGAAATACCTGCTGGCACTCGATCCCAACAAAAATGTATTTCTGCAAGGGGATCTTGAACAATTGAAAAAATATGAACTCAGTATTGATGAGGAACTGAAGGGTGGTTCTCCGGAGTTTTTTAATGCCTCGTATCAGCTTTATCAACAGCGATTGCAGGAAGCAAGCCTGCTTTATAAAAAGATTCTTGCAGCGCCACTGGACCTGCATAAAAAAGAAAGTATTCAGTTAAATGGTACTTTGCTTTCCTTCGCAAAGGACAAAAAGGAATTGAATGAGGTATGGCGTAAAAGGTTAAAATACCACCTGCTAAAAAAAATGAGCGATTTGCAGGAAGAAAATAAGCTGACCGGAACATTGGCGGCCGTTCAGGTAAAAAAAGGGAGCGCTGCTCTTTTAGAAAAAGAAGCAAGGATGAAAATCGGGAAATGGCTGGACAATAGCTTTAAAACCCTCATGAGTCCGGCTTACCTCAATGAGAAGTTTAGCCAGTATCTGAACATCATTACTTTTGAGGTGGATCCTCATACGGCCTACTTTGCACCTGTTAAGGCCAGAAGTGTAAATGAGCAGATGGCGAAAAAATATTACGGACTCGGGATGGAGCTGACAGATAAAGAAGGGGAGGTCTGGGTTAAATCCCTGCGCCCGGGAGGAGTAGCCATAAAAAGCGGATTAGTAGAAGTGAATGACCGTGTATTGCGGATAACCGACCGTAAAGGGACGATGATTGATCTGGATGGGGTTCCTATTACTGAAGTTGCTGAGCTGATCCGTGGGGATAAAGATACGGAGATCTCTCTGGGCCTGAGAAAAGTGAACGGCATTGAAAAGACCATTTCTTTAAAACGTGGCGAAATCAAGGAAGAAGAAGGAAGGGCCAGAAGTGCGGTGATCCATAAAGGCAGTCAAAAGATCGGCTACATTTACCTGCCGGAGTTTTATGCAGACTTTAATAACCCGGCAGGCGCACATGCGGCAGCGGATATCGCACAGGAATTACAGCATTTAAAATTGGCTGGAGTACAGGGAATTGTGGTTGATTTGAGAAATAATGGTGGTGGCTCTCTGGATGAGGTGGTAAAAATGAGCGGTTATTTTCTTGGATCAGGCCCTAAAGTTCAGGTGAAAGGTAAAGAAGGAATCAAATATTTTGCTACTTATGAGGCTCCCATCTACGATGGGCCATTGGCGGTGATGATCAATGAAAACAGTGCTTCTGCATCGGAGATTTTTGCTGCAGTAATTCAGGATTACAGAAGAGGCATCATTATCGGTAGCAAGGCAAGTTATGGGAAAGGAACAGCACAAAGCACCCTGCCAATGGGAAAAATGGGTGATAAAGAAAAGGGGATCCTTCCTTTGAACTTTGGTTCTTTAAGGCTCAGTTTAAATCAGTTTTACCGGGTCAATGGGGGATCAACACAGCTTAAAGGGGTACAGTCAGACCTGGTCCTTCCGGGGAAATTACAATACCAGAAGATCAGGGAGCAGGATAACGAAACCGCACTGGCCTGGGATAGCATTGCTCCTGCAAATTATAAGATTTTTACCAGGACGTTGATTCCAAATAATATTCTAGCTTTAGAAAACGAAGAGATTGGTAAAAATGAAGCGTTTAAAGTCATTGCAGAAAACAGCAGAATGCTGGCCGAACATGCAGATGACCCAGTCGCACTGGATCTTTCTGAATTTAAGAAACAGCAGGCGAAAATGCTGTCCTGGTCTAAAAAAATAGAGGAGGCAGCTCAATTACCGGAATTGAAGCAATTGAAAATTACCGGCACCCGTTCGACAAATGGGGAGCCGGGCCTGGAATGGTATGGCAAATGGATGGAGGGATTGAGCAGGGATATATACGTGGACCAGACGATGAAGGTCATGGTACGTATGATATCCAATTCAGATAAATAAATTTTATTTCAAAATGTATAAGGCCAATGGCTGAACTTTTAATAGAAAAACAGTTTCGGGATCACTATTCATTTCTATGTGCTGCTGCGTTTAATGTAGTGGAAGATGAAGATGTTGCCAAAGATATTGTTCAAAACTTTTTTCTCTACTGCCTTGATAAGCAAACCGAACTGCAGATTGCAGTAAGCTTTCGCAATTATGCGTTCAGGGCAGTAAGAAATGCGGCTTTGAGCCATAAGAAAAAGGCAGAAAAGGTGGATTATGACGATGAGATCCTTCATCGTGCAGCAGCAAAAATGCAGTGTAAATCGGAATTGGAGCGGGAAGAAAGGGAAGAGGAGCGGAATGTTGTGCTATGGGAAATTATCGGGCAGATGCCGGAGAAACGTCGCCATATTTTTCTGTTGAGCAATAAAGAAGGATTGAAATATACAGAGATTGCCACACAGATGGACATCTCTGTCAATACCGTGAAAACACACATCAGGTTGTCTTATGAATTTTTAAGACGGGAATGTAAGTTCCTGATCCGGGTGTTGGTGTTGATTTATTTATGGATAGGTTAATGAACAGGTTTTATAACACATAGGGGTATGGATAAGGAAAACAAAATTAATTGGGAAAAGATGTTAAAACACCTAGATGGGGTAAATGAAGAGGGGGGAATGCCCGGGGCATTAAATGAGGAAGAGCTGGAAATGTTGCTTCTGGCAGAAGAAGTGTGCATCAAGCTCAAAGGGATGAACCCTGAGCAGCAGTTTCCGGCTGAAGAAGGATGGAAAGAATTACAACTTGCCCATGCGCAAAGCAAGCGCAAAGCACCTTTGCTGATCAGCTGGTACAAACGTAACCAATGGCTGTCCATAGCGGCAGCAATGGCTTTACTGCTTGCTCCGGTGTTCTGGTGGTATGCTTCGGATAAAACAGAGAAAGGGATTTCAGCTCCGCTGGCAAAAAAAGAGTTCTCAAACCAGATCAGGCTCACCCTTGGTAATGGAGAAAGCATTAACGTAGAGGAGCAATCCGGGAGGTTGAAAGGAGCAGAAGAGTTGGCCGTGTTGAGCAGCTCCGGCATTATTTACCTGAAAGAAGGGGCAGCGAAGGAAGCATTGCCGGGAAACAATACCCTGGAGGTTCCTTTCGGGAAACAGACTAAAGTAGTGCTTTCCGATGGGACGCAGATCTGGGTCAATGCAGGATCAAAATTAACTTATCCCAGTCAGTTTGGGGCTTCCAAAAGGGAGGTCAGCCTGGAAGGGGAAGCCTTTTTTGAAGTGGTACATCAGGCACAAAGACCGTTTACGGTCCATACCGGAAAGCTGAGTATCAATGTACTGGGCACGGAATTTAATGTCAATACTTTCGGCACCTCCTTCCAGACGGCATTGGTCCGCGGAAAGGTAAAGCTGGAGGCAGGAGCAAAAAGTATCGTCTTGCTGCCCGGAGAACTCGGAACCTATCAGGATCAGTCTGCAGCACTTTCCAAAAAAGAAAGCAACCTCCGGGAATATACGGCATGGAAAGACCGGGAGATCTATTTTGACAATGGCCGTTTGGGAGACATTGCTTCCCGGCTGGAAAGAGAGTATGACCTGAGCTTTAGTTTTGAAAGCCCGGAACTGAAAAACCTGCACTTTACCATAGATATGCCCAGACCGGAAGAGGTACAGGGGGTATTGAATAATATCCGGATGAGTACCAATCAAATTAATTTTGTGTTTAAGGGAAAGCAGATTGAAGTGAAGAAGCGTTGAGTTAATGGTTCTGAAAATCAATCACATACCGGTATGAGCAGTAAAAAGGGTGAAAATAATTGAAATTGTTTTCACCCTTTTTACTGCTCCGCTTGCCTATATCTTAAACCACCTAAACTTATGACCATTTCCCGTTTATTTTTGCTGGCGCTGTTGGCGTTGGGCTTAACTGTAAAAGGCAGTGACAAGAACGCTAAAGTGCAGTTCCAGGTTACTGTACGTTCTTCTGCTTTAAAATACATTCATTTCAGCCATTCGCCTGAAACTGTTTATGGCATGGTGCAGAGCGACATTATTCAGCTCAACGAGAACGGAACCACCCTGATCAAAAGAGAACTGCCTGCCACTTCCTCCATCGTTTTCTTTGGAGGGATTCCGGTACTGATCAGTGGAACGGAACAGGTGAGCATGAGCATGTATCCTTTAAAAAATAAGGGGACTGTTCCTTCGCATCTGGGACATGCTGCGGCTTTCAAAGGAGCGGCCTCGCTGAAGCAAAGCCTGCCTTACCGCATGGATAGTTTATATATGATTGCTCCCGACCGTCTTTCTGCGATGACACAATCGGAGCTGGACAGTCATTTTAAAGCCCGGGGTCAACAGATCGGGACGCTGATGTCCAAAGCGAAAGTTGCAGACGCTGCAGACAGGGAACTATTGCAAGGCTATTCCCGTTTACTGCAGGCTCAGCTTAAATGGGATTTTCTGATCGCACAAAAAGCAAAAAATAATTTATCTCCTGCTTTTGGGGAATGGTACCGTCAGGGACTGGACTTGTCTGACGTTGCACTGAAAAAGATTTTCAATACCAACATGATGAATGTTTATCTGATGGCCTGGGAAGAGGGGCAGAAACTTCAGGATCCGCAATGGAATGATTTGAAAAAGATGAACCTGATGTTGGCTGCAAAAAATAATTTGCTGAACAAAATGGTGGTTTATCCATGGTTTAAAATTCAAATCCGCTTTAAGGGAATGTACCGGGAATTACAGGATTTTTACCCGGCAATGAAAGCTTCTTTTATGGACCCTGAAGATGTTAAATTCTGGGCCGCTCATTACCAGACCCATGAAAGCATCATGGAGGGAAATCCTGCGCCTGATTTCGCTTTGACGGATGATAAAGGTAAGATCGTGAAGTTGTCAGATTTCAAAGGAAAGATGGTTGTGATCGATGTATGGGGAACCTGGTGTGGTCCATGCAAACAGGAAATGCCTTACTTCCACCAGTTGGTAGATGATTTTACCGACAGCACAGGTATTGTATTTATGACCATTGCGATGGAAGCCGAAGGTGATCAGGCCTGGGATCAATACCTGATTGATCATAAGATGAATAAGACGGTAAACCTGAAATACCTCAGTAAACAGGGAGGCGAAGATTTTTTGTTCTTCAGAGAGAAATACGGAATGGACAGCTTTCCGCGATATATGGCAATAGACCGCAAAGGGAATTTTATTTCCCCCCTGATGGGCTTTCCAAGTAACCCTGATTTTAAGGCGAAAGTTGTTAAATGGCATCAGGAAAAAAGATAATGAGGACCAGGAAATATGTGATGCTGCTGATGGGGTTCTTCCTGTCCTGCATTCCTTTTGCTGAGCGGGTTATGGCGCAGCAAAAGGGCTACGACTGGCGGGAAACCTTTAATCCTGTGGTTTATCCGCAGGCAAATGTATACCGGACAGCAACGGGGAAACCCGGAGCGCAATACTGGCAGAACCAGTGTGACTATGTGATCAAAGCCGGGTTTGATACCTCGTCCAGAGTGCTGGAGGCCAAAATGACGGTGACCTATACCAATAACAGTCCGGATGTCCTGGAGGAAGTTTGGTTTTCTCTTGGACAGAACCGTTTCCGGAAAGATTCAAGATCAAGGATGCTGACCCCTGTCCAGGGAAGCAGGTTTGGAATTGATGAGGTAACAGATGGTTTTGTCCTGAACGCGGTGCAGGAAAGACAAGGCAAGACTTTTCAAAATGCGACTTACCAGATCTTCAACGATCAGTTGAAACTGAAATTGAAACAACCTTTGAAAGCGAAAGGAAAGATCGAGCTCTATATTGATTATCATTTTACCCTTCCTTTTAATGGTTCGGATTTTATGGGAATTTTACCCGGCCCGCATGGAAGCATTTATCAGCTTTCGTCCTGGTTTCCAAGGATACATGTGTACGATAATGTGAATGGCTGGAACCCGGGAAATACGGGGTATTATGTGGAACCCGGGAAGATGGATTATGAGATCAGTGTGCCCTCAGAAATGATCGTACAGGGAACAGGAACGCTCATGAACCCTGCCGAAGTGCTGACCAAAACTCAGCTGGCACGTTTGCAGGAGGCGAAAACTTCTGACCTTACCGTTCAGATCAGAGCTCCTAAAGAATTGGGTACCCCTTTGGGTGGTTCCGGGAAAAAGAGCCACTGGCATTTTACTGCGGAACATACAGGGGATGCTGCTTTTGCCATCTCCAGGGCTTTTATCTGGGATGCAGTAAGGGTAAATCTACCTGATCAGCGGAAAGCGCTGGCGATGTCTTTGTATCCTCCGGAAAGCAATATTCCAAGCTGGCAGCAATCTGCACAAACGATGAAACACGTGCTGGAAACCTACTCCCGCTTATGGGCTCCATATCCTTATTCCTCTGCGGTAAATATCGCAGGTTCGATTACCGGGATAGGCGCACCGGGTGTGAGTATGATCCATTATAAATCGGACGGCATGGCCAATGGGGTCTGGTCTAAAGTGAACCATGAGATGGGGCATACCTGGTTCAACATGATGGTGGCCGGTAATGGAAAACAGGGCTGGATGGTAGAGGGCTTAAACTCTTTGATCAACCATGTCAATGGTGATACCCTGGGCGGACAAACGGCATTTGCGATGCAGGATGCTGTGGATTGGCTGGGGAAGGTGAAAGCAACCGAGCCGGTGGTGACGCCTTTGGAAATGATGCAGGCAGAAAACTTTGCTTTGCTGGCCTATATGAAACCTGCTGCGGCTTTACATTTATTGAGGACACAGGTTCTGGGCCCGGAGCGTTTTGACCCTGCTTTCCGGACTTTTATCAAAGACTGGACTTTCAAACACCCGAGCCCGGAAGATTTTTTCAGAAGTATGGAACATGGCAGCGGAGAAGAATTGTCCTGGTTTTGGCGCAGTTGGTTTCTGAACGACTGGAAGCTGGATCAAGGCATTTCCGGTGTCAGCTATGTGGATGGGGCGGTGGAAAAAGGGATCGTTGTCAAATTGCTCAATAAAGGAAAAATGGTGATGCCAGCAGTGATAGAGGTGATTGAGTTTAACGGAAAGACCAGCAGGATTACTTTGCCGGCGCAAATCTGGCAACGTACCAATGAATGGAGCTTTCATTATCCTTCTACTTCCACGGTGATGTCGGTGAAACTGGATCCTGATCAGGTTTTGCCTGATGCAGACCGGAAAGATAATCTCTGGCAGGCAAGCGGAAAGTCTAAACCTGTTCCGGCAGGATTAAATGCGGCAATGGTGATCGAAAATTACCTGAAAGCCATTGGCGGCCGTGAGTGCATCGGGAAGCTGAAAAGTGTACAACTGAGTTATCATCAGAAAATTGCAAAAACCGAATATGTGTTCGACCGTACGGCGACCTTTCCGGGAAAATATAGCATGGGTATGGGCTTCAGTGA
Source organism: Panagrolaimus sp. PS1159 (assembly GCA_963922195.1). NCBI lineage: Eukaryota > Metazoa > Nematoda > Chromadorea > Rhabditida > Panagrolaimidae > Panagrolaimus > Panagrolaimus sp. PS1159. Next base: position 7,498 of record CAWUHW010000065.1, read on the forward strand.
TCTGGCGGCAAAGCTGCATCAATATGAGCTGAATGCTTCCGGCGTTTCCTATCAGTCTTTTGGCTCCCCGGTCCCCTTAGATGCAAGGCAGGATGAGCAACTTCGGCAGGTTTGTACTTTTTTTCCTGAGTTGTTTCTTTCTGCCGCATCAGGGAAACTCAGCCTGAGCGACTCCACGGTCTTTGTGAATGGGATGGATGCCTATGTCCTGAACCTGAGCAAGCCAGGGGGAGAAAGCCTGACTTATTATTATGAGGTGAAAACCGGACTGAAAATCAGAGAAAGTTATACCGGTGGCAGTCCGGAAAACCTGCCTTATGAGCGCCTGGAACTAGGGGGCTATCAAAACAAGGGCGGACTGTTGTTTCCTGATCTGCTCATTATGAAAAAACCAAATGAGGGGGACCTGCTGCTTAAAGAAAAGAAGTTCAGCATTTCCTCCCACAATTAAACGATCAATTAAATAAACCTGAATTATAAAACCAACACATGATGAAATCAATATTTACCCTGGGCAGCTTAATGCTGATGACGCTGGCAGTGTCGGCACAACAAAAGCTGGAACTTACTGCCGCCATTCCTTCACTTCCTAATGATACGATTGTACGTTTATGGAATGCAATTGACAAAACAACGGATTCTACTTATGTCAAGAACCATAGTTTTAGTTTTTCAAAATCCATGAATGGAGGAGGAAGTATTTTCATCCTGCAGGTGGGCAACAGAAGTCCTGAAATAACGGGCCTTGGTGCGCTTGTTTATCTGGATGGCGGTAAGATGAACATTTCCGGAGGTACAAATTTAACTGATGCCAATTATTCCGGAAGTCCTTTTGTGAACGAATGGGTAGAAATGAATAAGGTCATGGATGCTGCTGTTGCAGATATTAAAGAAGGTGCAGACCTGAGCATAAAGCTGGGTGAAGCAAAAGCAGTAGGTGATGCCGATGCGATTGCAGCATTAGAAGCAGAACGTAATAAATACCATTCGAAATTGCTGAGCAGCGGAAAAAAATGGATGGCTGAACATCCTAATTCCGGGGTATCTGCCTATGTACTGAATGCCTTACTGTCGGAAGCCGTTAGTTCAAGAGAAGAGCGGTTAGCGATCATTGACAAGTTTGGCCCGGTGGCAAAAAATAACCAGATCACGAGAATGATGTTGGCCGGAATGACAGGTGTTGCCGTATCTCTTTCAGGAGCTCCCGCTCCGGCCTTTACACAACCTGATGTAAATGGGAAAAAGGTGTCTCTATCCGATTTCAAAGGTAAATATGTATTGGTTGATTTTTGGGCCAGCTGGTGTGCGCCATGCAGGGCAGAGTCGCCTTACCTGAAAGCGGCTTATCAGAAGTTTAAGGATAAAGGCTTTACGATCATCAGCCTTTCTTTGGATGATGACCGGGAGAAATGGCTGAAAGCCATTGCCGAAGATCAGTTGCCATGGGTCCATGTATCGGACCTTAAAGCCACTAAGAACCAGGTAGCCATTGATTATAAAGTGCTGGGGATTCCGGCAAATTTCCTGATCGATCCTAACGGGAAGGTCATTGGCAGCGGATACCGTGAAGGGATGCTTGACGCCAGGCTGACTGAATTGTTGAAGTAATCTAACCTATACAAACTAAACCAAATGAACCATTTTTATAAAATGACAGGTGCTGCGATTGGCAGCATCCTGTTCCTCCTTGTGTTTTTTCTGCCGGCATCAGCCCAGCAGAAAAGTAGCAGGAAAGTAACGTTAAATGTTCGTAACGGGACGCTGGAAGGGATCTTGCAGTCCATTATGAAGCAAACCTCGGTGAGGATTGTATACAACCAGGAGTTGGTACAAAAGGCACCGAAGATGAATTTTTCGGCCAGTAATGAAGAGCTGAAACCCCTGATGAGAAGGTTGCTGAAAGGCTCAGAGCTGACCTATGTGTTGCAGGATGATGTGATGGTGGTTGGCCCGAAAGAGGAGGGGGATGAGGATAAGAAAAAGACCAACATCATCACCGGAGAAGTGGTGGATGAGAAGGGGATTCCCATTCCTCAGGTAAATGTCCGGACTTTAGGAACAGAAAATACTTTTTTTAGTGGCCCGGAGGGACGGTTTGTGGTGGTACTGGAAGAAGGTGCATCACTTGTTTTCTCGTATGTGGGGTTGAAAAGGAAAGTGGTCAAACCAACAAAAGCCGGAGACATCCGCATTGAAATGGAGCCGGATGTGAACAAAATGGAGGAGGTAGTCATTACCGGTTACCAGGAAGTCAGCAAACGGATGCTGGCAGGTTCTACCTATACCTTAAAAGCAGCCGATGTAAAGCAACCGGGAGTACCTAATATTACAGCGATGTTGCAGGGAAAGGTTCCTGGCCTTTCTGTAATCACCAATTCGGGGAGCCCCAACGCGGTGCCGCGTTTAAGAATCAGAGGTACTTCTACGCTGATGGGGAATGCAAATCCAATCTGGGTAGTAGATGGAGTGATCCGTGAAAATCCGGACAGTGGAAATCCTGATAATGTGATGGGCATCTCACCAGTGATAAAGGACCTTATGGTCAATACAGAAAGTTCGTTTTCTAAAGCCAGTCTGGCCGGGAATTCGGTAAGTGGAATCAATGTGAACGATATTGAGAGCATTACTTTTTTGAAGGATGCTTCTGCCACGGCCATTTACGGAACAAGCGCAGCAAATGGAGTAATTGTGGTGACTACGAAAAAAGGAGTCAGCGGGAAATCGGTGATTGGCTATAATGCAGATATTGGTTTTATACAAAAGCCTTCTTACACAGGGATGCAGCTAATGAATGCACAGGAAAGGATTCGTTTTTCGAGGGAAATTTATGAAGACGGTCTTTTTTATTTAGGAACACCTTTCCCCATCTCCTACGAAGGGGCTTTTCAGGACCTGATGAACCGGAAAATTTCGGAACCCGAGTTTCAGGAAAAAGTAGCCGGATTTGAGCGCATGAATACGAATTGGTTTGATGTGTTTTTTCAAAATTCCATCAATATGGCGCAAAATGTAAACCTGTCCGGGGGAAATGAAAAGTTAAAGTATTTCTCTTCGGTGTTTTACGACCGTAGTGCCGGATCTGCAAAAGAAGACTGGCAGCAAAGGATAGGTGGAAGGCTGAAATTAAATGCTGACCTGAGCAACCGCTTCAAGGTTGAATTTAGCCTGAGTTCCAGTTTCAGGACTTCTAATGGATACTTTAGCAGTAACCCACTGGATTATGCCCTGAAAACCAGCAGAACAATTCCTGCAGATGGTTTTTATCCTACCAAAATGACCACCAATAATGTCACCGGAAATGGAACTCTTTTAAATTATAATTTACAAAACGAGATTGCAGAAAGCGGAAGCCTGGTGAAAAATACAGAGGTCAATGGATTACTGTCAATGAATTACCTGATTCTTTCTGGCTTGAGGGTTAACTCCAGCATCAGTGCAAATACCAATCATTTGCAATCGGAATCTTTTGCTACAGAGCGTACCAATTATGTAGCCAATTACAGGGGTTATGATTTTGGAAGTATGATTCCCGGAGGACCAGAGGAACTGGCCTCTATATTGCCTTTTGGAGGAGTTCTGCAAACGGATAACAACACAAATTATACCTATAACTTCCGGAATTCACTGGATTATAACAAGCGGATATTCTCTGAACGTGATCAGATCAGTCTGATGGTGGGGCAGGAAATCAGGTCTGTACGCGATCAGGGCTTTGCCAATCTGACTCCGGGATACATGAGAGACAGGGGCGAAAGTTTTGCCACATTACCTGGCAGTTATTTATTCTCGAATCCAAAAAAGAAGAACATGATACAAAATGCGGTATCCGCATTTGCCGTTGCTTCTTACAGTTTTGCAGATAAATATGTGCTGAATTCGAGTATCAGAACAGATGCTTCTAACCGTTTCGGACAATATTCAAACCGACGTTTTCTGCCGGTATGGAGCGTAAGCGGGCTTTGGAATGCAATTGAAGAACCCTGGTTAAAGGATAATAAAGTGATCACTGCACTAGACCTTAAAATGTCTTATGGATTCCAGGGGAATGTGGTTAAGGATGTAGGGCCGGAATTGATTGCCGATATTCTTGAATTCGGTTCTGGTATTGATCCGAATTCCAGGCAATATGTGATGTTACTCAAATCTTTGCCTTATCCTGACTTGCGCTGGGAAAAAACAAAATCTTATGGCCTGGAACTGCATACTGCTTTGTTCAATTCCTGGGCAGATTTTACGTTCTCTTATTATGACAAAAGGGGAACAGACATCATCACCGCCAGGAGGATCCCTCTTGAATATGGAATTGCCAGTATGTATATGAACAACGGGAGTATGAGAAATTACGGATATGAGGCAGAGTTGAAGCTCAATCCTATACGTAAGAAAGATTTAAACTGGAGCTTTTCCGTAAATATCGGAAAGAATAAAAATCAGATCCAGGAAGGCTCTAATGCGAGTCCATATACCGTGGAGGATTACCTTAATGGAACTGCACAGGTAAATGGTCAGCCTCAGGGAACGTTTTATGTCTTCTCTTATAAAGGGCTTAACCCCAAAAACGGAGAACCACTTTTCAATGAGGTAGATGAACCTAAAGTGGATAGAGGCCAGCCCTTTATCAATTATTTAAAAGTTGGCGGTAAACGTGATCCTGACCTTATGGGTGGAGGTTTTACCTCTGTCAGGTATAAGGCTTTTTCAGTTGGTCTTGCTTTTAGTTTTAGCCTTGGCAGTAAAAGATTATTGAATCCGGTATATGGTAGTCAGGAACAGTTGGTCCCGATGCCTGAACAGAACATGCCTTCACTGCTTTCCGGACGCTGGCGTAAGCCAGGCGATGAAGCCTTTACCAATATTCCAGGATTTCTGATGGAAACGGATCAGGGAAAGGCTTTAGTTGGTGCACAACTTTACAGCAGGTATTATATGTATGACCATTCGGATCTGAATCTGGTTTCAGGCAATTTCTTAAGGTGCCGTTCGATGAATTTCTCTTATCAGCTGCCTGATGCCTGGTTAAAAAAAGCGAAAATCAGAACCGCTTCTATCGCCGGAACAATGAGCAATGTTTTTGTCATTGCTGATAAAAGACTGAGAGGTCAGGATCCTGAAATTGAAGGGGTGGGAAGAACCGCTTTACCAATCGTCCCTTCTTATAATCTTAGCATAAACTTATCCTTTTAATATTCCCATGAAAAAATATATACTTCTTCTCTCTGTATTGATCCCTTGCATGGGATTGGTTTCCTGCAAAAAATTTCTGGAAGAAAGGACCACAACCGAGGTCATTCCCAAAACTGCGGAATCACTCAATGAATTGTTGCTGGGTGATGGTTACCCCAGATCTCCTGCCAGCAGGGAAACTGGATTTCTGGACGACGATAAAGAACAAAAAGTTTCTTTTTCAGGAACTAAAGGTAGTTTTTACGTCTTTACCTGGCAGCCGGATCAGGAATTTAACCTGATAGGCAATAACAGTGGCCTTGGTTCGAGAGCCTGGTCTCCGTATTTTAGATTGATACAAATTTGCAATGTAGTACTGGATTATTCAGAAAAGGTAAGCGGAACGCCTGAAGAAAAAGACAATGTAAGAGGCCAGGCGCATCTGTTGAGGGCTTTGTATTATTTTAAGCTCGTTAATTTATACGGTAAACCCTTTACTGATTCGCGTTCTAATCCGGATCAGGACCTGGGCGTGCCTTTGATGATCAGTTCAGGGGTGTCTACCGAAGGTAAAGCCCGTAACACTGTAAAAGAGGTGTATACGCAGATTACAAAAGATCTGGTGGAGGGAATTGGCGAGCTGGAACGCAGCAAAAAGAATGGAGGACCTTATAGAATCAGTAGTGTGGCGGGGCATTTATTGGCTTCCCGTATATATCTGCATATGGGGGAGTGGCAAAAGGCAATTGCTTCGGCTACTGTTGCCCTGCAAAATAAATATAATATAGCAGACCTGAACAGTTGGGGGCCTCCCGGACAACAGAGTAAAAGTATCGTTTCTGCTAATAATCCTGAATCTTTATGGGCTTTTGGAAACCCGAGTGATGTGTCTTTTGGCGATTTTGATTCCGACAATTATCAGGTTGCAACTGACCTTCTTGGGCTGTACGAAAAAGGAGACCTGAGGACAACGATTTACCTCAATGGAAAGAGCTCCATCAAACGGGTTCCCAGAGGAAATCAGGAACTAAAAGTGGCACAGGCCTTTCGCATCTCGGAAGCGATCTTAAACAGGGCAGAGGCTTATGCAAGGTTAACTAAGGCAGGTGATAACGGAGCAGGAAATCTGGCAATTGCTGATCTGAACAGTTTACGTAAAAAGCGTTTCTCTCCGGAACATTATGCCGACCTGACCTATAGCAATGCCGATGATCTGTTACAGAAATGTTTTGCAGAAAAACGGAGGGAGTTTTTTTGGGAGGAAGAACACCGCTGGTTTGATCTCCGCCGGCAAGGGATGCCTCAGATCAGCCATTATTATTATGAAAGTGCAAATCAACGTTTAAGGTATGATTTGCTGGACCATGATCCTGCTTATCTGTTGCAGATTCCCATGGAAGCATTAAAGTTGAATACCAAATTAATTGATAATCCAAAGCCTGCCCTTCGTGTAGGGAGATAAGCATACAACTATGAAATCAAACATTTTATTTACGGTATTTTTCTTTGCATTACTGGTAGTCACCGCTTGTAAAAAGGAAGCTCCTATTGAGACGGATGAATTTGATCCGGAATATAAACTTCCGCAGGGAGACCATCCTTACGACCGCAGTATTCTTGATTTTTATCAAAAGTACGGGACCTATATCCTCTACAAATTCAACAGCAAAGATTTGCGCTGGAACGTTACGGGAAACATTCCTTATATAGCTGAGCCTGGTGATGAAGCCTATATTGCTCCTGCCCTGGAAGCGCTGAATAAGTATCTGTTCAGCTATTATCCGGAGGTGTTCCTGAAAAAGGCGCTTCCTTATAAGATCATCCTGTCTAACAAGCTCCGCAAGGTGCTTAAAGATCCGCAGACTGGTCTTTTAGATACCCTTGATCATCCTGAAAATGCGGCGGGTTCTATCAGTCATCTTGCTTTTGGCCATGCATCTTCCCGTCTTGCACAGTTAAAGCCGGAAGAATTGCTGTCGATGAAAAGTGATTTACACCGGGAATTCTGGTTGCAGGCCATCCATACCGGGAAACTGGAGCTGGCCCCTTTATTTCCTGCTGCAACAGACTATGCGATGGCGAATGATTTTAATAAGAAAGATTATGGCGTATTTAACATCAGTTATACATCGGCGATGATGAGTGATTTTGGTGATTACCTCACGTATATCCTATCTCATTCCTATAAAGAGATGGAAGCCACACTTTTTAATCCGGAGAATGACCCCAAAGGGCGGTTTTTCTATAAATATAAGTTGATCGTAGATTATTATAAAACACGTTACCAGGTAGATCTTCAAGCCATAAGTGATGCGGCTAATTAAACATATAATGAACAAAATAATGCTGTCGTTCCTGATGCTACTCTCGCTGAGCAGCATCGCACAGGAACAAAGATTCCGCATTGAAGGGAAGGTGTCCGGACTTTCTCCAGGTACTAAGGCCTATCTGGTTTACCAACTGGGGGCGCAGATGGTACAGGATTCCTGTGTGTTGAAAAATGGGGTTTTCCGGTTCTCGGGCCGGTTAAAGCAAGCCACAGATGCTTCCTTATTGTTTGGTCATGGGGGATCATTACCGCATGCTGGTCCCTTCGACACCCGGAAGGTGTACCTTGAAAACGGGTTGATTTCTATCCTGGGAAGAGATTCCCTGACTTTATGTAAGGTGAGCGGTACAAAGCTGAATGCAGATTATCAACAACAGCTGAACCTCCTGAAGGGGATTCCGGAAAGGGACGAGAAAACGCAGAAGAAAGCCATGATTGGTTTTGTTGATGAGCATCCTGGTTCTTTGGTGAGCCTGGACTGGATGTATACTTTTGGAGGAAAAGACAGTACAGTAGCTGCTAATTTTCATAAACTGTCTAAAGCTTTGAAAAACACTCCGCATGGAAAAGAGCTGGGGGTAGTGGTAAAAGGGTACCTGGCCAGCCGTATTGGCAGGACGGCCCCTGCTTTTAGTCTGAAGGATCCGAAAGGAAATCTGATCAGGCTTTCTGATTACCGCGGGAAATATGTGTTGCTTGACTTTTGGGCAAGCTGGTGCAAACCTTGCCGGGCACTACAACCACTGATTGCAGGAATGTTTCAGGAATGGAAAGATACAGATCAGTTTATGGTCATCAGCATTTCGCTGGATAAAGACAGGCAGGCCTGGTTAAAGGCATTGGAAGAAGACAAGATGAGCTGGCCACAGGTAGCCGATCTGGATGTGCCTTTGACCAATGTGGCTGAATCGTTTGGGGTAGGGGTATTGCCTACCGCTTTTTTGATTGATCCGGATGGGAAGATCATCAGTTATGGTTTGAGCAAAGATTTGCTAAAGAAGAGGTTGGAGAAGGCAGGGAATGATAGCCTGACTGTTTCCGGACGGTTAAAAGGATTGGGAAACCATGCTGGCAGGCTGATCCCCTGGGATACAAAGCAGCAACAGGTACCTGTCCCTTCTGTTGACGATCAGTTTAGCTTTAAAATCAAAAAACAGGCCCAGCCTCTTGGTTTCAACCTGCAGTTTTATCATCCTGATGCAGAGCCGAACGAAGGGGTCAGGTTTTTTGTCCATCAATCGGATTTAACGGTCACCGGAGATTTTGAAAAGTTACTGGAGGCCAGAGTTTCAGGTGACAGGACCAATGAGGATTATGGGGTTCTAAAAAATATGCTGAACAAAGATATTGGAGAAGAAGCCCTGGGTAAAGAACTGGACAAGCTGGATTATCAGAAAGACAGCACTGCTTTTTTCGATTTGATCCGGACAAAAGGGGTGGCCATGGCGAAGGAAAAAATGCTGATGAGAAGGAAATTCATTGCAGATCATCCGGATTCTTTTGTCAGCATGTTCGAACTCAGTGACATCCCGGAGATGTATACTACTGACCACTATACCAGGGCTTATACGCAGTTGTCGCCGGAATTTAAACATACCAGGGAAGCGAAAGCAATCAGTGGAAGAATTGAGCAGCTGAAGATCACTGCTTCAGGAAAACAGGCGGTTGATTTCAGCAGGAAAGATCAGTTTGGAAAATCTATTAAACTCAGTGATTTCAAAGGAAAACTGGTGTTGCTGGATTTCTGGGGCAGCTGGTGCAAACCTTGCCGGGAAACCCATCCTCATCTGAAAGAACTTTATCAGCGTTATAAAGATAAGGGGCTGGAGATTGTTGCCGTTGCAGAAGAAAAGAGCGCCAGTTTGGCCGAAAATGAAAAATCCTGGAGGGCCGCCATAAAAAAAGACGGGATCAATTGGGTTCATGTCATGAATGGAGGAGGAAAGGACCTGGATATTGTAAAGGCTTATGGAATCACTGCTTTTCCAACCAAGATCCTGCTGGATAAAGAAGGGAAAATTCTGCTGCGTGCAACTTCCGGATTTAATGAAGAGATAGATGAGATGATCATGCAGTTATTGGGTAAATAATTGTACGTAAATTTTATATCTTATGTATTGATTTATTTGCGGGTTATGGTCGGTTTGATTAAAAAATGACGTTCTTTACGAACATAACGCGCTATCCCGTTTTTGTAAGTATATGTCTAAACCGTTTCTCGTTTTGTTGCTGTTGTTCCTGGCTTTTAATGGCAAGGCCCAGCAGGTATTTTTAGAAGGAGTTGTCCTGGCTGATTCCAGCAGGAAGCCGGTTTCAGGAGCCAGGATTTACTCAAAATCAGGTGCCGGGCAAGCCCTGACTGATCAGAACGGTTATTTTAAACTGTCATTGGAAAGGGGGAGAAATGAACTGCTGATCAGCCATGTGGCTTATGCCGCGCTAAAATCCGAATTGTTCCTTACAAAGAACCATCGTCAGACTTTCTATCTGAAATCGGGCACACAATTTTTGAATGAGGTCGAGATCAGCGGGAATAAAGGAGGGGTACTGCAAAGTAACCTGAATAATTATCACCTGCTGAAGACGGCTGATCTAGAGAAGGGGCCTGCTTTTTTAGGTGTGCATGACCTGATTAAGACGATTCAGACCCTTCCGGGGGTTGGCAAAGGGGGAGAAGGAAATTCAGGACTGTTTGTCCGTGGCGGCAGCTCCGGCCAAAACCTGGTGCTCTTTAATCATTCTGTTGTTTACAACCCTTCTCATCTGCTTGGATTTTTCTCTGTATTTAACCACAATGCGGTGGAGGAGGTAAAGTTTTATAAGTCTGGTATCCCCTCGGAATACGGTGGGCGCTTATCTGCTGTGATCGATATCAGGAGTGATCAGGAGGTTGCAGATTCGCTGAGACTGGAAGGGGAGTTGAGTGTATTGGCAATGAGCCTGAACCTGAAGATCCCCGTTACAAAAAAATGGTCTTTCGCAAGCTCGATGCGGAAAACCTTTATGAACCATTCTGTATGGCCAATTGTAAACCGGTTAGGAAATAAGGATGAAAATAGCAACCAAATGAGGTATGATTTCTATGACCTGAACTTTTCATCCGCCTTATCTCTAACAAAAAAGGACCGTTTGTTTGCCACCTTTTATATGGGAGGGGATGATTTTGGCTTTGACATCCGCAGGTTCCAGATCAACAATGGAATGGACTGGCAGAATAGTGCCGCATCGATCAACTGGAACCGTATGGTTTCGGATAAGGTAGTCATGGACCATAGCTTGAGTTATAGCGGGTACCGTTTTAATTTCGGGATGCAGCAGGAAGGTTTTAAAATTGGTGTCCAATCCGCAATCAGGGATTTTACCTATCGCTCGGCTTTACAGTTTTACCTTGATCAGCATCAGCTGAAAGCGGGGCTGGAACTCAGTCAGCATAAGTTTAAGCCCAATACCCCATCTGCAAGAAACGGGCTTACCGATTTTGATTATGGAATTCCCAATACTTATTTCGCTGATGAAGCCGCTTTGTTCCTCAGTGATGACTATAAATTTTCAGAGCGCCTGAGTGTATATGGTGGATTGCGATTAACCTGGTATCGCCATAAAGGGCCTTACAGTCTGACTGGAAAGGATGGTTCTGTGGTGGCATTCCCAAAGGGACAGACCTTGAGCGATGAGCTGTTTATGGAACCTTCGTTTACGCTGCGGTATCATCTGAACAAGAACACGGCATTGAAAATTTCCTACTCCAAAAATGTGCAGACGATCCACCTTATTCCTGTTACCGCCTCCAACTTCCCAAGTGATTTCTGGATGCCAAGTATCAATGGAGTCCCTCCTGAAAAGGGGAACCAATACAGCCTGGGCATTTTTAAGGAATGGGGTACATCCGGTTATGAAGGGTATATTGATTTGTATGCCAGGGATATGAAAAACGTCATTGAATTTTCCGGAGGCATGATGAATTTATTCGATAACCTGAGGATTGAAGACCATCTTTACCTGGGGAACGGGAAAAGCTATGGGGCAGAATTTTTCTTAAAAAAGAAAAAAGGAAAACTGACCGGATACCTCAGTTATACACTTTCCAGGTCTGAACGTACATTTAATGAAATTAATGAGGGGAATACTTTTCCTTTTAAATACGACAGAACACATGATTTAACCCTGGTTTCTGATTACAAATTAAATGCACGCTGGAATTTATCAGCGCTTTTCACACTGGCAACCGGGAATGCTTATACCAAACCGGTGAGCAGGTACCTGATTGCAGGAAATGTGGTGAACGAATATGGCGAATATAACAGCTCCAGGATGCCGCTGTACCATAGACTTGACCTGTCTGCAGCGTATCAGTTTCGTACAGGAAAGTATAAAAGTGTGCTTTCCTTATCAGTTTATAATGTATACAATAAAAGTAATCCCATGTTCAATTATTATATGGCCAGGGGAAGCCTGAGTTCGGGCAGGGTGTCTGTTCAGGAGAAGTCTATTGCTTTACTCCCTGTCCTTCCTGCAATCAATTATAAAGTAATTTTCAGATGATGAATTATTGGAGAAATGTGTTTTATATCGTAGTGGTACTATTGACTTATTCCTGTAAGAAGGAAGAGAAACCGGCAGTTTATAAGCCAAGATTTGTGCTGGAGGGCTGGATAGAGAAAGATGATTATCCTTATGTGATTGTAACCCATAATCTGCCTTTTTTTACGGCGATAGATTCTGCACAATTGGCAGAGGTGATCATTCGTTATGCTAAGGTAACAGTGTCTGATGGAGTGGAAACAGAGGTGTTGACCGGTACAACTGATAAACGTTATTTTCCTTACTTTTTGTACAGGGGCTACGCTCTTAAAGGGAAAACCGGAGGCAATTATAAGTTGAAGGTAGAGTATGCAGGCAATACACTGGAAGCGGAGACTTTCATCCCTAAACGTACACCTCTGGATAGCATCTGGTTTGTTTCGAAGCCGAAGAATACCATGCAGCTAAATGTCCGCTTTAAGGATGCCGCTGAGGATAAAAACTACTATCGCTTGTATACGAAATTAGAGCGGGAGAAAAGTTTTATTCCAACCTTGCTCGCCAACCAGAATGATCAGTACTTTAACGGGAAGGAATTGCAGTTACAGGTGAACAGGGGCCCGGAGAGTAACCTGACGAGTAAACATGATCCTTATTTTATCAAAGGAGATACGGTGATGGTTAAATTTTCAGGGATACCGCAGACTGGATTTGAATTCTGGAATAGTTTTCAGGATGAAGTGTTGAATGGTTCCAATCCATTGGTTGGGAGTACAAAGGCCTTGAAAACTAATATTAAAGGGCCTGGAGTTGGAATCTGGTGTGGTTATGCTTCTACGGTGTATCGGGTCATTGCAAAATAAAAAAGGGGATCACTTCAAACTGATCCCCTTTTTTATTGATGCTTTTTACGTTTTAGAAACGGTTGGCATAGGCTTCAAAGTCAGCGATTAATTTGCTGAATCCAGTGTTAAAGAATGCTTTCAGGCTTAATTTTGAACCGTCCTGAAATACGAGGCGAGGTTCTACTTCATAGTAAGTCCTTTTTTCCTGCACAGGTTTATTGGTGATTGGATCCCATCCCCAATAAGAATGGGTGTCTTCGACCGATACAAAATCTGTTTTTGCAATGATGGTATTATCTGTTGCATAGAAGGCCATTAGAATGGTATTGTTTGCATACGCTTCTGCTTTCTTTTTACTTTTTTCTGCTTCAGGAAGTTTTTCAGCCGCTTTAGTTGCTGCTGAAATTGCTTTCATATCGATCTGACCCGCCAATTGCAGATTCATGATCCGAATACCCGCATTCGCATTTTGCAATACCTCATCGAATCTGGTGGCCTCTTTAATCACATTAAGGTTCCCATTTCCATTTCCTGATGCCAGGATGGCAAAAAGGGTTTCTGTTCCTTTAAGAAAAGCAACAGTTGAATTGATCGCTTTTAAATCATTGCTCAGTTTAACATTTAGGGCAAATGAACCTAAAGTCAGTTCTATGCTTGCTTTTAAAGGTGTACCATCTGAATTGAATTCGTATTGAGAATTGAATTCCAGTTCTTTTTTCTGATCTACAGTTAATGTTGCTTTTACAGTGGCAGGCAATTCATACGCTGTTCCGTCGACGGTTGCAGTTGCTTTTGAAGCGGTATAGCTGGCTGTTAATATGGCATTGTTAGTGTTGGAAGCTTCGGTGGCCGGATAGCTGATCTCTAATTTATCCTTAGATGCTGTTTTTGTAAACCGGTTGGTTTTAGGATCCCAGGTATAAATTCCGTAGAATTCGTTTAAAGAACCAGATTTAACTCCTGTATTTGTGGAGGTAACTGCAGAAAAGATGGCATCTACATTTTTACCTTTAGCCGCGAGGCTGGTAGAGAGCAGTTGTCTTCCTACTACAGAATTGGAAAGCAGTTCCAAATCCAGTTCCGCCAGTCTGCTGATTACCGCAATAAATTTCTCATCAGGTAAGGTGTTGATCTTTCCTAAAAAATTAACCCCACTGGTTTCTAAGGTCTTTTTGTGTTCTTCAACGCTGAGTTTGGAGTACTCCAACTTAACTGTAGGGTCTATCGGTGGTTTTTCAAGGAAATCCTTTTTTTTACAGGAAACGAGAGCCCCTAATAAAAGGGCAGAGAATAAAATGTTTTTCTTCATTATGTCTGTGTTAATTTAAATTTAAACGAAGATAATTATAATTTTCCCTATTGGTTTGTTTTTGTAAAAATAAGAAGTTGTTTTTTGATATAATTTGCGTTACTGGCAATCCTGATTTATTGTAGTGATATTTTTTCAGAAACAGGAAGGGGTGTTTTCCTGGATTTCTATTTCCAGGTGAATGTCAAGTGGTTGGAGTTCAAATAATTCCGGGTCTATTTCCTGACAAAGTATTGCACCTGTTTTTCTGTAAAAGTCAACGGTTGCCTTAGTAGGGGTGGCAGAGATGTATAATTTTTTTGCTCCGAAGGCTTTTCCTGTCGTTTTTGCTTCCCTGATGAGTTGTTGTCCGATTTGTTTTCCTCTATAGGTTGCACTGACATATAACATGTCCATTTTACAATATTCGGTCAGGGCGCCTCTTTTCTTTCTTTCTATTGAAACAGCAGCAGTAAGGATTTCCTGATCAAAAGCACCGATCACTTTTCCACCTTCCTCTAAAATTTTATACTGGCAGCGGATCAGGTCGTCGAGTTCTTCCTCATCCCAGCCATCGACCTGAAAAAAATCAGGAAATAACTGAAGTGTCCCTTCCTTATACTCATAAGATTCGTAAATGGTTTCTGTCCGGTCAATTGTTCTGATCTGTTCAATTTCAAGGATTTCCATAGATCTGTAGATGATTCCGCTCATAAAGTATCGGTCTTATTTCTTAAGTACTTTGATCTTTTTGAGGGATTTTCCATTTACGGTGATGACACCGATATAGAGGCCGGTGGTTAATCTGGAAATGTCAAATTGTGTATTGCCGTTAGCTTTCTGTTCAAAAACACGTTGGCCAAGGAGGTTGTACAACTCGAATTTGTATTCTTCATATCCTCCGTTGAGGATGTTGATCTGGCTGACCACCGGATTGGGATAGAAGCTAAAATCAGTTTCTTTAAGGAAGTTGACCAGGATAACTTCAGTAGGTATTTTGCGTCCACCAAGGGTTTCTATGGTTACCCTGTACCATTGTGGCCCTACCTGTGGATTCAGGTCGCTGTAAGTATAGGTGAGTTGATTGCTGAGGACATTGGTTTCTGCCAAAGGAATGAAAGTATCTTTTGCTGTTTGTTTTTCCCATGTGAGCTTTTTGAGGTTATTGGTGGTGCCAATATGGAGGTTAAGTCTGATCTCGTTTTCAAAAGGATCGCCGGTAAACGAACGTGTATAACAAGAGATCCCTTGAGTGGTATAATCCATCGTACGACTTCTTAAACCCATAAAACCGGATGCCTGAGCAGAGATGGCAAAGAAATTACCTATGGCATCCTTTTTTAGTACAATGGCGAGGGTATCCGTAAGCCCTTCGCTCAGGGGAACCATTTTTTGATCTTTAAGGTGATACAGGGTATAGCTTGTTGCATTGGCAACTGGTTTCCAGTGAAAGAGGAGTGCATCATCACAGTTATAGCCGACCTGAAGTATTGGAGGTTTCGAAATGATAAACGTTTTGCTTTGAACGATTTGTCCGTCAACCTCCATTTTAAGTAATGCTTTGGTCATCAGATCCGGTACAGCCCATTTATAGAAATTCTTGTTCAATTCAGTGTTGTTGTCCAGTACGGTCCAATTGGTTCCGTTATCATAACTAATGGATAGTTTTCCGGTTTTTCCTGTTGGAAAACTACTCTGCCAGCGGAAGTAATTTTCTTCTCCTCCTACTACCTGATCATTGTTTTCCGGATAGGCCCATCGAAAATTATTTATTGCAGTGAGGCTATAGGCAATAGAAAAATCCTGAATTGGCTGTTGCACTTTTCGTCCTTTGATGTGGACGGTATAGGTTCCCGGGCTAAGGTTTTCCAGCGTAACTTGTTGTACGGTATTGAGCTGGTCGATTTTGCGCAGGGCAGGGGCAGCAAGGGAATCCAGGTGTGGATAAGTACTCAAAACCCATGGTAAAGTCACTTCACCAGAGGGGCTGGTCAAAGACAAGTCCAGGTGATTGACAATGCTTTGTGCAGCGTTGATTTGTGCCGGCGGATCAATCCAGACCAGCGTCACCTTTATTGATTTCTGATTTGCAGGAACCTGTATAGGGAAACTGAAATCCTGGTCCTGACTCAATACTCCGGTTTTATAACGGTTTTCTATAAGGGTATTTAAAGATTGGAAAGCATTTAATTTTCCGTATCCATAAGTATAATCTACCTGTGGGGTCAGTACTCTGCGTTGATACCACTGCTT
>CAWUHW010000066.1:0-20775 GCA_963922195.1 Panagrolaimus sp. PS1159
AAGCAGTGGTATCAACGCAGAGTACTAGCCTAAGCCTAAGCCTAAGCCTAAGCCTAAGCCTAAGCCTAAGCCTAAGCCTAAGCCTAAGCCTAAGCCTAAGCCTAAGCCTAGCCTAAGCCTAAGCCTAAGCCTAAGCCTAAGCCTAAGCCTAAGCCTAAGCCTAAGCTAAGCCTAAGCTAAGCCTAAGCCTAAGCTAAGCCTAAGCTAAGCCTAAGCCTAAGCCTAAGCCTAAGCTAAGCTAAGCCTAAGCCTAAGCCTAAGCCTAAGCCTAAGCCTAAGCTAAGCCTAAGCCTAAGCCTAAGCCTAAGCTAAGCCTAAGCCTAAGCCTAAGCCTAAGCCTAAGCTAAGCCTAAGCCTAAGCCTAAGCCTAAGCCTAAGCCTAAGCCTAAGCCTAAGCTAAGCCTAAGCTAAGCCTAAGCCTAAGCCTAAGCCTAAGCCTAAGCCTAAGCCTAAGCCTAAGCTAAGCCTAAGCTAAGCCTAAGCCTAAGCCTAAGCCTAAGCCTAAGCTAAGCCTAAGCCTAAGCCTAAGCCTAAGCCTAAGCTAAGCCTAAGCCTAAGCCTAAGCCTAAGCCTAAGCCTAAGCCTAAGCCTAAGCCTAAGCCTAAGCTAAGCCTAAGCCTAAGCCTAAGCCTAAGCCTAAGCCTAAGCCTAAGCCTAAGCCTAAGCTAAGCCTAAGCCTAAGCCTAAGCCTAAGCCTAAGCCTAAGCCTAAGCCTAAGCCTAAGCCTAAGCCTAAGCCTAAGCCTAAGCCTAAGCCTAAGCCTAAGCCTAAGCCTAAGCCTAAGCCTAAGCCTAAGCCTAAGCCTAAGCTAAGCCTAAGCCTAAGCCTAAGCCTAAGCCTAAGCCTAAGCTAAGCCTAAGCTAAGCCTAAGCCTAAGCCTAAGCCTAAGCCTAAGCCTAAGCCTAAGCCTAAGCTAAGCCTAAGCCTAAGCCTAAGCCTAAGCCTAAGCCTAAGCTAAGCCTAAGCCTAAGCCTAAGCTAAGCCTAAGCTAAGCCTAAGCCTAAGCCTAAGCCTAAGCCTAAGCTAAGCCTAAGCCTAAGCCTAAGCCTAAGCCTAAGCCTAAGCCTAAGCCTAAGCCTAAGCCTAAGCCTAAGCCTAAGCCTAAGCCTAAGCCTAAGCCTAAGCCTAAGCCTAAGCCTAAGCCTAAGCCTAAGCTAAGCTAAGCCTAAGCCTAAGCCTAAGCTAAGCCTAAGCCTAAGCCTAAGCCTAAGCTAAGCCTAAGCCTAAGCTAAGCCTAAGCTAAGCCTAAGCCTAAGCTAAGCCTAAGCCTAAGCCTAAGCCTAAGCCTAAGCCTAAGCCTAAGCCTAAGCCTAAGCCTAAGCCTAAGCCTAAGCCTAAGCTAAGCCTAAGCCTAAGCCTAAGCCTAAGCCTAAGCCTAAGCCTAAGCTAAGCCTAAGCCTAAGCCTAAGCCTAAGCCTAAGCCTAAGCCTAAGCTAAGCCTAAGCCTAAGCCTAAGCCTAAGCCTAAGCCTAAGCTAAGCCTAAGCCTAAGCCTAAGCCTAAGCCTAAGCCTAAGCCTAAGCCTAAGCCTAAGCCTAAGCCTAAGCCTAAGCCTAAGCCTAAGCCTAAGCCTAAGCCTAAGCCTAAGCCTAAGCCTAAGCCTAAGCCTAAGCCTAAGCCTAAGCCTAAGCCTAAGCCTAAGCCTAAGCCTAAGCCTAAGCCTAAGCCTAAGCCTAAGCCTAAGCCTAAGCCTAAGCCTAAGCCTAAGCCTAAGCCTAAGCCTAAGCCTAAGCCTAAGCCTAAGCCTAAGCCTAAGCCTAAGCCTAAGCCTAAGCCTAAGCCTAAGCCTAAGCCTAAGCCTAAGCCTAAGCCTAAGCCTAAGCCTAAGCCTAAGCCTAAGCCTAAGCCTAAGCCTAAGCCTAAGCCTAAGCCTAAGCCTAAGCCTAAGCCTAAGCCTAAGCCTAAGCCTAAGCCTAAGCCTAAGCCTAAGCCTAAGCCTAAGCCTAAGCCTAAGCCTAAGCCTAAGCCTAAGCCTAAGCCTAAGCCTAAGCCTAAGCCTAAGCCTAAGCCTAAGCCTAAGCCTAAGCCTAAGCCTAAGCCTAAGCCTAAGCCTAAGCCTAAGCCTAAGCCTAAGCCTAAGCCTAAGCCTAAGCCTAAGCCTAAGCCTAAGCCTAAGCCTAAGCCTAAGCCTAAGCCTAAGCCTAAGCCTAAGCCTAAGCCTAAGCCTAAGCCTAAGCCTAAGCCTAAGCCTAAGCCTAAGCCTAAGCCTAAGCCTAAGCCTAAGCCTAAGCCTAAGCCTAAGCCTAAGCCTAAGCCTAAGCCTAAGCCTAAGCCTAAGCCTAAGCCTAAGCCTAAGCCTAAGCCTAAGCCTAAGCCTAAGCCTAAGCCTAAGCCTAAGCCTAAGCCTAAGCCTAAGCCTAAGCCTAAGCCTAAGCCTAAGCCTAAGCCTAAGCCTAAGCCTAAGCCTAAGCCTAAGCCTAAGCCTAAGCCTAAGCCTAAGCCTAAGCCTAAGCCTAAGCCTAAGCCTAAGCCTAAGCCTAAGCCTAAGCCTAAGCCTAAGCCTAAGCCTAAGCCTAAGCCTAAGCCTAAGCCTAAGCCTAAGCCTAAGCCTAAGCCTAAGCCTAAGCCTAAGCCTAAGCCTAAGCCTAAGCCTAAGCCTAAGCCTAAGCCTAAGCCTAAGCCTAAGCCTAAGCCTAAGCCTAAGCCTAAGCCTAAGCCTAAGCCTAAGCCTAAGCCTAAGCCTAAGCCTAAGCCTAAGCCTAAGCCTAAGCCTAAGCCTAAGCCTAAGCCTAAGCCTAAGCCTAAGCCTAAGCCTAAGCCTAAGCCTAAGCCTAAGCCTAAGCCTAAGCCTAAGCCTAAGCCTAAGCCTAAGCCTAAGCCTAAGCCTAAGCCTAAGCCTAAGCCTAAGCCTAAGCCTAAGCCTAAGCCTAAGCCTAAGCCTAAGCCTAAGCCTAAGCCTAAGCCTAAGCCTAAGCCTAAGCCTAAGCCTAAGCCTAAGCCTAAGCCTAAGCCTAAGCCTAAGCCTAAGCCTAAGCCTAAGCCTAAGCCTAAGCCTAAGCCTAAGCCTAAGCCTAAGCCTAAGCCTAAGCCTAAGCCTAAGCCTAAGCCTAAGCCTAAGCCTAAGCCTAAGCCTAAGCCTAAGCCTAAGCCTAAGCCTAAGCCTAAGCCTAAGCCTAAGCCTAAGCCTAAGCCTAAGCCTAAGCCTAAGCCTAAGCCTAAGCCTAAGCCTAAGCCTAAGCCTAAGCCTAAGCCTAAGCCTAAGCCTAAGCCTAAGCCTAAGCCTAAGCCTAAGCCTAAGCCTAAGCCTAAGCCTAAGCCTAAGCCTAAGCCTAAGCCTAAGCCTAAGCCTAAGCCTAAGCCTAAGCCTAAGCCTAAGCCTAAGCCTAAGCCTAAGCCTAAGCCTAAGCCTAAGCCTAAGCCTAAGCCTAAGCCTAAGCCTAAGCCTAAGCCTAAGCCTAAGCCTAAGCCTAAGCCTAAGCCTAAGCCTAAGCCTAAGCCTAAGCCTAAGCCTAAGCCTAAGCCTAAGCCTAAGCCTAAGCCTAAGCCTAAGCCTAAGCCTAAGCCTAAGCCTAAGCCTAAGCCTAAGCCTAAGCCTAAGCCTAAGCCTAAGCCTAAGCCTAAGCCTAAGCCTAAGCCTAAGCCTAAGCCTAAGCCTAAGCCTAAGCCTAAGCCTAAGCCTAAGCCTAAGCCTAAGCCTAAGCCTAAGCCTAAGCCTAAGCCTAAGCCTAAGCCTAAGCCTAAGCCTAAGCCTAAGCCTAAGCCTAAGCCTAAGCCTAAGCCTAAGCCTAAGCCTAAGCCTAAGCCTAAGCCTAAGCCTAAGCCTAAGCCTAAGCCTAAGCCTAAGCCTAAGCCTAAGCCTAAGCCTAAGCCTAAGCCTAAGCCTAAGCCTAAGCCTAAGCCTAAGCCTAAGCCTAAGCCTAAGCCTAAGCCTAAGCCTAAGCCTAAGCCTAAGCCTAAGCCTAAGCCTAAGCCTAAGCCTAAGCCTAAGCCTAAGCCTAAGCCTAAGCCTAAGCCTAAGCCTAAGCCTAAGCCTAAGCCTAAGCCTAAGCCTAAGCCTAAGCCTAAGCCTAAGCCTAAGCCTAAGCCTAAGCCTAAGCCTAAGCCTAAGCCTAAGCCTAAGCCTAAGCCTAAGCCTAAGCCTAAGCCTAAGCCTAAGCCTAAGCCTAAGCCTAAGCCTAAGCCTAAGCCTAAGCCTAAGCCTAAGCCTAAGCCTAAGCCTAAGCCTAAGCCTAAGCCTAAGCCTAAGCCTAAGCCTAAGCCTAAGCCTAAGCCTAAGCCTAAGCCTAAGCCTAAGCCTAAGCCTAAGCCTAAGCCTAAGCCTAAGCCTAAGCCTAAGCCTAAGCCTAAGCCTAAGCCTAAGCCTAAGCCTAAGCCTAAGCCTAAGCCTAAGCCTAAGCCTAAGCCTAAGCCTAAGCCTAAGCCTAAGCCTAAGCCTAAGCCTAAGCCTAAGCCTAAGCCTAAGCCTAAGCCTAAGCCTAAGCCTAAGCCTAAGCCTAAGCCTAAGCCTAAGCCTAAGCCTAAGCCTAAGCCTAAGCCTAAGCCTAAGCCTAAGCCTAAGCCTAAGCCTAAGCCTAAGCCTAAGCCTAAGCCTAAGCCTAAGCCTAAGCCTAAGCCTAAGCCTAAGCCTAAGCCTAAGCCTAAGCCTAAGCCTAAGCCTAAGCCTAAGCCTAAGCCTAAGCCTAAGCCTAAGCCTAAGCCTAAGCCTAAGCCTAAGCCTAAGCCTAAGCCTAAGCCTAAGCCTAAGCCTAAGCCTAAGCCTAAGCCTAAGCCTAAGCCTAAGCCTAAGCCTAAGCCTAAGCCTAAGCCTAAGCCTAAGCCTAAGCCTAAGCCTAAGCCTAAGCCTAAGCCTAAGCCTAAGCCTAAGCCTAAGCCTAAGCCTAAGCCTAAGCCTAAGCCTAAGCCTAAGCCTAAGCCTAAGCCTAAGCCTAAGCCTAAGCCTAAGCCTAAGCCTAAGCCTAAGCCTAAGCCTAAGCCTAAGCCTAAGCCTAAGCCTAAGCCTAAGCCTAAGCCTAAGCCTAAGCCTAAGCCTAAGCCTAAGCCTAAGCCTAAGCCTAAGCCTAAGCCTAAGCCTAAGCCTAAGCCTAAGCCTAAGCCTAAGCCTAAGCCTAAGCCTAAGCCTAAGCCTAAGCCTAAGCCTAAGCCTAAGCCTAAGCCTAAGCCTAAGCCTAAGCCTAAGCCTAAGCCTAAGCCTAAGCCTAAGCCTAAGCCTAAGCCTAAGCCTAAGCCTAAGCCTAAGCCTAAGCCTAAGCCTAAGCCTAAGCCTAAGCCTAAGCCTAAGCCTAAGCCTAAGCCTAAGCCTAAGCCTAAGCCTAAGCCTAAGCCTAAGCCTAAGCCTAAGCCTAAGCCTAAGCCTAAGCCTAAGCCTAAGCCTAAGCCTAAGCCTAAGCCTAAGCCTAAGCCTAAGCCTAAGCCTAAGCCTAAGCCTAAGCCTAAGCCTAAGCCTAAGCCTAAGCCTAAGCCTAAGCCTAAGCCTAAGCCTAAGCCTAAGCCTAAGCCTAAGCCTAAGCCTAAGCCTAAGCCTAAGCCTAAGCCTAAGCCTAAGCCTAAGCCTAAGCCTAAGCCTAAGCCTAAGCCTAAGCCTAAGCCTAAGCCTAAGCCTAAGCCTAAGCCTAAGCCTAAGCCTAAGCCTAAGCCTAAGCCTAAGCCTAAGCCTAAGCCTAAGCCTAAGCCTAAGCCTAAGCCTAAGCCTAAGCCTAAGCCTAAGCCTAAGCCTAAGCCTAAGCCTAAGCCTAAGCCTAAGCCTAAGCCTAAGCCTTTTTTGGGATATCGTAAAAATAAACATGAAATATTTTTAGACAATATTGCAACGTCTATGGCTTAGGAAAGAAAAATATTGGTTTCGCTAAAACTTTATAAATAATCATAAATTTTATTTATTGTAAATTGTTTCTCGTTTTTATAATAAACCGTTTATAATTTAAATTTTATTAAAAGTTTACATTCTTTTTAATATAATTGCTTTCCAACACATCACATCATAATCATTAATCTTTCAAGTAAAAAATACAGACTTCAAATTTCCTAAAAAAATGTGCAAGAAAATTTTTTCTAATACATTTAACAGCTACGGTTTCATCAAATAGTTCTCATCTTTGTTAAAAACGGTATAAGCTAAAAATTATGTTCTCTAAGAAAAGATATATTTTAGTTGGCTGCATTCTTTTATTGGTTTTCTCTGATAAATAACGCGTAATTAATTAATGAAAATTAAATTAGAAATCAAATTCCAAAAAACAAAAAAAACTAATATGGATTCTTGGAGATCCATGGATTCTTTTTTTGTTAAAAGTTTGAATTTAAAAACAGTTAACATTCGTTTTTTTTCCTTTTAAATGTTAAAGTAATTTAAATTTATTGTTGTCTAGCTTTTTTTGTAGTGATGGAAAATGATGAATTGTCAATTCTTATTTTAATGGGCTCCTAATTAATTGACCAAAAGTTTTAACAAAAGCTGATAAGGGTTATCAAAGAAAAATCTCTCCAAAAAAAGCATATACAGTCTTTTTTATTCCAAAAAGCACAAACTTCAAAAAACAATAAAATGAAGTATAAGAATAAAATAAATACATAAAAATCTTACAACCAAAAAATTCAATGAGTATACACAGCAAATTTATTTCGAATTTCAGCGCTAACAATTGAAACAATCATTGGTAAAGCCGCCATTGCACCATATCCTTTATCCCCGCACATTAATTCTTTTTCCATTGGTGGAATTTCTTTAAATAATAATAATTCTTTTAAAGTTTTTAAATGTTGTCCCGTTAATGGATGTTCCCACATGCATGTATTCATAGCTGGTGCAAAAAATGCATATTTTGAGAAATCCCATGCACGAAGCACCGATGTTAAAAGATTATCAGATAAACCATTTGCAACTTTTGCAAGTGTATTTGCATCCATTGGTGCAATAAGAATGGCATCGGCCCATTTACGAAGTTCTATAAATGATTGCTTTAGTTTAGGTTATACTAAATATAAGGCTTTACCAATATGTAAAACTGGATCTCCCCGATTTTTCCACATTCCCCATTCATCTTCATCAACATAAACGTCAACAGGAAGTTGGGTAGGATCAAAAAAATTTAATGAAGCTTTTGTTGCAATTACCTGTAAATGTATCAAAAGGGATGTTTAGAGCTAATAAATTTACAAAACTATACTTTAATTACTAAATTTTCTGGATTTTTTTTATGAAATTCTTCAACTAATTCTGCAATTTTGATTGTTGCAACTGAACCTGCAACTCCAATTAACAAATGAAATTGATCAAATGATTTTCTTAAAATATGTTTATTTGTATACGGCATTCGATTAAGAATTGGAATGATAGAACAAGTCTAAAAATTAAATGCGCTTTTTAAAAGCGATTAAAAACAACAGCAAAACGTACTGCACCATTTTGCATTGATTCATCTTCCTTTAATTTCTTTGATGGAGGTTCATGAAATGATTCCGAAGCCATTGTGATATAAATTATAAATATTAAAAAAATTTTAAATTTAAGAGACTGGATAGAAGCAAATTATCAAGAAATTTGTCTGTCTCACTTTTTCAGTAAAAAACGTTTTGCCAACCCTACTATAAAAAAATGCTAAAAATAAGGGGATCTCTTCCAAAAACTAATACAAAAATATGTATGTGGTAAATTTTAAGGGCATTTTCTCAAAAATTGATTTTTACCTGATTTTTGCAAGAATTTTCTTGATCCATTTGATTAGGATTAAGTAATTTTTGTGATGCTTTATATTGTGCAATTTCGGGCATTTTTTCTTCATTAGTTTCTTGCTGTCTTGGAAATTCAAATGGATTCTGAAAAAGAGTTTTTTGTTGAAGAATAAATTTTTAAACGACATTACTTGGATAAAAATTAACAAGTCACTGAAATTTTTTTTAGTTTTTTTTGATTTCAAAAATTTCTGTTTTGATAATTCTTTAATTTTACCAGGATTTTCAGTAATTGAATTTTCATATGCTTCAATATGAAGGGAAAGGGTGCTTTTATTGATGGTTGTTGGAAGTCGATTCGCTCCTTTCTTTGATTCTTTTTCAAAACCATTTTGTAAAAAATATGATGGCAAATATTTTTCAAATTTCTTCAATAAATTTGAATCTTCTTCTGCTTGTAAACTGTTATTTGCATAACCTAATATTTTTTTATTGTGGCTACAGTCCTGCTTAATCGGTCTTTATCAAGTTTAATCAAAATATGATCATCAAATTGTAAAACCTTTTAAAAAACCAAAAAATGTAAAGAATTTGAAAAAGTTAATTTATCAATTTCATCGTTCTCAAATTTACAAAAGGCTTTTTAAACAAAGGACTGCAGCATTTTTTCTGTTTTACCGTAATCCAAGGCTTTCTTATTTTTGGGTGAAACATTTTTTAAAGATTTAGAAAATGCATTTGAAGAAAATTGACAATTTTGGTTTAAATTAAAATTTTTGAATTGACAATTTGAACTTTCGTTAAAAAATGAATATATTTTTTTGTGCCTGAAAGTTGATTCCTTTGTTGTCATCTAAAAAACTAAATGTTGCTTTTGTCTGAAATTAATTTACAAAGAATAATTTTTAAAAAAATATAGCGGAAATTAGGGACATCGAAACGAGTTAAGATTTTTACCCGAATTTAAAAAAAAGAAACTGACAAATTTATTTTTTAATACAAATTAAGTCAAATCTTCTCTTCGTAGGCTTTCGAATGATGGAATTTATTAAAAAAACCAGAACCAAACAAAATAAAACAAATCCAGCTGTTTTTTATTTCTTAAAATTTTGAAAGAAAAGTAAAAATGTTTATTTTTTTGCGTTTGCACCCCCAAAAATTTTCGGTTCCTCAAACTTTGATAGTAAAAATATTACATCATTCTTTTAAAAAAAATTTCTCTTTTGAGCAAAAGTTTGTTAAGATATTTATATCTTTGATTTAATTTGCATAAACTTCAAATAATTTTTGTCGAAAAACTGGAGTTTTTTTATTTACCATCGGTTTACAAAAAATGATCCCGCCACGAAAAATCTCCTCAAGACTTTAAGTTAAAGTCTTTTACTTTTCTATCAGGGGTTAATCACGGAGAAGTTCTTATGATTTTGTAAAGAAATTTATCTTCTTGTGCTTGCGATCTAATAATATTAATTATATGCACAATGGAGACATCTGAATCATCAAATCAGTATCAAGATATGTACAAAAATATTGGTTAGTTTTAGTTTAAGATATTTAACTATTAAACATTTATTGTACATATATATCTGTTTCAGGTAGAACATTAGCAACACAAAGAAAACGTCGAGAAGATACTTTTGTTACTTTAAGAAAACAAAAAAGAGAACAATTTTTTTCTAATAAAAGAGCAGCATTAGAAGGTGCACCATCTGTGGGAGATTTAGTAAAGAATTTTTATAAGTATGAAAATCTTTAGCATTTGATTTTAGGAAAACTATTTATCTTATACATTATATGATGAACAAGTTACTGAAGGCCTTTTTTCTGCAGATGAAGAAAAGCAAGAATTTTCATTGATGGTTTATGCTGCAAGGCTGGAAAAAGAACGTTAGTGTTTCCTTTAAAAGCTTTTTAACATTCTAATAGTAATCATTTAAGCTGAACAAGCAAGAACAGAATTTTGGGATATGATGTCATTTGGTAATTTGAGTGCATTATTTGATATTCTTAAAAAAAGTGAAATTGGTTCAAACATTCAATTTTTGGTATTACGAATATTTGCTTTAATTGCTGAAGATGATGATATTTCATTGGCTCTTGCAACTGGCATTGATCTTACAAAATATCTTTTATGGAAATTCAGGTAATAATGTTTTGTTTCTTATATTTTTTAAAAAGTTCTTTTGTAGAAATTTTGATATGAAATCTATTGGTGATGTCTTGATAATTTTATCTCTTATTCTTAAAAATACTTCAATAAGAGATAAATCTGAGCAAAGTTTATTCCTTATTGAAAGATGTAAAAGAATTTGCCAAGAAAGCCCAATGCCATATATTCGCGGTTTAGCATCACATACAATTTTTAAAATAACTGAAGCAATTGAAGATGATATTCTTCCAATAAGTATTGTAGCATTTGCTGGTGATTTAATTGTATCAGATGAACTTCCATTACGAATTAGCGGTTATGCAATATTTAATACACTTTTTTCAACATATCGAATGGGGAATGCAGTTATTTCATCAGATAAATGGCATCCTGTTCTTGATCGATGTTTAACAATTTCTGGTGAAGAAGTAAAATACATACACTTTTTAATCTTGAAAAATAATAATACATTTTTTCAGGAAGAAGAAGCTTTCCAACTCCTTGAAAATTTGGCTAGCTTTATGTTACCGTATGGTAAGTTGAATTTATGGAAATATTTTAACGCTAAACTTCTTTTCTAGAAATTAGTGCATCTCCTATACTTCAACAAATGTGGTATATTATTGATAATACAAAATATGATGGAAATGATAAAAAATTAAAAGCGTTATCAGTTTTAACAGAATTAAGCATGGGCTCAGCGGATAAAATGCAACTTTTAATGGAGTAAAATTTTATATATTTTGTAATTTTTTTAAAACATTTTTTCAGTAGTAACAAAAATGCTCGACAAGTTTTGGCTTTACTACTTTGCCGTGGAAAATTTGATGTTCGACAACAAGTTCTTGTAATTCTACGAAATATGCTTATTAATCTTCCATCTTCAATTCCATTTCTTGTTGAAAGGCAAACGGTTATAGGGGTTTCGGACTTGCTTACGGTAATGCATCCCGATACCGTTATACTTGCATTAGAAGCAATGAAAGCCATTCTTGAAAATGGCGGATCTCCTATGACTCCTGAAAATAATGAACCAAGTTTCTCATTACTTGCTGAAGAAGCAAACGTTCATTCAAGGCTTGATTTTCTTGTTTCATCTCCAAATGAACATGTTGCTCTATTAGCTATGGAAATTTTACATGAACATATTGATCCAAATGATGATGATATTATTCTTCCAGACGATTTAATTGATTTAACTTTACATCCTTTATCATAAATCATGTATTTTGTGCACATTGTGCATATTTGAGTAATGTTTTTTTTTAAATTTTTGATAATTTGTAAATATATGTGAATAAACTTGATTTACATTTGGAAATGAAAAATTTAGATCACAAGATCCTGAAATCTTGTTGTTTTTTTTTATTACAAGAAATGACATAAATTTTGCGCAATTTGTTTTATGCGGTAATCTTCTTTTTTTCCATTTTAAACAAATTAATGTTTGTCGTCTTTGAAATAGACTAAATTGGATCACGTGAAAATCTTGTTCGATATTTTTCATTGAATTAAAATTCGAGATCGCTTTGACTTTGATCCCCTTGAATTTCCTTTTATCTAATTAAACAAAGGTCAACAAAAGACATTTATAAATTTTAAAACATTGTCAGAAAAAAATTAATAAATTTACTGTGTCAAATGTAATTTGCAAAATTAAAACTACGGCTACATTTTTTTGATACTGGAATAATGCAGTACAGGGTGATTCAAGAAATTTTCTCATTCCTTTTTTGGAAACAATAGAAAAACAAAGGAAATTTTTTTAGGTATCGAAAAAACGGGAAAATTTCTTGAAACACCCTGTACAAAAAATTTGTTTAAAATTACCATATTTTTTTTGTGTGAGACGAAGGAAAATTTGCTAGGTTGACATTTTTGATAATCATTTATGGGTTTTATTTTTATTTAAACTTTTGTTGTTTTTGCGTTTCTGGAAAAAGGTTTGTTGAAATTTACTTTCATATATTTGTAATCTTCAATATTTTATATATTTATCGATCCGTTTTCCTCTCTTTTAACATTTTTGATTATTCATCCTTTTTCCTCTTTTTTTAAGAAAAAGTGATCATCAGACGATCAACTATTTCGTTATTTTTCTGTCTCATTTTCCTCAGTGTCTGTAAGTATAAAAGCAGCTCAAGAATTCTCTTTTTCCACCTTTCTCTTTCATTTATACTTGATTCATAACAGGGCTGTCCGGGATTGCTTTTTTTTCTCCAATCTGGGATACAGGACGGGATAGTAAAATAATGATGTTCTATACCATTTATTAAAGGTGGAGATCTTTTAAAAGCTTTGTTAGATCCTTTTGGTGAAAATGACGTGCCGATTTTCCGCGTCCAATTTTGCGCTTTCATTTTTGTGTCTTACATTTTTCCGCCCCCAATTTTACGGCTGAAATGTTTGCACCCAATTTTTTTGCGGCTTTAGTTTTTCCGGTTTCAATTTTGCGGCTTCAGTTTTAAGGCTGCAACATTCGCGCCAAATTTTCATGGATTTAAGTAAGAACAGCCACAAAATTTGGCGCAAATGTTTCAGCTGCAAAATTAAACCTGCAAAATTGGGGGCGGAAAATCGGCACGTTTAGTGAAAAAATTTAGAAATTTAATCACCGGCCGACAAATTTTAAAAAACGATTTTCGTTAATAACAAAAAAAATTTTTTCCGCTCGGGAACATTTTGGTGAAGCTTTAAAACTTTAAAACTTTTTTTGAGCATTTTTGGGTAAGATAACGGCATTTTTAGATTTCAGAATCGTTTTTAACGACCTCGAAAATGGGTGGGCGCCAGCTTTTTTGATAAAATTGCGTTTAGACGATTTTCGAAAATTCATGTTGGAGTAAAAGATAGAAGATTTAGCTATTATTGCCTTATATATTGCTAAAAAGCATTAATAAGCAGGCTGACATCTATATCTAGCTAAAAAATGAGCTAAAACATGTGTATTTTGTTCCAAAATTGAATGTGGTTAAAAATCATGAATGTTGGAGAAGCAGACGATCAAAATATCAAACATCGAGCAGGTAAGTTTGTTCTTTATTTTTAAACATCTATTAATACTTTAATCTTTCAGATATTGCTCAAGGATGCTTTTCTTACACTTATTTGAACTATAATGGACGAATTATATATATTTTACCATATCTTGGATCTTGGGGTATATATGCTGTAGTCCTTTTTCGACAAAAAATATATATCTTTGGTTCGAATGAGTAAATTTTTGTGTTATATTTATAGCAGATGATAGTATTCATCTTGTTCAATCTTCTGGATTGCCATCGAATGGCGAAATTTCGAACCAAATAGCTCGAAGCATATATACCCAAGATCCAAGATATAGTACAATATATATAATTCGTCCATTATAGTTCAAATAAGTGTAAGAAAAGCATCCTTGAGCAATATCTGAAAGATTAAAGTATTAATAGATGTTTAAAAATAAAGAACAAACTTACCTGCTCGATGTTTGATATTTTGATCGTCTGCTTCTCCAACATTCAAGATTTTTAACCACATTCAATTTTGGAACAAAATACACATGTTTTAGCTCATTTTTTAGCTAGATATAGATGTTAGCTTGCTTATTAATGCTTTTTAGCAATATATAAGGCAATAATAGCTAAATCTTCTATCTTTTACTCCAACATGAATTTTTGAAAATCGTCTAAACGCAATTTTATCAAAAAAGCTGGCGCCCACCCATTTTCGAGGTCGTTAAAAACGATTCTGAAATCTAAAAATGCCGTTATCTTACCCATAAATGCTCAAAAAAAGTTTTAAAGTTTAGTCAAAATAACCACATCTTAAAAAAGGTTCCCGAATGGAAATTTTTTTTTTTGTTTTTAACGAAAATCGTTTTTTAAATTTTGTCGGCCGGTGTTAATGAAAAAGGAAAAAGTCACAAAAAAGCTGTCTTTTGTAATTTTTTTGGGTCTAATTTTATGAAAAACCAAACAAATTTTTGGAACAGATTATCCGGGCCAAAAAGTCCAATTCCAACCCGAGACAAAAATTCAAGAAAAATGAACGAGATCTTGAATCCCGGACAGCCCTGATTCTAACAGTCAAGTAGTTTTTGGTTTATCTATTTTCTTCTTTTTGGTAAGTAACATTTATATTTAACATTCTTTGTAGCTTTTTTCGAAAATGAGATCGATTAAGTGTTTTCTCTGTCCCTTTAAGGAGCAGGGTTATTGTAATGTAATAGTTACTGTGAAAATTTATAATTTAATTTTATCGATTAAAATTATAAATTTTTTCTTTACAATTTTTTTCGAATATATCTGTTTTAAAGAAGAATGAAACAAGAAATCCACTTTTTAATAGTTTTGACCGTCCTTAATTGTTTCAAAGGGGTCCGAAGAAGAATCGGGAGATGTGACTTTTATGACGCTTTTTTTCATTTAGGAAAAATCAAATCTTTCTTTTTTCTTGTTTGAAAAAAGGAGACAAAAATGGGTGCATCACCGACGACATCATCTTCTTTATCGCTGTTTTCAATATTTTTTGCAATTATTCATAAATGGATTTGTATTCCGGTAATTTGTAAGCAATTTAATAGCTTAATTGGAAAATCAAAAGAACGTTTGATTATTAAATTTCCATTGGTAAATGAAAAACTCTTTTTTGGTGGATTAAAAGATATTCCAACAACTGTTAGCTGTCCTGGAAGTGATAACAATAATCATGGTGAATATGAAACTGTTGAACTTGTTGTTCATCGTCCAATATGGTTTTGTTGGAGAATGTGGCTTGATCGAAAAATGGGACTTGGAGAAGGTAAGTGCTTTTTTGAAGAAATTTCTACTGATATCAAAAAAAACTAAAAATTTGTTTAGGTTTTATGGAAGGTGATTGGGATTGTACACCATCCTCAAAAGCATTATTAACTTTGTTAATTCGTGCAAGAAGTAAAGTTTTTGAATAAAATCAATAACAATTCAATTACCTTAAATTCATTTTTAGAAGATAATTCAACTTCTACGCGATCCCCGCCAAAGCCAAAAACTTTTTTAAGCCGATTCCCTTCTTTTCTTGGTGATTCAATTCGTTCAATTGTTTCAACACTAAATTACCTTCAACATAAATGGAGAACAAATACTCTCATTCAATCACAAAAAAATATTCGGTAAATATTTTTAATATTTTTTTCCCTTCTTAATCCGCTTTTTTAGTGAACATTATGATTTAGGAAATGATATGTTTGAACTCTTTTTGGATGTTTGTTTATTCTTTGAATTATAATTTCTAACATTTTTTTTTTCATTTTAGGAATCAATGACATACTCTTGTGCTATTTTTGAAGGTTTGTTTTTTTAGATACTGTATAAAATTGAAATAACAGCTTTCCTTTTAGAACCATTACCAAAAAATATTACAAAATCTGATATGAAATTGCTTTTTGATGCACAAATGAGAAAATATGATGCTTTATGCGATCGATTAAATATTAAATCAACAGATCATGTTTTGGAAATTGGATGCGGATGGGGGCATTGTGCAATTCGTAAGTTGTTTTATGCTTTTTTAAATGTTTAACTGAAACTGTGTAGACAAAAACATAAAATTTAATTGATAAATTTAAGGGAGTGTTAAACGTTTTGGTTGTAAATGGACAGGCTTAACAATTTCTGAAAAGCAATTTGCTTTATGCAAAAAACGTGTCAAAGAAGCTGGAATGGAAGATAAAATTGATATCAAATTTTTGGATTATCGGTAATCAATTTGGAAAATTTTGAGAATATATATATTTCTATTCTTTTTTTAGCAAAGAAACTGGTGTTTATGATAAAATTATTTCTATTGAAATGATTGAAGCTGTTGGTAAGTTTTATTTTTCGAATAAATAGTAAACGATGTTTGAAGTGTATCATTGTGATTACGTTTCTCTGACAAAAATGGAAATATTTTAGGCCATGAATATTTTCCTGTTTATTTTTCAACAATTCGTGATCGACTTTGTCCAGGTGGTGTTGCAGCAATTCAAGGTTTTACTTTTTCATTTTATATATATTTGATATTCTTAATTTTATATAAAATTTTAGCTATTATTTGTCGAGATGAAAACTATGAACCAATGCGAAAATCATCAAATTTTATTAAAAAGCATATTTTCCCTGGTGGTGAAATGCCTTCAATTGGTATGATACTTGCTTCCCTTCCACCTGGTTTAACAATGTCAAAAGAATTTAAACGATTTGGAAAACATTATTCTGTAACATTGGATTTATGGAACGCTGCATGGCAAGAACGTCGCCAAAAAATTATTGCACTTGGTTATTCAGATCGATTCATCCGGAAGTGGGAATTTTATTTTTTATTATGTTCTGCTTTATTTGAGTACGGTAATATCGATGTTGCACATTTTTCATTTGTAAAAGAACATTAAGCAATTTTTTTTGCTTCTAAACTAGATTTATTCTGACTCACGTCTTTTTTTGTTTTAATAACTGATATATCTGTATAATGAAATTCTGTAAGATTGTTTATTATGTTTTTTATTTTAATTTTGACTTTCTGTGATTTATATAAAATTAAATTTAAAAAAAAATTCTTTTGTAACAATGCTCATTTTTTATAAAATGAATTAAATACAGCTGTCATCCAAATTGCAACAGCTACAGCTCCAGGATCTGAAAGAGTTTGTTGCTCGGCAGACGTATAAGGGGCTGTCCAGATCTGACGTCGGTGTTTTTAGGGGGGAGGGGTTTAAGCTAAATCTGACGAAATCTGACGGACAGGGGTGGGGGGTTTTTCCAAAATCTGACGTCGGCATAAACTGGTATAAAAGGTACAGAAAAATATTATTAAATTTTTTGCACCTTTTTTTCATTTGCTTTTTTGCTTTGCCGCCCACAAAAAATATGAATAGAAAAAGAACAATGCATTTTTCCCGATTTTCAGTATTGAGCATAATTAAAAATAGTTAGAAATGCGATTCCCCTTTTAAAAAAGTCGTTTCAAACAACCAACAAATAGAGTTTAAACTAACCTCGGGCATTATCAACAAATGCAAAAAAAATATATGTTAAATGATTTATTTTTTAAAACTTAGTATTTATCACATTTTTAAAGAATCTGACGATTTTCCTGACGCAGAGGGGTGGTGGGTTTTACCTGAATCTGACGCTATCCGATTTCGGGGGTGGGGGGGTTCAAAAAATGCGACTTTTCCCCGACGTCAGATCTGGACAGCCCCTAAGAAGCTCGGCCAGATTTTGCTTTCATTTTTGCAGTTTCATCTGCAGATTTTTGTGCGGCTTTAACAATTTTTTTCCAATCCTGCTCATTTTTGGGCTCTTTGACAGCTTCAACGGCAGCATTCAAAGGATCAACCAACGTTCGATGTCCGGGTTTTGCATGCCCATATTTTATTATTGCTTCAAGACCACGCTTAAGAATCTGATGTACGATATCAGTGTCAAAAGTGTTTTGAAATAATGTTGAAGCAGCTGTAAAAAAGATGGCATAAATTGCACCAGTTGTTCCACCAACAGATTTTTCAAAAATTTGTGAAATTTGAATAAATGCCGCCATTGGATATTCAAATGCAATCTTTTTATTTTCTGCGGCATCTTGAATGCATTCTGCTGCTGTTTTTAAAGTTGTACCACAATCCCCATCTCCACAACCATCTAATTTATTGAGCTCTTCTTCCTTCTCTTTCAAAGCTTTTAAAGCTGCAATTAATGCATTTTTGAATTTTTCTGCTGATTTTTCACCAATTTTTACTCCAACTTTTTCCACACTTTTTTCATCATTTTGTTTTTCAATGGAAAGTTTTGAACAAAATTTTTCTACATCAGGTTTTGTAATATTTAAATGTCGAGAAATTGCAGATGGAATATCTAAATATCTTTGTTCTTTTTAAATTGCTATATTTAATAATCCTGTTAAAAAAAAAGATACCAAAAGCTTTAATCCATGAATCATTTTTTACTTTCAAAATTGTAACACTAAACCCTTTCGCATCAATTGAAGTCATAACAGTTCCAACAAGAAATTTTTCAAGTTTTGTAAATTCATTTTTAGCTAAAGTTTATAATTGTATTTTTGTTAAAATTTAAAATGTTCAAACCAAGCCAATGAAGAATTTCAAAACGTAGGACGTTCATTTCAATTTGACTAATTGATCCCAAATTATTTAATAATATAATAAATTTATCATTAACGCCAAGATTTAATCGATGGCTTTTTGTCAATTTTTCCATTACAATTCCAATTGAATCTTTGGCAGATTTTTGTTTAATTCTTTCACATCCTGGTTCACCATGAATTCCCAATCCAAGTTCCATTTCATTATTTTTGAGTTCAAACATTTTAGATTTTCCAGGAATTGCACAGGCTTCAATCGAAATTCCAAATGTTGCTAAAACATTTTTTATACATTCATAATGCTTGAGAACTTTCTCACCAATGTTATTTATAATTTCATTGCTTTCTTTTAACATTTCTTCAAACTCTTTTCCATTTTCTTCAGATAAATATCCAATAATTTGAAATACTAATATAGCACCTGCAAGTCCACGATTTCCAGTCGTTATTCCATTGTTTTCTTTCAATGCAATATCATCATCAATAAAAATCAAATCAATTTTTGAATCTTTTTTATTTACACGAAATTTTTCAACAGCCATTCCAAAATTTAATCGATCTCCTGTATAATTTATTACAAATACAATTGTACCCCCGCCACTTTTAATACATTCAAGTCCAGAATAAACACTTTCTGAAGATGGTGAAGCAAATATGTCACCACAAACTGCTGCAGATAAACCAAATTTTCCAACAAATCCTTAAAATACAGGCTGTATTATACAGCTTTTGAAGATAAATTTGTTATATGGATTTTGTGAAACATTTTTAAAAATAAGTCTATGAAATTTCATTAAATTACCTGCCGCAAATGGCTCATGTCCAGAACCTCCACCGGAAAAAAGTGTAACTTTTTTCTTTTCAATTAAATCTTCAATATCGCTACGATAAATAACTCTAATGTTATGCTACAAATAAATTACAGGTATTTTAAAACAGGACTTTTGTAAAAAATGAACAAACTTTACAAAACTTTAAATTTTCATCTGCCAGAACCAATCCCTTTAATGCTTCAGAAACACAATCTTCAGGCTTATTGATAAATTTTTTTACAATTTTTGACATAATTTTGATCTGCTTCAGTATTTGAAAAGACGAGAAAAATAATATTTTATCAAAAAAAATTGTAGTGCGGGTTTGCAAAAAAAAAGTCAATAAAAAAGTTTATCAAAATATTTTTTATTGATTCTTTTCTTTTTGCGGAGTTTGTAAAAAACATAAACTGACTGACTTTTTTTGTTATTCTTGATAAAATCAGTACAAAAAATTAATATTTTTCAGCGATTTATTTAGGCGTTGATAAAATTTGAACAAAAAAGCAGCTAATCATAAAAAACTTTTTTACTGAATTTATGGATATATTTCAACTTGCTCTTACTTTTCTTAAAAAAGATGGATTTTAGAGAATTTAACTATTTAACGAGCATTTAAATGCTTTCTTGAAAAACTTTGAAAAAAAAAGGTGTGAATATGTCTTCTGTTTTCCACAAAACTGTAAGGCGTTTGTTAACCTTTTCCAACATGAAAAAATTTTTATTTTAACTAAAAAATCATAATTTTTTACTTTGAAATATTTTTGCATTGTCGAAACTGTTATCCATCAAAAAATAGTGAAAATGAAGTTTTTTTTTGTGGTTTTTGGCTGCAAAATAAATTTTTTCCTTTGGAATTGTTTCTCTTCCGGTTTTCTTTTTATTATTTTTTGCCGATATTTTTATAAACGAATTCGCAAAAAATGTCGTCAGAAAAAGTGCAAAAAATTTTTGAAAATCTTTTTGCTAGATTTTTAATGGTGTTACACTTTGTATGTTGTTGAGTGCTTAAAACTAACAAGGGACCGTTTCGAAGTGCCATCCTCAGAATTCTTAGCTTTTGTGTGGAATCGATAGTACTCCTGTAGGTATGAAAAACCCCCAAATACTAGCTGCCCTTTCGGGCTTCTCCAGAAGTTATGGGATTCTGAAGTTCGGTATTACACCCACGATCCGGGGGTCGTGGATATACGAAAAAAAATCGAAAAAATTTTTTTCACTTTTTTTTTCATCAGAATCACTCAAAACACATAATTAAGCAATAAAAAAATGTTTTTGACTTTTTACAGCATCAGAAGTCGTTTTTTAGCATCTGATTCTGACCCCCAGAACACGTAAAAATGTAGAAAATCCCTTTTTTTTTCATTCTCCACTTTTATAGGTTTTCAACCACGAAAAATTTGATGGAAAAACTTATTTCCATCAAATTCTATTGTTTTCGTGCCAAGATTTCATGTCTGAAAGATTCTGAAGTCAAAAACTTTCTCCCACTATAAAAAATTTGATTTTTATTGATTTTTGTTTGTTTTTTCTTGTTTTATGGGTTTTTGACAATGGGGAATGTTGTGGCACACGCCGTTTTTATTAATAAATTTGTTTTTTGTTGATCTTTTTTGTTGGTTAACTTTTCATGTTGTGTTTCGTAAATGCGAAAAATGGTTAAAATCGTTTTTTTCAAAAACTATTTCTTTCGCTATTAAAGTAATTTATTAAAAAATATAATTATTTTTAGATGACAACGAAAGATAATTTTTTGTTTTTGAAAAATAATCATAAATCTTTTGATAATTCTGATTATCGATATTTTGATTTGAATTTGAATCAAAAGCTTTCAGGTATTGCAAAATCTGATAGTTTAAGAATTTGAATCAAAATTTAAAATGTTTATCTCCAATTCAATCAAATAGCAAATCATTTAAAGATAAAAAATATGGTGAAAAACATTGTTGCAGTTCTAAGTTTTTTCAGAATATTTTTAAAAAAAACATCAAGCAGTTTGAATTAAAGGTAATTTAAGGCTTTTTTGAAACATTAACCGCAATGACAGTTGTTTCAATAAACCAAAATATCAAAAGACTGCAGCAAAATTACTTAAACTATCAGATTGTCC
>CAWUHW010000067.1:0-10563 GCA_963922195.1 Panagrolaimus sp. PS1159
AACTAGGGTGCGCAGCGATCACTTTTTTTTCAAAAAATAAAGTGAAGGAGTCGCGGCCTCAAAAATTTAGGGGACTGGAAAAAAATCCTGTTGTGTAGTGGTTAACGCGCACGGCTGACAGCCAGAGTGAAAACAAAAAATATCGCAGGTTCGACTCCCGCCGCGTCTAAAAAAATATTTTGACTCAAGTAAAAAAAATAATTTTAATCTTTAATTATGGGAACAGTATTTTGTGAATAATTAATATTTATTTAGACTTAATATTTAGCATGTTTATCTTATTATAATATAAATTATGTTTTTTTAAACTTTTACTACATTTTTTTCAACCATTTTAAACGAATAAATTTAGAAACGTCATTGTTACACAAAATAATATGTCGTCTGTTTTGCCAGCGATAAAATGTAATGGCTTGCAATGGAAGCAGAGCACAAAAATGCTTTTTTTTCTTTTATTTGATGGTTAAAGTGGCGCAAAAATTTTTAACTGCAATTTTAATTTTAATTTCGTTTTTTAGATGAAATTATTGTTGTAAATATTTTATGTTATCTAAAATGGCAACAAAAAGTGAATCGGTGCCTACAGAAAAGAGTCACCATACTTTTATTGGTGTTTCTCCTGGTTCCAATAGAAAATACGGTAACCTCACCTTAAATCAAATTCATCATCATTTGTCTGACAGCTCAAAAAGTTTTACGGCTGATAATAAGAACAACAGAAATGATGGTCAAAAAGAAAAGAATGATGGGGATAGTTGTATTTCAAATATGAAAAGTGATCCTCGAGAGATTAAATATCCTTCATTTTTAAATCAATCTGGATATGGGCATTTAAATAAATCTGAAAAAGAAAAACTTGATTTAAGCACGAAAGGTAGTATATTATCTTTACACATAGCTGCATTTGAAAATACTGGTGAAGGTTCTGCTGAATCATATGATGCGAATGAAAGCTTGGAAAAGAAAGAAAGAAAATTTGGTTTATTTAAAAAATGGGAAAATGAAAAGCACATTTTTAGTAGATCTTCTCCTTTCTTGGTAAAAAAAGAGCTTGGAAAAATAAAATTTTAACAAACCATTTATAGAATGTATTAGAAATTCCAAGGCAGCAAGAAAATGAACATGTAACTCCAGAAGTCGCACAATTTAAGGCTTCTCAAATTTTGCTTAACCCCAATGAAGCATTTTCTTCAAAAAATTCTTATTCCAATGATAAATTGTTTACTCTTGTATTCAAGGGTGTTGGAAAGTAATATTAAATTTTATAAAATGTTTTTGTTAATTATTTTAAAAAAAAAAAAAAAGATGTTCCAACATTGATTAGAAATTTAACATCATTAATGATAATTGCACAAGCACGTGAAGAAGATATGGATAATAGTGATGACAATGAAGATTAAAAAAATTGTTAAAACGGTCTTTTAATATATGTATTTCTTTACCATAAATAAATATATTTACAAAAAATTAAAACAAATGTATAACTTTTTTTGCGCATAAAAGAGAAGCAATACATTTTTTGTAGTTCAATCGTTGCTAATAAAAGTCATTTGAAAGTACAAATTCTAAATAAATATTAATTATTCACAAAATACTGTTCCAATAATTAAAGATTAAAATTATTTTTTTTACTTGAGTCAAAATATTTTTTTAGACGCGGCGGGAGTCGAACCTGCGATATTTTTTGTTTTCACTCTGGCTGTCAGCCGTGCGCGTTAACCACTACACAACAGGATTTTTTTCCAGTCCCCTAAATTTTTGAGGCCGAAATGTAAATCCGAGGAGCGCGTCGTATATCCGCTTTATCTTTTCCGGGGTTAATTTTAAAAAAAAAGTAAAAATGCCATAAAATCACGGATAAGCTGAGCTATCGATACATAGTAAATTTATCTACCAAATCAAAAATTTTTTTTCACGCTGCGCACCCTACAAAAAACGCGTCAGAGTCCCTATGTAAAACGAAAAGTTTTTTTGTAATCAGTGGTGTCAAAAATGCTTTTTTTTGAAAGCAAAAGCAAATTTTTTTTTGCTTTCTTTAACAATTGTACGTTCAACATGGACCCGGCACGAAAATATTATGGCTGCTTTCAACGATGTTGTAGATATTGTGAAAACAAAGT
Organism: Panagrolaimus sp. PS1159; assembly: GCA_963922195.1. Lineage (NCBI taxonomy): Eukaryota > Metazoa > Nematoda > Chromadorea > Rhabditida > Panagrolaimidae > Panagrolaimus > Panagrolaimus sp. PS1159. The sequence goes on from CAWUHW010000067.1 coordinate 2,121, forward strand.
TTTGTTAAAATTTCATAGGTTATTAATTTTTTTTATGGGTTTTTATTTTTGCTTGACCTTATAAAACCTCTTAGGCAGCTTTAGAGACACTCCTGACAGGATAAGGATGTCTGGTTGCAAAGTTCTAACGTTTGCAAGATGTTGATCTATTTTGCCGAATATCTAAAAAAAGCATCAACTTTTTTTTAAACACTTATTTATTTGAATAATATTATTTTTTGAATTGAGGATAAGATTTAGAACAAAAATAGGGGCTCATATTTGATAAATGACGACAAAAATCGCGAATTTTTTCTACATTTGTTTTTCCAATATAATTACATGTAATTTCAGGTGATTTGTTCTATAAAGATGCCGACTGTATCAAAAATTTTTATATAATGTAACACATAATTAAACTATTAACAATACTAATAAATATCACTATAAAAATTAATTGTCAAAAGTATAATTTTTTAATATTTGTTTCTTTTTAAAAAATTTTTCTCTTTTGAGCATTACACGATCACTTCTTCCAGGAATTCTGCTATCGCAAATATTTTTTACATGGTGAATGCTTTCAATTGCTAAAAAGATTTGTAATTAAATATTCGTTCAAATTTAATAAAACTTACATTGTTCTGAATATAAGCCCCATGATTTGAATTTTTCTACAAAAGGGATCAAATGATGGAATAATATATGCATCTTATTACGCTTTTGCTTCTTTTCTTTGGAGAGAACGATATTCGAGCTGTAGAACCATATTTTTCTTTTAAATCAGAATTAATCGACGAGAATGTAATTTTTCTCGGCACTACGGTATCTTCTGCAGGCAGCAATTCATTAACAATAATTGGGGGAGCCGAAGAAGGTCTTGAAATTTCTTCACTTAGAAATTTCTCTAAAAAGAAAAATAACAAATATAAAATAAATTGTAAAACAAACTTTTAAAAGCAATCTTTTTGTTGGACAACTTTGCATATTCTCTTCTTAACTTTAGCAGATCATTTCGTTTTTTCCTGCTATCCTTAATAGCCCTCTCAAGCGCTGTCAGATTTTGAACAACGCGCTGACAATGGTGACAGCGCGTTGTCTGTGAAAATTTTTATCAGATTGTGTTTAGGGATGCCTTAACATTATAAAAATGTATTTTTCTTATCAGAAAACAAATTTTAAAACAATACAACGCATTGCCTGTATTGGCAGCGTGCTGCCATTGATTGGCAACGCGCTGTCACCCCCTGACAGCGCACTGCCAGGCCCAGACAACGCGCTGTCAGAATATAAAATTCATTGGAAAAGCTTTATTTTTGATGTTTAACAATTTTTTTGCAATAAATAATCATTTTAATAGACATTTAAAGCAAAATTTGTAAAAAAAAATACATTTTTTTGGTATTTTTACCATTTTACTTTTATATTGTTGCATATTTGTACCATAAAAATCTGTTTTTTAACTCTTTTACATTTTTTTACATTCAATTTATTTTTTTTTATGAAAAAATATTTTTTTTTTGTTACACTAGAATGATGCAACAATTGTGCTTATTTCCGCATAATAGAATAAATCTGAAGCAAGAAATTTGTAAAAAGCATGTGTTAAACTGCTTGTTTTGTTGACTGCATTTTTTGTGTGTTTAATATTTGTAATACAATATATTTTTAATAATTGGTATTTTGATGACCAACGTTTCATTCTTTATATAAACCAAGACGTTTTTTTTAATTTGCTTTCTTACACGCTGCATTTTAAAGAGTTTTGAACATAAGCAAATTTATTTTAGTTTTAGATGCCAACGAAAGATTATAATTTGCCGTTTAAAGATAATAAACATATTACTTCTGTTGATGCTGATAATGGGCAATATAATAATCTTAATTTAAATTCATCTCAACAACAACAACCATCCATTCCATTATTTAAGCATCAAAAAATTGTTTTAAACGGAAACAAAAATGTTGGAAATTACGGTGAAACAAATGTTACAAATAGTAATGATTCATATACAACAAAGGGTTCATCATCATCAAATTATCATAATCATAAATTATCAAATTATGAAATGGTAAAACGACAAATTGTAATTTGCACAGATCGTGGATCTAATATGTTAGCTGCTTTTGTTGATTTCGAAAGGATTGACGATGTTTGTCATCAATTGTCTATTTTATCAAAAAGAATTCCTGACCCATATAAGAATAATTGGTTGCCACAAGATTTTCGTTTAACTCGTGAAGTTGATATTGCTCTTCAAGGAGTTTCAAAGTTATTAAAAGATGTAACAAAGATTATTAAAGGGATTAAGTAATATTGAATGAGTATAAAACTAAAAATAATTTTTGATCAATTTTCAGTTCTCGTTTGAAACTTAAAAAGAAGCTTGCTGAATCAGATATTTATTTAGCAAAACATAATGAAATTCGATGGTTGAGCCGATTCAGATCAATTAAATCATTTTTAAAATTGTTTGCGGATGATAAAACGGATGTTAGAGAATTTGTTTTGGATACTTTATATGAACACAAAATTGGAACCCAATACATTTATCGAGATGCTATTAACAGTGTAAATGACAACCTTGATACTTTAACATATTATATTGATCTTATTCGGCCGATCAAAAATGCAGTTAAAATTCTCGAAGTTTGTTTTATGTTACAAAAGGTTGTTAAAATTTTGGATTTTTAGTCTGAAACAGTACCAACAATTAATCAAATTCTTTTACAATATCATGAAATTGAAGAACATTTTAAAGAATATTTAACACATGAATCATTGATAATGCAACAAATGGCAGCATCGGGAATAGTGGCATTATCATATCATAAAACAATTACTTCATCTTTTTCGGATTACCATACATTAGCACAGGGATTGAAAATCGGGCCGAAAAAGTCGGCCGGCCCGGCCCCGGGCCGGGCGGGCCTTAGTAATTCTGGCCCGCGGGCCGGCCGGGCCGAGTTAAGAAGCCCGCGGCCCGGCCCGGCATATTTTTCAAATTTTGTTTTTTGGTAGTTTTTATGTTTGTGGTGTGCGCAGTACGCACTTTTTCTTTTCTCATCACTATGAATCATTGTTATATTAATTCATATTGATGGGAAAAGATGCAAAAAACTATTTTTTGCAAGCTGCAGGCAGTGTTTTCCCGATCCCGATTCCGATTCCGATTCTCGATTCCGATTCCGATTCCTCATAAGGGGATCGGAAAGAATTGGAATCGGAACGAGAATCGATGGAATCGGATCGGAATCGGAAAAAATGGAATCGATTCCCACTGTTGTAATTACATTTAAATGTGATTTTAAAAAACATCACATGTGTTGAAATATTTTTTTTCCATTTGATCATACTACCTTTTTCGTGAAAAAATTTAGTCTTTTTAGCAAATACAGTTAAATGTTTTGGACCACGATGGAAATGTTTTATCAACCAGTAACATCGATGTTTCGTCCTTTTTTAGAAAAACACATTTTCGGTCATGTGAAAACTTGTCTAAGGATTTTTTATTCCCTAATTTATTTTAAAACATAATTTTTATAGTTTTTGATCAATTTTGGACAGTTTTAACGCAAAAATCAAAAAAATATTTTTTTAAGTTATATCGTACAGGGGGGACCACGTGAAAAAGCTGATAAATCGAAAAAAAAAATTTTCAGTTTTTTGATTGCAGATGATAGAAATATGTCTATTACTACTTAATTATGTGTGTTTCTGCCAAAAACATTATAAAACATCATTTTTGAAGCATTTTGAGCAAAAAATTTTTTGAGGAATCGGAATCGATGGAATCGGAATCGGAACGAGAATCGATGGAATCGGAATCGGAATCGGGATCGGAAAAGCAAAATGGAATCGATTCCGGATCGGAATCGGAAAAAATGGAATCGGGAAAACACTGGCTGCAGGTTTCGAAAAATATTCTAAAAAACTTTTAAAAAAACTTGAAATATTTAAAACTAAAATAAATTTGCTTATGTTCAAAACTCTTTAAAATGCAGCGTGTAAGAAAGCAAATTAAAAAAAACGTCTTGGTTTATATAAAGAATGAAACGTTGGTCATCAAAATACCAATTATTAAAAATATATTGTATTACAAATATTAAACACACAAAAAATGCAGTCAACAAAACAAGCAGTTTAACACATGCTTTTTACAAATTTCCTGCTTCAGATTTATTCTATTATGCGGAAATAAGCACAATTGTTGCATCATTCTAGTGTAACAAAAAAAAAAATATTTTTTCATAAAAAAAATAAATTGAATGTAAAAAAATGTAAAAGAGTTAAAAAACAGATTTTTATGGTACAAATATGCAACAATATAAAAGTAAAATGGTAAAAATACCAAAAAAATGTATTTTTTTTACAAATTTTGCTTTAAATGTCTATTAAAATGATTATTTATTGCAAAAAAATTGTTAAACATCAAAAAAAAGCTTTTCCAATGAATTTTATATACTGACAACGCGTTGTCAGGGCCTGAATATGCAACAATATAGGATAAAATGGTAAAAATATCAAAAAATGTATTTTTTTTACAAATTTTGCTTTAAATGTCTATTAAAATGATTATTTATTGCAAAAAAATTGTTAAACATCAAAAATAAAGCTTTTCCAATGAATTTCATATTCTGACAGCGCGTTGTCTGGGCCTGGCAGTGCGCTGTCAGGGGGTGACAGCGCGTTGCCAATCAATGGCAGCACGCTGCCAATACAGGCAATGCGTTGTATTGTTTTAAAATTTGTTTTCTGATAAGAAAAATACATTTTTATAATGTTAAGGCATCCCTAAACACAATCTGATAAAAATTTTCACAGACAACGCGCTGTCACCATTGTCAGCGCGTTGTTCAAAATCTGACAGCGCTTGAGAGGGCTAGGGTAAAAATAATTACATGCCATTTTGAACAAGAAGAAAATAATTATTTACCAAAAAGTAATATGCTTGCAATTCTGTTAATGATAACACTAATTAATAAATAAAAGTATCAGTTTTCCATATCTTGTTTTCAAACATTTTGTAATTGTCATATTTGCATTATTTACAAGTCTCATTTTTGGTACCTTTTTTTACTTGATTTGAAAAAGGAGTAATATTTAACAATTTTTCATACATTTTTTTGGTGTAAAATGTCAGACAAAAACAAAAAAAGAAAAAAATTGAACATCTCTTTTTTTATACGCTTTAAACAAACGTTTTTTTCTAAAGCAAAAAAAAAACAGATTATGACTAATAAAAAACTTATGCAAATAAAAAAGCAAATAATCTGGTCATCAATTTTTTTAATATTGCATGATAAAACGTCTTTCCAGTGGAGCGTTTGTACACTATTAAAATAAAATTTTAATTCAATTCTAATGATAAACCTTTCTTTTAAATTTGTTGTACATACTTTAAAAAAAATTAAAATATTTAAATCTAAAGAAAATTTTGTAAGGAAGCTCGAATAAAAGTTTTTTGCTAAAAAGAAAATTTTTTTGCGAGTCGCCAGTAAATGAAGAAAAGAAACAAAAAAAGCAAAAAAAAAAAGAAAAAACGCTTTCGCAATAATCGATTTAAAGACAGAGATTATTTTTTTCATTTTTACATCTTTTTTATGAACGTTAATAGAAAAAAGAATACGAAATTGTGTTAAAATTTGCAAAGTTTTGTAATAAACTTTTGAATTTTTTATTGGTTTATTTGTATTAAATCATAAAAAGCATAAAACGTGAAAGTGTATTTCGGCTATTTTTGCCGCCGATTTATGAATTGTTGCAAGTCTTCCATTACCTTTTAAAAATACATTATTTAAAAAAAACAAAAATATGTGAATTAACTTAAATCATTTTTTTTTATATTACTTTTTCATAACGAAAACTCAAAATTTTAAAACAGCTGAAGAAAACACAAAAATGACAATAGTTAATTTGGTTGTTAACTCGGAAAACACTTTTTTTAAAAATTAAATTTTGGCACAAAGGATTTTAGGTTTTTATACGCTTTTGTAATTCTCAAACAATGTAGAAAATTACCTAAAAACACAAATTTGCTATTTGTTCAGAGAAGACTGAATTTTAAAGAATTTTGAGCATTTATAAAACAAAAAGGAAAGTAATTGTTTTTTTTAAACAAAAAATTTTGAAATATGTATTTTAATAAAAAAAACGTCAAAAATGCTGATGAAAAAATATTTATCGAAATATTGTTAAATGTAATTTGTTAAGAATGTTTTTTATTTGTTCCATCACATCCATAAGCTGAATAGCTTAAGCTATCCCAATTATCTGGTTGAGGTTGAGAAAGATCGGACCAATAAATAAAGTTCGATGAAAATTTTGTTAATTTTGATGAATCTACATTTGATCCAAGCATTACAAAAGTAATTCTGACTCCTTTCAGGAAACTCATATATTGATCTGCACCTGCAATTGCAGCATCGGATGTGTCAGAAATGAAAATTACTGCGGCAACAGGGTTGCCATTGCCGTAGGGATTCAGTTTTGCATATTGTGCTGCTAGATAACTGAATTGTGATTGTAGGGTATAATAATCATACTGAGGAGTGTTTAAAAGATGTAGTTGAATTTGCGTTATCGTATCATAGTTGTTCCATCTTTCAAAAGCTCCGTAAGAAAAAGCGATTAATTGAAGTCTTCCAGGATAATTTAAAGCACCAATAGCATTCGATATAAATGCTCTTTGAGTCTAAATATATATTCAGCTATATTTTTGATAAAAAAAATCTTACTGAATAGGTGCTACTGTTGAATGTCGCTGAATTATCAATCCCAAAGCTAATCCAACTATTACAAGGTATATACGGAGTTTGTGTAGTAACAGTAAAAGTTGTATACGATTGTGTAGTTGTAGATGAACATGGACATGGGGTCGCTGTATTGAATATTGTGGGTATTGTAGGTATTGTAGGTAGTCCACCTGTTGGAGCAGGTCCACTACCACCTAAAAATTTATTCTTTTACCACCTTTTTTTTGAAAACAAAACTACATCCAAAAGCATTGTTAAAAAGTAAATTCCAGCTATCCGGTTGTGATAAAGCAAGATCTGGCCAATAAATAAAATTACTAGCAAAATTTCGAAGCTTTAATGAGTCAACATTTGTTCCAAGTAAAACAAAAGTAATTTGAATATTTGAAAGTTTAGAAAACCATCGATCAGAATTTTGTAAAGCAGAATCCGAAGTATCCGAAATAAAGATAAGAGCCGCAATTGGATCATTATTATCATTTTCCAAAACTTCAATACTTGTTAATAAACTTGCAGCTTGTTGGGAAAGTGAATATGATTGTGGATTTTGTTGTGCGTTATCAATGTTGCTTTGCATTTGATTAATGCTTAATCCGCTGTTCCAATTAAATTCACCTGTATATCCACCTTCAGCTCTTAAACGATCCGGAAAATTCAAAGTTGAAATAACATTTTTGATAAAATTCATTTGTGTCTAAATTTTTGGTTTATTTTTAAAGACAGCTTTCAACTTCATTGAAAAAGAAAATGTGCCTTATTCTATCTAAAGTGTTCCTAACACGAAAAAATTGATTTATTCGTGTTAGGAATCTTTAATGCAAAAGTAAATAAAAATGTTACCTTAAAATTGTCATAATTTAGGGTATTCGAGTCATCGTACGAAAAACTAATGTAACTTTTACAAGGGTAATACGAGTTATCAGCTAAAAATGGATAAAATTAAATTAATTACATGTTTTGAAAAGCTTACCTTCTGATGTAAAAATTAATGAAAAAATCAAAAATTCAGAAAATAAAAAAAATTGTTTCATTTTCTTTAAAACAAAAATAAGCAAATGAAACAATAGAATCAATGCTTTCTTTGTTGTTAAATGTCTTTGAGTTTACTGCATTTTTTTCTGACTTTGGACAATAAATTTTTGTTCCATTTTTTAGATAACGATATAATATAAAAATCGCTTAGTAAAAAATGTAGATAAAATTTGAGATCAAAAGTTATATAAACACAAAAAAAAGAAACAAAGTACGAATAATATTTTTTTAACAAATTTTTATTTGTAAATTTTTAAGTCAGTTTATGAAACGATGCAACAAATGGAAAAAAATATGCTTTATACTTTATTAGCGGACAATGCAGCTTTTTTGTAGGGGAATCTGTTAAAAGATTAAAAAATATTGCCCACAGTTTTAATACAAATATTTAAGTTTCTAAGTAAAAACAAAATATTCAAAGAGTTTTCCAACATAGAAAAATATAAAACTTTTTTAAAATTAAAAAAAAGAGAAATTCAAGCATATTATTTCGATCGACGGCCGTAAAAAAATACATAAAAAATTTAGTTGAAGCAAAGAAAATTCGTAGAATAAAACAAAAAAAAACTCCGATAAATGATCAAAGCTATAATATTTTTTAATGCACGATTGATTGGAAAACAAAAAGAATGACCACCAAAAATTTACAAAAAGAAACAAAAAATGCGAAATTTTTAAA